>KK502687.1:88619-322622 GCA_000688735.1 Glossina austeni
TTAAACCGTTAAGTATACCTTTTTTTTTTTGAACCCACAACGCCACTAGGTTTGTGCTTTTGTAAGTATGCGTTGTTCAATAGCTTGTTGATAATTAAGGGTGAGATATTGGCATGTTGCTTAACGGATTATAACTTGTTTCTCTATAATGTTTATAAGGCCCTACTTATATATGTTGAACAATGTATAGGCTTATATGCAGTGTTTATCGATATGCTACTTAAAAATACATTTGTTTGTATGCATTTTATTTATATACATTTTGTGGCCATTGGCGTGTGCGGGAGAAGGATGATCTGTTGACAAGGCGAGCAGACACGTAAGGGGTATTTATGCGGAGCGACAATTCAGACGGACTGTTTTTAGTAAGGAAGCAAAACGCTTCCTTACAAGATTCACCAAGATGTTCACGTAAATGCCATTGGAAATAACATTAAAGGATTGCATTCAAAAACACACGCTAAGTTTCCATCACAGTTTAAATCATTTGGGTTGTTTTAAACCCCGCGACGCAAACAAATGCAAGTTCAGAAACGTTGTTTGCCATAAATGCGGCAAAAAAGGTCATATTGCGCCTGTTTGTTTAAATCAGCGAAACGAACGACGAATTCCTCAACAAAAGAAAGATGGAAAAAGCAACAACAAATTAATTAAAAACGTCTATAAACTTACAGAAATTTTAAAATATTAAAATCAAAACATTTTCACTTATTATATGGAAACCTATGTAAATGTATCAATTGGCCTGGAAGCGAAAATGCAATGCGGGAAAATGACCAGGGAAGTTACTTATACAGTTGTTGATACGACAAAAAGTAATAATTTTTGGACTTGATGTGTTCCTGGCAATCCGTTTCGATGTTATATAAGCTACTATGATTGAGCAACTCATTACAATCAAAGTAAAACAGACGTGTGACAAATATATTGGATTTTTCGATTCGAATGCAAGACTAGTTCCAAACCTTAAAGCGTACATTCACCCAAAGACAACGCAAACACAAACTCATAAATGCAAAGAAGAAGAAGAATTTGAATAAGAGGACCAGCAAAATAACAATCCAAATAAACAAATTTCAATAACATAAAACAACCCAGAGCAATCCTTGAGATTTGAGAACCTTGATAATTATTTAAACATAACTGGAGAAAGTTTTAGAAGTCAAATAATGCAAAGTTCAAAAAATTAAAATGATTACACAGTTTTATATTTTAAATCTCTTGTTGTTTTTTCTTAATAGGTAATTTAAGTTCTTTTCTTTCCATTTTTATCTTAAACTCGTCCTCATTTATCTAGATGGACTGCCTTTGAATGCTCGGCAATTTTTTCACGACCTAACACTTTTTCACATTACTTGAGAGTTTTTTTTCAACAATCTTCCAGTTCTTCGCGTAACATTTCGCAAATTTGCTTAGTTTCCTTTTCATTATACTCTTTCATTTTATTGTATCAAGAAAGAAAGGCCTCGACAATAACTGTTTGCTTTTCGCAACATTTTGGAATATCCGTTTTTAATAGCTTGCTTTTAAATTCATTAATTTAATCAAATGCCCCAGTTTTGTGACGCACACACTGTACACACTATATATAAACAGTTAATTAAAACAACTACGGCAGAAATATGTAATACCAAAAAAGCATCTAGCCTGGAGGAACACTTAAAGAAAATTTTGCGGAATCTGCCAAATTACACATTTTTGGTAGCATAATCTTTCGAACTATGTCTGATCAAAATGGACAAAATTGTGATGGAAATCTGAGCTTGTGAAAACTCATTTTTAGTAGAAAGCAACTTTTAAAAATGAGTAAATAATTAAAAAAATAAAAAGCAAAACCTGCAAAAAGTTAATCACATGTAAACGCACAAAAATTACAAAACTACGCAAAGTTAATCTGGAGGTAAATGTTGGTTACATTTAAATATCCGAACACAATGGTCTTTTCAATCTGGAAAGCGTACGCGCTACTCTCTTATAAGGAATATATCAGTACATCGAAATCTATACGAAAATACTTAAAGCAAACCGATTAATAACAAAGAACGGAACTACTCATTCAATCTGTCCTTAAAAATATACTGACAATATAAGACAAGATATATGGTTAGTTTCATCTTGTACTCAACGGATTGAAATTGCTGATTGATAGATATGTAAAAGCAATCGAATGAAAGAGAGAAAAATCCAGCTCGTTGTACTAATACCGAAACGCAAAATTTAAACGAATAAATCAAGATTAAATGCATAAATAATTAATATACGCTTAGTGTGGAATTCGCAGTAGTATCATGAACATCAACAACAGAAATAGCAACACTAACAATAGCGCAAACGAAGTAACAGCAATAACAATAACAACTTGAACAGCATCACCAGTAACATGGCAACAATATCAGTAATATCAGCTAAGCAATGAATAATAAGAAAACATCAACCACACCATCACATAACAGTAACAATAGTCACACGGAATAGGAATAATTATATTATTAATGCCAAGTGCATTTAAAATAATAATGAGACAATAATAACAACAAAATAGGACAAAAATGATAACTCAAACATGCAAACAAGAAACATGCCAATAACAATAAGAAGAAGAGTACATTCAGTAAAAATGGATACACCAAGGCAACTAAAGCATAGTAAATAAAGTAATAGTAGAACGATGAAAACATCAATTTAAATTATAAGCCTTAAATTATGTTTTATTATCGACGCAAGCAGGCATTCGGGGTTATTATCCCTTATCTCAGATATAGAAACAGTCGCCACAAATTCCATTACCATTATCAGTGCAATAGGGTGATTGGGCGTAGTCGTACATGGCGAGTGTCCGCGTAAATTTTGACCCTTGTGAAACTTAGGTAGATGAAAACAGTGAAACGCAAGGTTTCCTCTTACCTGGGTATGAAATTATTCAACATTTCGTATGTGCCTTGTGATGTGTTTCCTGTAACATAAATGTGTGCAATTCGACAAGGTTAAGGTTTCGAGTTTTCCGTCCTTGCCTACAAAGAACATTAATGTTTCCTCTGTCGCAAACTCAGTTTGTAATACAAATGTTACAAGTAACCCTCTTCGTGTCAGCTGTGATGAGGTGACAAGAGCACCTCCTCCCAATAGTGCCACTCAGGTTGCTCTGCCTACATCTTTAAAGAATATTAATAAAAATAAATCCGACTCTCCCCCTAGCTGTTCTGGTTTGTTCGCTGCTCACCATGCTGGGCAAAAGCTGCACAAGCAAGTGTAGTCACTCCCTCTATTTTCTTCCCCAACTCAAAGATCTCTTTCTGTGAATCCTATCGTTCCCAGTACGGATGACGTCTGCTTGACGGCAGAAAAGCAATACTTGTGTCAAGACTGCCGACTGACACCTCTGAGGAGAACATACAAAGTTATCTTGCTGCAAAAGCCCCATTCGTCGATTTAAACCGTGTTAGTTAGTTGTTAAATAAATCATTGTGGTCATTTGGACTCTTATTAAAGGAATTCATTCCTCGAGATCGTCCCCGAGATACTAGTTCGCTAGCTCTTCTTCCCTAAATTCAATGAGCACGGAGTTTTCGTGTGTGGCTTTCACTGAAACCTGTTTTAAACCTGATTTACACTCGTCGAAGCTTTCTAGTGGTGGTGCTTTAATTGCCATATCTACTCCTCCTAAAGGTGAATTTATTGCCAGTCGGGCGAAAATTGGCAATGCACAGTTATATGCATCTCTATGTGTAAGAAACATGCTGCCCTCATTTGTGACGGGGCCGAAAAGTCTAAACCTGCTGATTAATCGCAGTGTTGGGCGACTTCAGTTTGCCACAAGTCACTTGGTGTTCACAGTGATAGTACCGGCTGTATGGTCTCCATTTCAACACTATTTTGCCCTCGAAACATTGCCTAATAAGAATATTAAATAGTACAATAATAGAAAAAATAAACTTTTCGAAAAATTTATGAAAAGTGGTTCCTCTTTTGAGTATAGCCCCTATTTTGCTGCAAGGCATCGATTTAATTGTCTCAACCACCGATGGTATAAGATAAGGTATCAGCTGATAACATCCTCACTACTTGTTAATCCTAAATATATTTATAGGTTTGTCAATTCTAATAGAAAAGTTTCCATATATCCTTTCAATGGCTCCGAGTCCTCTGATGATGGTAAAACCTCAGATGTCTTAGCTGAACACTTCCGATTGCTTTTCAACTGCTGATTCCGATTTAACTGTTAACTATTCGCATCTTATAACTTGGTCATTTCAGAAAACGGAGTTTTGCATGATTAGAGGTTTCTAAGATATAGTTGTGCGCCTGGGTCTGACGGAATTCCATCATGTATACTCAAATCATGCACTGACGAACCATGTGGTGTTATATAAAAGATTTTTAAACAGTGCTTGAAATCATGTGTGTACATTTTGCGTTGGAAAGGTAGTTTCCTTGTCGCGCTTCACAAATATGAAAACAGACATCACGTTGAGAACTACAGACCTTACTTAAATTGTTTGAACGAATTGTTACTCAACATTTAGCTTTTGCTATCGGTCGACTGTTCCGAATCTCTTAGAGTTCACTTGCCATATTTTCAAGGATTTTTCTAGTGGCTGTCGCATAGACGTTGTATATGCAGATTTTAGTAGGCCTTTGACTTAGTTAGCCATAAATTACTAGTCTTTAAACTCCAGACCTCTGGCTTCCCTTTGTGTATGTTTATGAGCCCCTTTTCTCCCTGGGTGATTACATGCAGCCACATCTTAATGTACGCTGATGATGCTAAACTGTTTTCTTCCTTTTCCTTGGGATCGCATTCGTATCAGCTTCAAAACAGAGAATAAATTCTAACACTAGCATCTAAGGCTATCCGGTTTAGACTTAAATAATTTAATTACATTGTGCTCATTAAATTTTATGAAGTGAAATGTAAAAAAATGCAAGAAGCTTTCAAACTTACAATCTTAACATCCCACTATTATTTGAAAATTAACTGGTGTTGTTTACTGTTATCGGTTGTCTAAGTTTCCATTGTTTGCAATGTCTTAGATACTCACTCGCAACTTGTATCCGTACTTGTTATGGGTGTACCTCTGCGCTAGTTGTACACATATTTTTTCCTGTTTTTTTTTGCTTGTATATTTATACATGAATTATTAATTTTTTTTTCTCTTCACCTTGTGTTGTACACTTTGTATTACTTTTTAATATTAATTATTTTAATTTTAATATTATTATCTATTTCTAAGGGTTAATTGAATTCGGCTGTTAATTTATTTTAGCTGAGTTGCATGTGTAAGTAAATGAATAAATGAAATAAAATAAAAAGTAACAAATATAAATTAATGTCCAACGTTGAAAATAAAAGAAAGTGAAACAAAAAAAGAAAAAAGATATTACAAAAGCATTAGAATAGTAATTAGCATAAATGGATCGTGCTTTAACTTACGAACATTAACACAAAAAAAAAATTAAATTAAAGGGACCATATTATGTTACGGATTGGTTACGGCTACTCTGAGAGGATAACGTTGATAGTAAAGGTGATGGTTGATGGATGGAAGCAGTTACGCTTGAAAGAAATAAAGCTAATTACCCTTGTTGTGAGTTTGCTCGACATGAGATGAGAAGAAGATGCTAAGAATAGTACTCGAATTGTCGTTTTGTAAATCCACTGCTGTTGCTGGCGGTGTTTGTTACTTAACTACCTCTAGAAATTTATTACATATTTGGAGCTTTTGATTACTTTCAAGTATTTAAGTCCTATACAAGTATATATACGTAGGGCAAGGCACATTACAAAATGTTAAATATATGAAAATTGCTAAACCTTATTTTAGTCATCAGTTTTTCGGACGGTCCAAAATCAAGGAAATGCCGTATAAATTACAATGTTGTCAATTTTATGAAATTTTTCAGAGTTAACAGCAGCTGAAAACTAGGATTGCGTTTGATATGTTCTAGAAGGCGCATTAATTGGGGACATATTCCTAGCTTAACATTTACATGAGGCTATCGCTACCATTTTTTTTTTTTATCAAAAAGGTGTCTTGAAAATGAACAGCTTAATTGAAGTTTATTGCCACACCTTAGACAGTACGTATACATGATTTTTCTTATCGTTAAATATACGGAAATGCATTTCTGCGGCTTATCATCAATACGTTCACCCTGATGCCCCCAGCGGTGCTATTACTAACATTAACACTCAATTATTCGTGTCCGAATATTTCATCCAGTTTTAAAAAACACTCGCTTGGCAATTTTTGCATTGTGTATTACGAAACTTTTTTTTTTCTTTTTTTTTGTATTCCACAAACGATTAGAGCGACAACTTGTCGCTTGTAACGGGTCTTCTTTTCAGGGTATACTCAAGATTACCCAGGAAGTTCCTTTCCAACAATATTTATATAAAAAAAAACTCTTGGATCTTCGGATTTTTGTTCTTATTGTTCTTATTATTATTTGTATTTATTATTTACGAGGAAATTACAATTAGATAAGCGATTTTTAAGGGGACGGGGAGAAAAACCAGCGTGGTGATTCGCGACCCGACTCTTGTTTAAAACTTTCAAAGTTTTCGTTCGTTCCTAGAGATTATTTTCCACGTTTTAACCGCATCGCGAGATTCTGCCGCGGGTATTATAGGAGCCAACCTCGGCCTACAGCGCCACATTTTTTATAGGTGTGGTGATGCCGTCGTTGTGACTGTTTAACATTATTGTTGGAAGGGCATGGAGATGATTGTTGGGGTATGCAGTCGGTGCTGCTGATGATTTTGTTGTACTAAAACTGTTGTTTAAAGTTGCTGGTGGTGCTATTACGATGTGATCGTAGCAATCGATATGGATGTAATTTGTTGCGGCTGTGATTGTTAGGTTGTATTTCTCGGCTGAGTTTGTTGCTGTTGTCGACGTAGCAAGGGCTCCGGATCCACTGACGGCGACGGTCACGATGTTACCGTAATAATTGGTAGGAAAAGTAGTTGGTTGTGGCTGTTGTCATTTTTTTTTTGTTGCATTCATTGTAGTTGTTATGATGTGGGTGCTGTCTTATAATCTGGCATGCTCCCATCATGGCTGATGCGATTTTGTTGCATTTACAACGGTGGACGTTGTTTATGTAAATGTTGGTGATGGCTGTGTCGTGGCAGGGCTGCGGCACGGGTGTATCTCTCGGAGAAGCGCACATTGTGGCTCGGTGTCTCGAGCGTGGCGAGGTCCGCGCATGGCGGATGGGAGCCAGGATAACTTTACAACCCGCCAGTCCTGGAGGTGGTTATAGATGGGTCGGTACCGTCGTTTGCCATCGAAGAAGACTTCGTCGAGGCGACGTGGTCGTCGGCGAAATTCTTCTTGCATGTTGCCCTGCAGCGGGACGGCAGCTTGTTGTACTGATCGCGGCATGTCGCTTAACAATTTCGAAGTTTGATGGCCCCTCTCTGCTCGTGGCCGTTGGTTGGGTGCCGGCGTTAATGTTTGTGGTGCTCGTTGTGATGTAGCTGGTACCAAGGTGGGAGCTAGTTGCATTATTGGTTGACCATAAGCGGTGGCTATATGTGGTTGCGACTGTCGCTGCGACGATGTCATGTTGGCAATGTGGCAGCTTACTCTAGCTTAATTAGGGTTAGTACTTACCTGGGCGCTTGGATATTATCTGCTCTTCTTTTTCCCCTATTTTTTTTTTTTTTGTTTCTATCTTTTCTCGGGAATATTTTCTCTTTGCTTTCTTTGTTACTTATTTTTTGTCCAGATATCTATGTTGTCTTTTATTTTCTTTATGTTTCTTTTTTCTTTTTTTTTTGTGTTGTTTCTCTTTGTTTTTATTTTGTTTTTTTTCTTTATAAAATATCTTCGCTAGCCCGTACAGTTTCTAAAGGGGTGGAATGTTAGTACTTAAACTTTATAATACAGGAATGCGTAGAATCCTCGGTTTGTAAAAAAGCTTTCTAACTTGAAATGCGACCTAGTCGCACGTATATTCCTTAGTATTTATTTGGACAAATCGGGAGACAGAAAATTCCTTCTTAAGGATTTCAAGAAATGTGAAATTGTAATTTTTTCTTTTTTTTTTTTACTTCTCTTTTCTTTTTGTAATTTTATGTTATTATTTTATATATTTTGACTCCCTCTGGCCCTAGGCGGGGTTAGTACCTTAGATTTCATGTAAAAGAAAGGACATCTCAATTTGATATCTTTCTCAACCGAACAAAGAATGTTTTCAGTGATCTTGCTCAGTGTTTTGCTCTAACTTATATCTTTAAGAATTTTAAATGTAATAGTTTTATGAGCGTTTAGATTATTGAAATCGTAATTTTGTTATTAATTGAAGCTATTGTGGGATGACTTATTACTTGTCATTAAACGTCAGTGCTTTTAATTTGGTTAGAATTTTGGAATTTCAATTTTCCTTTTCTATCCTCAGCAAGTATAAGGAGAATGAAGGAAGAAAAGGAAATCCCTTTCGTTTTATTTTTTTTTTTTAATTAATTATAAGGCGATCGTTCAGAAATAAACGAAAGAAACGAAAGGTAACACAGAAACGCGATATAAGGCGGTGTTGTGTACTAGTAGTGGATATGTGTGGAAGTGGATTGGTAGGGTATTTTTTTTTTTTTTTTTTAAGGGTCGTGCTGGGGCGGAACTATGCCGAAGGCTTTATGACGCGTTCTCAACGAAAGCAAAATGAACACAGACGAGGTTGACGGATGTGATTAAACGCGCTACTTCTTTGGCAAATATACGAGAAAATGTTGAATTGAAAATCCCTCTTGTGGTTTTCTCTTCTTTTCCTTTTCTGAGGTTCTCTATAGCTTCTTGCTACACCTAAACCGACCGTTTAGAAACTTTGTTGCTTACTGACCTGAACTCACAACGTATTGTCGTGGTGGAGATACCTGTTGTCCCTTTTATTGTAGAGGTTATTGTTGTCCTTGTTGTTGCGCTGTTATTGAAGAAGTTGTTGTTATTATTGCTGATGGGGTGGAAACTGGTCGAAGGTTGGTTGGCAGTGGACGCTTAAGTGCTCCGAACTTATCTGCAAGTGTACTTGCTGCTATATCCTGATGTTCTGTTGTTACTGCTCCGTCCGCTATCGGTGACTTTTGTTGAATTTCTTAAAGGTGTCTCAAATTGTTTTACTTCCTGGTTTCTAATTTTCATTAGGTTCTGTAAAAGAAGAAAAATTATTAGACTGTTTTCTTTGCTTATTAAATAAAAACAAATTTGTTTGTTTGTCTGTTCTTAGGACTTCTTTGTTGCTTTCGTTGTCTTCCCTTTTGATGTTTCTTCCTTCTTGAGGCGATTTGTGTATTTTGGTTTTTGTTATTCCATTAACCTTGCTGTTTAATTTTTGTTATTTTGTTGTTGTTATTTGATGTTTTTTATAAAATTGTTTTTGTTGTTATTTTTATTGATATTGTTGTTGTTCTTGGTGATTGTGGTTTATATGAGCCCGTGTCCTAGACAACGCATGTTAAGAAAGCGTCTCGACCTACAGAGGTGGTAACATCTGCTATAGAAAATGTAAGTTTAGGATCCGTTAACACGTCTGCTGCTGTTTCGATAGCATGAAAATTTTACCGACGGCACATTGAGATTACTATGATTAGAAATACGGCCTTATTTGATAAACTTTTATTTTATTTATTCATTTGTTTACTTCGTTTTTTCTTTTAATGTTTATTTTGTAATAATCGCAATTTGTTTGCAAAATATGTGAGTATAATTTTTTTTTTTTTAATGTTCGTTTTGGGATGGTTGTGATTTGCTTGCAAATTATGTGGGAATTTGTAAAAAAAACTTTTATTTTCGAAAAATTTGATTAAACACGTTTTTGCAACCGTATACCGATGATGTCGAAATGCGAATGATCTCTGTTCTCTCTCTTTTTTTTTTTGTATTACCGATATCGCCGTAAATTATCAACTCGCCGCATCATTGCCCGCGGTGGTTTTTGCGGCGACCAAATTGCGGTACTTTCCTTACCATTCCTTCTTATGGGTTTTGTGATGTATAGCATTGTTGTTAAATGCTCTTTTTTGCACATATTTGTCTCACAGGCCGCTATAAATTTTTTTTTTTTTTTTTTTTTTTTTTNTTTTTGTTCAGACAAACTTGTATAGCTTTACTTAGATTTCCTTCTCTTTTTTGTTGGTTTAGGCTCAACTATGAAATGCGTTATATTCGCGCTGTTAACGGCTCAATTAGATTATGTTGACCTTCGATTGTCCGAAATATAGGACTGTACAGTTGTCCACTAAACTTCCAATTTTCTTTGCCAGCCGATCTTTATATTAGTTTTTTTTTTCTCTTTTTTTGTCTCTTTTTTTTTTTTTTTCTTTTAACAACTCAAAGGATTTCGCTACCGCTTGCTAGTCTTTTACTTATCTTGGTTTTTTTTTTCTCATTATATATTTTCTTCTGTTTGTTTTTTTTTTTTCTAGTTTTATTGAACTTTTAATTTTGAATTTTTTTTCCTTTTCTTTTCTCGCCTTTGTTGATTTTTCTGGAGAATTTTGTAGTCTTTTCAATGTATAGTCAATAGAATTTTAGAATCTTTATTTGGGTAAGGCTGGTACATCTTTCACACCATAATTTCCTTACTTTCCGTTTTTTCTTAACTTGGATGCTTGTTCTTATCCTTTCCCAATAGTATGCAGGTGTTATGCCTTTGCATGTAATTCATGTAAGATTCCTTTCATCCCTTATTTCATATGGTTTTGCCTTGTTTCTTTTTCACAACAACTTATATAATTTTTGCATAGTTTTCTTCCTTTTTTTTTCTGTATGAACAAGCTTCTGCCCTCAAGTTTTTTCGAAGAATTAATTTTAATATTTTATAACGTTCCCAAAATATTTCCTGCTTTGTTTTTTTTTTTTTCGGTAGATTAAACGTTTCGGTTATAAAAAATGTTTGCTTTAAAGAAAGAATAATTTCACATATCCTTCCCGTTTTTTTTCTTTTATTCGCGATCAGCTTTCTTGGTTTTCTTATGTTTTACATTTTTTTCAATAGGAGTACGTTTGTTTAAATTTCGAATTTTTTCTCTCTTCACCCCAATAGCCGCACATCAGTTCGGTTGCTCTTGTATGAATTTGCTTTTACCGTTTCTTGATATATATATATATATATATATATATAACGAAAGAAATATATATATATATATATATATATATATATTTTTTTTTTTTTTGAAAATAAAGACTCCCTGCTCGGGCGCCACCTGCGAGGACGTTTCGTCCCTTTTCCTTAGTCTGGGGCAGCTCAGCGGCCCAGGGGAGGAAAAAAGCACACAAGATATTTATTTTTTCACAGGGGCTCTTTATTCCTTTCTCTGGTTCTTTACAATCTCCCGCTACACGACCTCTCCGGTCGAAAGCCTAACTTCAACTCCTCAAAACTAATTTCTAGTCTCTCCTCTTACCCTATACTTAAACTATCCTTATTCTATTCCTATTCTATTCTTAATATTAATCTATTCCTATTCCTAATCTATTCCTATTCTTCATCGACTCCTATTCTATTCCTAGTTTATTTTAATCTATTCTTAACCTATGTTATTTCTTATTCTATCTTAACTTGAGCACTCTTACCTCCTCCAGAGACGGAGAATCCGTGAGCCCAAAACGAGGGACGACTTTGGGTCCTCAGTACCATATCAACATGCATAATTTTATAAGCATGTTTTGAAATTTACTAGAAAATGGTTAAGGGATTAAAAATGTCGCGAGGAATTTAAGTAATGGTAACTTGCTTGTGAAAGGGTGCATAAGTGGAATATTTGTGGTAGGCAAAGTCAGACGAGGCATACGTAGCGAATCAAAAAAGAGTGTCGAAAGATGTGATCAAGGGCTTCTTAAAGAAAAAGCAATTCTTCACTGCTGCCGACATCCATATCATTTACACCACTTATATCCAGCCAAAAAATTTATAACTTAGATGCGTCGGCGAGAGCCCACAAATCCTGTTTGGAGACTTTCGGCCGTATAGAGCGAAAGGCTTGAGTGCTACTGGATGACAAAAATGTGTCCAATACCCTAGAGCATCGGCATAATGTGGGTTATATGGTGTCCAGGCATAGGTACATTCAGGGCAAATATTCTACGGAGATAGCAGAGGTCTGTCCACCAACAATGTTCTTTAGGAGGAACACAAGGATTTTTGGGCGTTCCCACCCACTCGTTGTGGAATTGCTCGCAAGCAATTTCACCCTATTTCGAATATCAAATACAAATTAGTGGATATAGAAAAATTCGTCCAAACACAAAGTAATTAGTCGTTGTTGTTTGCACATGAAATTTCCATAATCGTGTGCGGATTAAATCTGATATCTCAATAGTGATGAGAACTTTGGAAACGCGGAATGAAATAACAAGGTATTGCTTCAGACTGAAAATTCTGAAATCTTAAAGCACGACACACTACCGCAATTGGTCGTTCTTCATTCAAACTACCCGGCTCTGGAACAGTCCATCACCAGCGAGCTTTTCCACCGTGCCTGTTTGTTTCCGACTATTTATAACCTCCTTTATTAATAGCTGTCGAAAGAGAACCACAAAAAGAAGGCAATGAAAGCGAAAGAACAGTCCATTTTTAATAAAGCAACCCACCGCAGAATTTCATTTAAAAGGTACTGCAATGCATTATATGGTCCTCTTTTTTTTATTATAATTTTAAATAAATGAAATAATTATTATAATTTTGATGTTGTGTTATTATTATTTTTTTTGTTTATTTACAGTTTTTATTTATTTGGGTTATGGTGGGCACGCAAGTATCTGTTGTTAACCTTTTTTTTTTGTTAGCCTTGCTTGCTCACATGTTTAGCGAAGCTATATTATTTTATAACATTTTTTATCATGTGTGAGCATGTTTCGTAAGATGCATTTGTGGCTCTATGGTCTTTTTTAACATCGCTAATCATTTAAGAGATGTCTCCTATGCGTACAACGCAGCGACGGATAGAAAGAATGGAGGAAAGAGATAGAGAGTGGTCACAAACTACAGCGTACTTGCTCGAATCGACAAGTGTAATGCCTTTTACGACTGAGCGCTCTCTATAGCTGTGGCCAATGTGCCTTATCGCGATTTGTGTCTTCTCGGCTGCTCATGCTACTTTATCATTCAAAATTTTGCCTTTGTAACCGATTTTTTAAACTTTCTATTGCTATTTATTGAAGTCAGGGTGGAACACAATTGCAGTGTCGTTCCATTTGATTTGTATTCGTTTCCTAGTTTCCTAGTGTTTAGCCCTGTAAATGTTTGAGTAACTGGACATATGAGGAACTTCTATCGTTGGGACTGGTTTACAATAGCCGTTAGTTGAGGCGTTGCCACTCCTCGAAAGTGTAATTAAGAGTATATCACTAAAAAAAATTTGCCGAATTGTATATTATCTATGTTGGTTAAAATAGGATAATAATTACATATCTTTTAGTTAACTATCATATCGACGACACAATTTAGAGACAATTCCTTTTTTGCATTATGCAAAGCTTTCGTCTTTCCATATTTATTTCGAAAAAATAAAGGGAAAATCGGAGGAAAATTTTAAATTTGTTTGTTTACGAACAATCAACAAGATACAATCAGCAACAAAATCGTACAAACACAATTATAAGTAAAATTACGCAAAGTTTTTAATAAAATGAAAAAAAGTGAAGCAATAAGCACTTTCAAGAAAACACAAAAACAAAATACATCAAAGAATGCACTACAAAAAAAGTAGTTTGTGAAGTGCGTGCGCACGCAGTTCAGCAAAATTGCAATTGATTTAATATCAAGTAAAAGAACAATATGTGCTATCTTTTTACTATTTTTATATGTTTACGCATTATCGAATGAACATGCCTATAAAAAGTATATTGTTTTAAAATGAATTGCAAATCAAAATTTTGTGCTTTATTTTAAAAAGAATCGTTCGGTCAAAATTGTTTTATGAAGAGAGTTTTGTAATTTCGAAAGATTTTTCTTTTTAAAATTTAAAATGAACGGCATAAAATGTTTTGTTTCGATTCAACTGTGTATTAATAAAACAACATTGATTGGAGCTTGTTTTACTTTCCTTTATTTTCTCGTACAAATTCAGCCCCGGATCATCAATAGCAACAAATCGTGAACTGCTTAGCTTTTGTATGATTTGACAAGTATGAGAAAGTGTATCTCGCAGCTATTGCGCATATGTAAAGCAAAAAACTAAAAGCTTGAAAATGAGAATTAGCTTTCGTTAGTACATAATTAGTGCTATAATATGCCACATTTTGGAGTATGCCTTTTGCAATTTTGATTTTATTTGATTAGTATTTTAATTTGTGTATTTTTTTTTTTTTTTTTTTTTTTTTTTTTGCTTTATTTACTATCTTTATGTATTTGGATTAGATTGGACGCGTCACCTAATAAGTAAATCAGCAAAGTGCTCGTTTCCATGCAAACCTAAAACGTGATTCTCCAACTTATAGACAAACTAGCTTACAAACAACAATTATTACAATTATTACGCTAAGATCTATCTAAGTTTGCAGGCTAAATGAAACTTATAGATTGCGTCGTAGGCGTTTATATGTATTTGACGTCGTTGAGTTAAACTCGTTATAAGCATAATATGGTATATTCAATTTAATCTTCCTTTATATTTTTTTCCAAAAATTTGTGTTTTTAAGGTCAAACAAGAGTTTATACAATCAAATTCTAGCACCATTGATTTTGACAATGCTGTACAACTGTGCTGTTTAAGCATTTTGCACTATTTTCGTGGAGCAACGGGAAATGTGCCGGATAAAAAACAGCACGTGGATTATATTGACAAGGAGGTGGGATTTAGTTACTTCCTGCCGAAATCTGTGATATCGTCAGTTAAGCCAAAGAATCTTAAAAAAGTGATACATACAACTTATAAAAAAATCTACCAATTAACTGATTTCGAATACATTACAAAGTAAGTTGATAATATTAAAAGATTAATAATCTTTATTTTTATTGATCCTTAAAAAGTCTATTCTTTCGCAATTTGCTTTAGGATTTACTTTTTCGCATTTTCGCAAGCAGACTTTCTTATTTTCAGCAGAGACTGAAAGAAATTGTGTTGAATCACATAATTTGCATGATATAATATTTTTTTCGCTACGATTGTTTCGTAGTTTTAGCCTAAAAAAGTATATATATATAATATTAAGGGCTCTAGTGAAAAATAAAACTTTATGTGTCAAAAAGTTTCAATTTTAACTTTAATGAAAGCAAAACATTGTATATATAATTTTTGCTATATCGTTAATTAACCGAAGTGGTGTGAAGTTAATGGTCGGTATTGCCCGACTAGGGCTTGCTTTTTTTTCTTTTTAATTAATATTAGGTGTATATTTTTATTCGAAAAGTTACTAGTTACAAAGATGTAGTTCGACATAGCATAGAATCATTGAAAATGATTTGTTCTCCAGGCCCGGACGGAATCCGATCCTGTTTACTTATAGCGTGTACTGGGTAATTCTGTAAGGCAATAGTGAGCATCTTTAACCTTTCCTTACAAACTGGTGTGTTTCCAACATGGTAGAAAAGCGTTTTCTCAACTCTGTTCATCAAGGGGGTGATAGGAACAGGGTAATACAGAGGTATTGCAAAATTGAGCCTGCTGAGAAAATTGTTTGATAAAATTGTTATTCCGCATATAACACACGCTGTGAAATCGCGCGTCTCTTCAATTCAACCCGCATATCAACGAGATATATTTACTGTTACCAATCTTCACCGATCACATCAGAAACGTTTTCTCTAGAGAAGTCCAAATGGACGTTATATATATGGACTTTAGTAAAGTTTTTGGTCGAATAAACCGCAAGTTATTGATATTTAAGTTGTAAGTTGTAGGTTTTCCCTTCTACCTAATATAGCGGATCAGCTCATACCTCTTTAACAGATCCAATAATGTGCTGTTTGACTCATTCTAGTCCAGTGAATTTAAAGTAATGTCTGGTGTTCCTCAGGTAAGTCACTTCGGACCTATTCTATTTGTGTTTTTTATAAATGATCTCTCATAAAAGATGAAATCATCTAAAGTTTTAATGCATGCAGATGAAGTGAGACTAAGTAAGACTGTTCACACGGAAATATGTTCTGGAGCCTTTGATTGATTTAAATATTTCAATTACTTGGTGTTTAGTTAACGACTTAACATTGAACTTAATTAAATTTAAGAAAATGACGTTTTCAAGGTGGACAGTGTATTAGACACAATATTTTGTAAATTTATAAAAAGTGGAGGATACAGATATGATTTAGGTTTGCCTTTTTATCAAATATTTCATCATATTCTACTTATTTCATCCAATGTCAGTAAAGCAAAATCCACATTGGGAATCATTAAGCGTCCGATTCGTAAATTCACCGACCACATATTACCAAGCGTCTATATAAGACGATAGTTAGACCAATATTGGAGTATGCTGCGGGGGTATGTCTCGCGTCTTATCGCTGCTATGGGAATGTGATCGAATCAGTGCAAAAACAATTTCTGCTTTTGCCTTGGGACCGCCTTGTTACCATTCCACTATAGGGCGATAGATTTCTACTTATACCATTACCCACTCTGAAGAAACTTCGATTTATACTTGAGTCCTCATTCTTGGTGAAATTGATCAATGGAGTTATTAACTCGGAAGCTCTTTTGCTTACATTTTGTTGAATTACATTTTATAGAAGCATGCGTTTGTAGGCGTAGATTTAAAAACTTTAGGTTAAACTTTGTGTTGAATGTTGCATTATTGTTGTTTGTTTAATTGTTAATTAATACCCTAAAGCAGTTGAATTGAAAAATGGAAATTAAATAAATAAATAAATCAGTAATCATGTGTAGTTTTAACAACATAATAACCCAGTTGCGCAATATCCAAGAATATGGCATATGCTATAATCAAAAAGGCGAGGGCTCAAAGAGAAGTAAACAACGATACGTAAAAATATATGTGACCTCTCTGTCTTTGCTACACTGCATGTGTTAATGGGTGATGGCATCGGTCTTCCCTTTCTGGATCTTCCGTTCTAAGATCCTACTGAGTTCGCGAGTTGTGTTTTTTGCTTCTGCTTTTTCTTGGCAGATGTTTAGAAATATTAAATTTTCAAAAGAAAAGACCGCTTAAATTTTAACAAAAGATTAACATATTTGTTAAACAAACATATAGGTATATAAATAAATCTTTTTTGTATATAAACAGACTCTCAAGGGATGTCCCCTCTACTTGCAGGCACGATGGTGGTCAGGAAGGGTTATAGGTAGAAAGGTTTGGAAGGAGAGAATAGTGTTTATGCAGGCTTAATTTAAACGTGGAAAAATCAGGCACCTCGGAAAAGACCGCTGCTAGTAGAACGTTCCAAAGACGCGAGGCGTGAGCAATCAATGCCAACTTACGGCAGGGTCTCGTGATGTTGAGAAAGCTTCATAATCCTGTTAAAGGATGTAATTGATGAATCTTTTTTCTCTATATAACAGTTGCCCATATCACGCCGATGCGCGAAGATACTGAAAGCTTTGGACCGTGAACAGCTGGACTTTGCGCTGTATGCGATCGAGCGTCTCCAGCAAAATTTGAACCCTTCCGCCAACGCATGCGAGTTGTATTCTAAATGGTACGGATGTCAACTGCATCATTCGACCCTGCGAATGTACGTTCTGTCCAACGTACATCGTTATCTATTCTCATGCCCAGAACATCAAGCGATGCCGATTCTTCTAGATTGGCACTAACAAGGATAGAAAGACTGTTTATCACTTACTCTATGCGTTAAAAGACAACGCTAGTGGCAGTAGAATTTATCATATGAGTTTGGGCTCATTCTGATATTGTTGTAAGGTCTGGACTTAACTTGTCAGTTACAATGCAGCGTTTTATTGTGTACTTCGGTGGTACCTGGCCCCTTGGTGAAAGGGAATGAACGACACATACTACTGTCGTCTGCAAATGAATAAATAGGGTTTTCTGTCACGCAAAGAAGGTCGTTAATGAAGACCAGGAAGAAAAAAAGAGAAAGAGCAGAACAGTGTGCTTTGCATTAAAGTCGAGTCGCTTAGAGATGAAACCATCGATTACAATTGGTATGGAACGCTTACGTAAGGATGGCACACTCTGTCAAATGCCCTTGAAATATCTAGCGCAACGACACCGAAATGGCGAAAAGATTGGTTCCACTTCTCGGTCAGATATGACGTAAGGACCGCAGTAGGCTGATTTTTGCGGAGGCTATATTGCCTATCGCAAATTAGATCGTTGGTTTCTAGAGGTGATAGGTTGACCATAGTTTCCATGGTGTTGGCTATTGCAGAACAGGTTGCAATTGTGCGGTAATTAGCAGAATTTGTGTGGTTATCCTTCTTTGGTGCGGGTTGGACATTGGCAATCTTCAAGCAAGATGGAAAAATGCCGGCATCATGGCACTTACTGAAGAGATGGTGTAATAGATTGACCAGTTTGGTAATACACTATTTTAGCGTTATGGCTATGATGCCATATGGCTCAGGAATTTTGCAACTATAAAATAGGCATGGAGGCACGCAGGAGCGATGGGTGATCTCTATGTGGTTAATGGGAATACGAACCGAATAGCTCAGCCAAGTTAGCTCTACCGACCCGAGCAGATATTATTCGGTCGTTGCTGAAAAGAGTCAAAATTGATGCATTAGATTGGTTTCACGAACGATCAAACCCTTCGGCTGCTTTTTGGAGTGGAAAGAACTTGTGCACGTAGTTGCTGCTCGCAACTTGTAACGCTTTTTTGCGGCGTACTGCCGGAACATTGGTACAGTTGTCCTATTTTTCGAGAGGTGTAAGGATCTTAACGTCGTATTTTTGTGGACGCAAAGTAAGAAAAAGACTTAAGGTGTTTTGCTGCAGCCCCTCAACGCTTGAACGTGCGTGGGCTGATTCACAGGCTGCGCTAAGCAGTTTTCAATTGCCGTAATCTAAGTGTCGCATTCCTGCGGAGTTACATAACTTGAATGGCGTAGCCAGTTTTTGTTGTGGACGTTGAAATCGTTAACAGTCACGATTTCGCTGTCAGAGTAGTCGTTGAGAATTGATGACATTGAATTGGATTGGGTGTCAAAACCGTTGGAGTTAATCATCCTATCCACTTTTGAGATTCTGTAAACGAACCCGTTGCTTTAAAAGAAATACATAGAATACTTAAATTTAATCAATCGAACTTGTTGAACAAATATAATGATTTGATTAATTATCATAGAACGAGAGCTAAAAATTCTTTTGAACAAAATTTTTTCAAATTGCTGAATAATGTTATCTACGGCAGGACTATGGAAAATGTATGTAAAAAAAGTTATTAAATTAATGTGCGAATGGTAGAATAGAGGTAGAACGTTAGGGGCGAGAGCGCTTATAACTAGATCAAATTTTCGTAGTTCACATAAAATTGCAAACGAAATGATTTTGATTCGAATCAATAAAATATGTGTCGAGTACAATAAACCAGTTTACATTGGTTGTACGGTCTTAGAATTATCAAAATGGAGTATGCGTAATTTTTATTGTGGTTACACGAAGCCTGAATATAAGGAAAATACTGATCTAAATTATACGGATACTGATTCATTTGTTTATGATATTAGAACAAGAAGACAATGGTTTATATGATGACATTCGAGATGATATCAACTATCATTTTGATATGTCTGCGTATTTCAAACAAAATGTTTTCAACTTTCCATTACTGAATAAGAAGTTGAAGGCCAAAAATGTATCCTTTTAAAATCGATGAAAAAAAAAAGAAACTAAAAAATTAAAGGAATAAAACTATGTGTTACAGCGAAGCTGGTCGTCGATAGGCTCCATGTAGAGTAGTCCATGTGTGAAATAGAAAATTGAATATAATATCTCCAACATATACGCAAACAAAACTAATGAATATATAAATAAAATAAGCAAATTAGGTAAAGATAACTATAAAAAAATTCACCATTATTTTTTTTAATAATGAAAAATTTCTTTACATTTCTTGATACGAAAATTTCCATCGAAATTTGTCGAAGCATTTGCCGAACGTACAATTTAGAATTCTTCAATATGAAATAAACGATGAAAAGAAAACAAGTTATGTCGTCTTTTTCGTATATATTCACTTAGATGTATTTCGTAGTGCGTATTCATAAAAAAAACGCAGAATTAGATATGCTTCTGCTTTGCGAACAATCTTTTGAGAGAATTTTTCCCCACACAAATAAGTATAGTAAAAGAAGAAGCCGTCACATGGCAGCTAGCTAACAACGTTACTACTATTCACATCAGAAAACCAAAAGAATCTCTTAGTTTGGATTTTGAACAAACTATTAGACCATTTTGTTGTGGTAATATAATAAAAGCGCTCAAAACAATTTAAAATAAAAACGAATTTGGGTTTTTTTTCATTACAACCTATCACTGAGAGGATGTCCGTTATTCGTGTACAATAATGGCGGTTGGAAAGCAATTAGGAACGGAAAGCCTACGAACGTGCTGGCCGTAGAACAGCGGGTGGTTCAACGCCTTCACCGACTTAGTACTCACTACAGCTACCACCAAAGCACCTGGATCCGTGGACATTGACAAAACGATAATTAAAAAGGTATACTTCTGGTGAGTACCCTGGATGCTACAAAACTTCCCATTCGAGCAGCAACAGGTTATCCATGACAACTCTTGCAATGTGTGGCCGAGCGTTGTCATACAAGAGGACGACATTTCTGTTCAATTTGTTCAACTGACGTTGGTAGACGTCTGCACTAACAGTTTCATTCGGCTCATAATGCATTACACCTTCCTGATATCAACATATACGCAGCAAAACTGCATGGCCATGAATATTCCATTTCGGTGTCGATGTGGATGACTCCCTTGGACTAACGTATGACTTCTTCATTGTCGTAGTAGATCCACTTTTCATCGACAGTCACAACACGCCGAAGAAAATTCTTTTTTCTTTTGCCTGGCAACCATAGAAATCATGATGCTGAAACGGTTCGAAATGGCCTTTCCAGTCAATTCGTATGGTAGCAATTTCCCTCCTTTTAGATCTTTCGCATTGCACATAAACATCTAGAAACAGTTGGTTGAGTGATTGTCTTCGACCATTTTTGATCTTCCAAGCCTTTCTTTGTCATTGAAATCAAAATCACCACTTAAGCCGTTGAAACGTAAACCGGCAATTGAGATATGATGTAACCGCATCACCCTAAGCTTCTAGAAGTGTCCGATAAGATTCGGCCGCATATTTCTTCAAATTAAACAATGAAAATAATTAATGTCGAAAATATAATTTTGAGCGTTTAATAATTAGCCCGGTTATAAACTGAATAACTCAATAATGGTAAAAGCAAACTGCTATTTTATGTAGAGAAAGATTAAATTCATCGAATTTAACCGTTGTGTTTATTTATTCACATTACTTGGAAGCACCTAAAACTCCTTTAAAGCTTTCTTGATACGACTTCAAACTGCATATGTTTTTTTGAGTTTATATGTTTTGAGTTTATATTCGCTTCAGTATATATATGTATATATGTATATATGTATATATATGTACGTACAAGAGGAAAACCACAGCCAACGTCGTTTATCGAAAGTTTTGTGCAAACCTGTGACAGCAATTTTCGAAATACAAAAAAAGTTATAGGAACCATTTACAATTGTTGACGTGTTGCATGCGGCACGTTACTTATTGGTTTTACATTTTTGATTTCCCAAAGTATATTTCAGACTCATGAAGTTGGGGTCCTTCAATTAATATAAAATATAATATAAATATATTATTACATTATACATATATCTTACTGTAGATAAATAAATGTTACCGTTCAATGAGCCCTGTATTCTAAATCGGCATGCTGCCAGGCCTGGATTTCGAGGATTTGTGCAATAACACCTTTAAAGTAAAGTCCAGTAAATAGTAGCTTTTGACCTTTAGTTACCTTCACAACTTTATAAGGAATTTCCTAACACCTAACTCGTCTCTGTCTTTGTTGCACGCTAAACCGCACAGTTAGTGCTGTGGTAAGGCCATGGTGAGTACCGTTTTTATGCCACATAGTTTTTATATTATACAAAGATTTTGAACCTACTGCCTGTAATAAAGTCTCGCTCAATCATGAAAGTTAAACATTACAGCAGCGTATTTGTTCAAAATGGAATACCCAGAAAAATAACGGTGTTATGATTGTTCCTGTTGCTTCATTATAGACGTGTCAGATGTGCCTTCTCCCTCGTTGTATTCAATATTAAGGTCCACATAAATTTCGTCGGCGACTCACCGATAACTTAGTGGGTAATTTGCTTCCCATGGATATACGTCCATTGAAACTTCTAGGAAGTCTAACTAGCATTAGCGATAGAGTTAATTTACCATCTCAGTGCTTAACCTGCTCTTCATTTCCAATGACATCGTCACGATTTTATCTCGATTTTCCATTATTGAGCTAAATCCCTTTAATTTATAGTTTATCGCCCAGACAATGCGAATATAAGCGCGGTCTCATCGTAATTGCAGCCAACTAATGATTTTACATATCTTCAGAGACAAATCCAATTTGCCAGCAGCATTTCTGGAGGGTAGGTGATTGTTGAATTTTTCTTGCAATAAATTATTGCGGTATACGGAGTATTACGCCAACCTATTAAAATCACATATCGTCTAAATCGAAATCACCTTATTCGTGCTAGAAAAAATTAGTAGTCATGTTTTTATAACGTTCTCTAATAGCAATGACTGCTTTGCCATTTTCCTTTCCCAACATTTATTCCATATGCCAACTATTGTGCATGCAAACTTGTTTTAAGAACAATATCTGGAGTTTCTTTAATGCAAATTTTGGTTCATTTTGCATTTAACCGAGACTACGCTCCGATTTTCATAAAATAATGAATCTGTTTCAAGATCGAACGCTTCATCGTCGCTGCTAAATGTTTTCACTAAGAAATATAACCGCCACTTTATACTAAAGATGATCAACGAAAAGCTCTATGAAACCGGAAACCAACATAAAAGTTGTAGTCTCGAACTGTTTGTTTGTTTACACAACAGTTAACCAGCATGTAGAACTTGTTATAACTAAATAAACTTAACAGCTAAGTGTAAAAAAAGAAAGATTATTCGTCTTCATATTGTGGTTACCATATTCAGCGCTTTAGTGTGCGTTACTTTCTATGAACTCTTTTTCTTTTTTTAGATATTTCAACATAGTAAAAAATTTTCATGAGACTGACTATGAAAAATTTTCAGTCACGTTAAGTTCTTCCTGGAATATATCTGGTTTTCTGTACGTAGGTCCGACAATAGGTAAAATTATTTTTTTTATCTAAACATAATAATATAATAATTTTTTTATTTTTTGCCAGGAATTTCATATCAAACTCATCCACAAGCAAAAGTAACGCAAGTGGCAACATTTAAAGACATTCGTCGTATTATTACCCTATTTTTACCAAAAGACGATGTACATTCCAATAAAGAAAAGGATCTTAATTATCAAACGCGACATCAACAACGCTATGATCATGTCGACGATAATGTAACGCAAAGATCCTGTAACTGTCGTTATATGAAAACGCAAGTAAGAATAAAAACCACTAGTAATGAGGAGGATTTGGTAATAACATGCAATGGTTATAACGTAAGTAATAAAAATCGAAAAAGTGGAATCGGAAAAAGAACGTCGAAAGAAAATCGTCACTCTTTTACAGACTGCTACCAGCGTAGCAAGTCTTATAGAAGGCTACTGCTTATTGATTAATAAAAATCAAGTTTGCACGTTATGGAATCCAATCCACATCCAACACCAAAATGATGAAACCAGAGAAGATAATAAGGACGTAGTTCAGATAAGTAAAGGCGACATAATTGTGACTAACATTTCTGATGCGCCTAATGCGGATAGTTCCACCCAACTTAATGTTAAACCAAAATTAACTGCTGACTACGTTGAAATCGGTATAGTGGATGACGAGGGGGATTATTCAACGCCGGCTGTACGTAATTATGAATTAGATCGTTCTGAGATCGTTCTGAAAAGTACCATAGGAGTAGGTCAGTTTGGCGATGTTTACATAGGTACTTATCACACAAAAATAAAGGGGGGATCGCGGGAGACTCAAACAAATGAAAACATTGCGGAATCTGCCGCCATACAAGTAGCCGTAAAAACATGTAAAACTAACGATGATCCCGAAAAGATGGAGCGATTTTTAGAAGAAGCTTGTAAGTTTTATCAGAGTATATTGGTCTATACATATTTTATTCTCTCTTTTTTTCAAACTTGCAGATGTGATGCAAAAATTCGATCATCCCCATATAATACGACTTATAGGTATATGCAGTGAATCTCCTGTTTGGATTGTAATGGAATTGGCTGAATATGGTGAATTGAGGGCGTACTTAAAATCAAATGCGGAAAAGTGAGGAGATTTGCAGATTTTTTCAACGATAATTTAACTTGAGTATGTTTGCATTTTGTTGTTTATAGGTTATGCAAGGAGATTTTATTGTTATACTGCTATCAACTATCAACGGCTCTAAGTTATTTGGAGTCTAAAAAATTTGTTCATCGCGATATCGCTGCCCGTAATGTTCTTGTTCGTTCACCCACTTGTGTCAAGGTAAATCAACTGTATGTAATATTGATAGGCTCGAAAAACTTTCAAGTATCCCATTAAATACTTGTACTTGAAGCGAAAAAAATCTATTGCTCTTAAATATTCTAGTTGGCAGATTTTGGATTGTCACGATGGGTGTCAGAACAATCGTACTATCATTCTAGCATGTGCATGCTGCCAATAAAATGGATGGCTCCTGAATCAATAAATTTTCGTCGCTTCACCGTTGCCAGCGATGTCTGGATGTTTGGTAATTGATAAAAAATAAGGATTAACCCGAAATTGCTTTCAATTGCGATTTTCAGGCGTTTGCACTTGGGAGATCTTAATGCTGGGCGTTAAACCGTTTCAGGGAATCAAAAATAGTGATGTCATCGCTAAATTGGAAAATGGTGAACGATTGCCTTTTCCCAACAACTGTCCCCCACGTTTATACAGTTTATTGTCGCAATGCTGGGCTTATGAGCCCTCAAAAAGGCCAAACTTTAAAAGAATAAAAGAAACTCTTTAGTAAGTGTACTTTGCTTTTATACTCTTAAGTCAAAGAACCCTACCAAAAAGTGTACGGAATCTTCTTTCTGGTTGGAATATGGCTCCTCTTTCACATAGGAGGTATCGCCTGAACAGTATCACCTTTTAAACTTTTGACCTATCAAAATCTTGTCTATATAATACATATGTAAAATTTAAATCAAAATTTCTTCAAAATCAGATCTCTTAAATTAATAATGTTTGAGCATTTTTATTTTATTTGATGAGATGGGCATATAAAAATTATATGATTTTCTTTTTCGGGAAAAACAAGCGCCAGTTTTTATAGTAAAACAAATCGTTTCCTTAGTGTGTGGCATTCAAATAAAAATATTATGAAGAAGGCATTGAAGATTGAAATAACAAAATAACTAAAGGTATGCGAACTAAAATAAGACTTATGAGTGAACAGCACTTTTCCCAATACCTCATGAACTGACCGAGTGAAATTTTAATCGAATCGGATTATTATATATAACGAACTATTTTAAGAAGGTCACTTTATGAAGAAATTGGACCATTTCTTGACGAAGATCGCAAAAATAACACTATTTCGCTTACTCGGTGGCAAGACATAGATTCAACTCCCTCAACTACCAATATTATTGCAGATTTCTTCAGTTCATTAAATCCTCTCTGTTTGCTAATCCTAAGTACTTTTTTAAGTTTGTTAACTCCAAGAGAAACATTTCCCTAAATCCCTCGCATGGCTCTGAGTCCTCGGATGATTTTGAAACCTCAAATCTGTATGCTGAGTATTTTCGACGAAACTTTTAGACTGGTAATTTCGATTTATCTGCAAACTACCCATATCCTACAACTAACTTGGTTTCAATTCTCAATTTGGTTATTTCGGAAGATGACGTTTTTAAAGGGTTGAGTTCTCTAAAATATAGGTGTGCGCATTGATGGAATTCCATCATGTGTACTTAAATCTTGCCCTGTCGAGTTATGTGGTGTTATCTCAAAAATTTTTAACCAGCCCTTGAATTTAGGTGTTTTCCTTTTGTGTTGGAAGGTTAGTTTTCTTATTCCTATTCATAAAAGTGGGAGTAGACAACTTGTTTAGAACTACAGAGGCATAGTCAAGCTGAATGTCTTGCCTAAGCTGTTTGAGCGAATTGTGGCTCAGCTTTTGGCCTTTGCCATTAATTCGTATATCTCCACACCAGCATGGCTTTCGGTCACCAATTTGTTAGAGTTTATTTGTCATGTTTTCAAGGCTTTTTCTGGTGGCTCTCGCACACATGTAATGTACATTGATTTAAGCAAAGCGTTTGAATTGGTTAACCATAGCTTTAAACTCCAAGCCCCTGGCTTCCTTTTCTATTTAGTGAAATGGATAAGCTCTTATCTGCACAATACATCACTCAGGATTGCGTTTAACGTCATCATCTCGGATGAATACCCCGTAACGTCTGGCGTACCTCAAGGCAACCACTTAGGTCCCATTTTATTTAGTTTATATATTAATGATCTCCCTTCGGTCATTAATTTTAACCAGATCTTAATGTATGCTGATGATGTGAAACTGTTTTCTTCCTTTTCCGTAAAATCGCAATCACATCAGCTTCAAATTGACTTGAATAATTTGGTTGCATGGTGCTCGTCGAATCATATGAAACTAAACCTAAATAAATCTAAGAAACTTTCTTTCTCGAGAAGGAAGTCGTTCATTACTCAGTATTTCATACATTCGTCCAAGTTGGAGGACGTCGATTCGTTCAAAGATTTAGGCGTTCTATTTGACCATAGGTTACGTTTTAACTTGCATATTGAGCTCTCGTTAAGCTAAGCTAGGTCCGCGCTTGGTTTTATAAAAAGGTGGTCCAAAGATCTTGATGATCCTTACATTTCGAAAAGGTCGTACATGTGTTTGGTTAGACCTACACTCCAGTATGCCTCTGTTGTGTGGTCTCCTTTATATAGGTGCTATGTAGGTTCAATTGAATCTGTTCAAAAGCAATTCTTGCTGTTTGCCCTTAGGAATTTGGGTTGGGATCCGATTGCCTCTCTTCCCCCCTATGAAAATAGGTTGCTGCTGTTATCCTTACCTGTCCCTTGAGAAACGTAGATTTGTTCTTGGCGTTTCCTTTGTAATCAAAGTAATAAATGGTGCTATTTACTCGCCTTCATTACTTGTCGAAATAAGCTTTAATGTCCCTAACCGCTTCTCTAAGCACTTTATCTTGGTTAAGCTTAGTCAGTGTTAATATAATTACGAGCTTTTTAAACCGCTCAGAGTTGTTTGCAAGAACCTAAATGAGATCTATCACTTATTCTCATTATCGGACTCTTTAAAGTCCATTAAAGCAACATTGCCTAATACACGTGATTTACCCATGTCGTACCTGAACTAGCTTTTGAAATTAAATAGTCATTATGATTCGAAAATTAATTGATGTTAACTATTATTGGTTGCTAAGCTTATGCATGTTTGCGATGGCTTAGGCGTTCGTTTGTAATTTGGACCTGTGCCGGTTGTAAGTGTGGGTCTATGCTAGTTGTGTACATGCTTTTTTTTCTTCTTATTTGTTTTATTGTACTTATACTAAGTTTTAATATTAATTAATATAAGTTTTGCTTTAAGAGTCAATTGAGGTCGGCTGTTATTTGTTTAGTCGAATTTCATGTATAAGTAGAATTAAAATAAATAAATAATTAAATAAATAAATTAATAATGTGAATATTTCGATCGTTTCAGATCATTTGTTGAACTTTTTTCATATAAAGCTTCTTATGAAAAGGAAACTTTTGTATGACGATTTAATGATGAAAATTTATTTATTTATTAACGCATCAAATTCAGCTAAAATTAATGAACAGCCGAATTAAATTAAGACTTGGATGCAAATCTCATGCCATACATTATTAATGAAAATTATAAAGAAACAAATACTCACTTATACATGAAACGCAGATAAATTAAGTTACAGTCGAATTCAATTGACTCTTACAAGTAGATCTTATACTATTACAAAGTATTATAATATGGGGAAGTAAAGAAAAGAAAGAAAAAAAAATAACACACAAACAATTAAATAATGATTCATGTATAAATAAATAAGAAAAAAAGGCATGTACACAGCTAGCACAGAGGCACATCCACACTAATTAATTTTCGAATCATAATAAAATGTTGAGATTAAAAATTAGTTTAAATACGACATAGGTAAATCACGCGCATTAAGAAGGTTGTTTGGATAGATTTTAGGTAATCCGATATTGAGATCATATAAGCTTCTGCAAACAACTCTAAACGGGTTAAACAGCTAATAATTGTACTTACGTTGATTCAGCTTAACGAAAATAAAAATCGTACAAAAGCGGTTAGAGACATTGAAGCTCTCATCTAGTAATGTGGACGATTGATAGTACCGTTAATTAACTTAAGGACGAGAAGAAAACACCAAGAATAAGTCTAGATTTATCCAGGCTGTAAGGACAACAAAAGCAAGCTATTTTCGTAAGGATGCAAAGATACAAGCGGGTCCCAACGTAAATTCCTAAGATCGAACAGCAAGAATTGCTTTTGATCGGTTTCAATTCAATCTACACAACAGAGGCCAATACAGAAAGTATTGGTCTAACTAAGCACATGTGCAGCCTCTTTGTAATGTGAGGATCCTTCAGGTCTTTAGACCCGCTGTTTTTGAACCTAGCTTTACACAGAAAGAGCTCAGTGTGCAAATTAAAACGTAATCTTTGGTCAAATAAAACCCCTAAATCAATGAACGAAATAACGTTTTCCAACTTGTTTGAGTCAATGAAATACTCAGTACTGAATGACTTCCTTCTTAAGAAGGAAAGCTTCTTATATTTTTTAGATTTAATTTCATAAAATTTCACGAGCACAACGTAACCAAATTATTTATGCCAGTTTGCGATTTCCATTCAAAGGAGAAGGAAGAAAGCAGAGATCACAGAAAGCGAAGATCTGAGAGGATTAAATTACCGAGGGGAGATCATTAGTGTATAAGCTAAATAAAAGGAATCTTAAGTGGCTACCTTGAGGGACGCCAGACGTCACGTGAAATTCGTCTGAGGTGATGCAATTAAACGGAACTCTGAAGGATTTGTCATGCAGATAAGTGCTTATCCATTTCACTATGTAGCAAGGGAAGGTCGAGGCATAGAGTTTGAAGATTAATAAGTTATTGTTAACTAAGTCAAACGCATTACTAAAATCAGTATACACGACATCCGTGCGAGGGCCACTCGAAAAAGCCTTTAAGCAAGCAAGTAACGCCTCGAAGGTTCGTGACAGTAGATCTCCCTTTTCGAAAGCCATGGTGGAATGGAGAAATATAAGCTTGAACAGCAAAAACTAAATGTTGAGTAATGATTCGCTTAAACAATTTAGGAAAGACACTCAACTTGGCGATGCCTCTACAGTTCTCAACGTGTTGTTTACTTCCACGTTTATGAATTGGAATAAGGGAGTTCCGCTTTTCCAACACAAAGGAAAAACACCGGATTTCAACAACTGATTAAAAATCATAACAATCCATCGCATAACTCGGCAGACCATGATTTAAGTAGACATGATGTAATCTAGTCAGGTCCAGACGCAGAACTATATTTTAGAGATCTTAAACCATCTAAAACATCATTTTCTGAAATGACCAACTTAGGAATCAAAACCTGCTCGGATACGGATAGTTGACAGTTGAATCGGAATTAGCGGTTAACACATTTCGTCGAAAGTATTCAGCAAAGAGACTCGAGGTTTCAATATCATCAAAGGGCTAACAGCCAGTGAAAGAAACATACGAGGAATATATGAGAGTTTTCTTTCGAAATTGACAATCTTAAAAAAATATCTAGGATTAACAAGCAGTGAGGATCTTATCAACTAAAGTTACCTGGTACAATAGTGGTGGTTTAGGGAATTGTAATTAAATCTATACCTTGACGCAGAATAGGCAAAATAGTCGTAAGCAGAACCACTTTTCATAAATTGTTTGGAAAATTTGTTTTTTCTATTTTTGTAACATTTAATTGTCTTGTTAAACAATGGCGGGAACCTGCTTCGAGAGCGAGGCTGTTTGATCGGAACGGATGCAGAAGTAGCTAGGTTTAATACATTATAGACAGTAAGCTCTCCCGCAAAGAAATCAAAGATGAGATTTAAGCAGTAAAATATTGGTTTTGTTAAAATCATATTTATTGGAGGACATTGGATTTGGCACGTTAGAGTAGTTTAAAGGACCATCGTACCTGTAATAATAGGAAATACGAATTGCTGAATGATACGGATCCTCAGATAAACTAAAAGGTGGACAGCGATTTACAACTATCTCCAGGAAATTGGCAAAGCAAAGATCTAGTAGTCTGCGGTTGTATTGAAATTGTAAATTACGATCAAATAATTCATTGAAAAACACAATACCTCTATGAGAGGTTGAAATAGGGACCACACAGTCATAATTATCACTACAATACCAACTGACTTGTCTGAATTGAAGTCCCTCAACGCTATGACTATATAGTCAGTAGATTTAGATTTTCGTCCACGTCACAAATGAGGATAGCAAGATTTTTATAAATGGAGACATCCGCATTTGGGGGAATGTAGGAGCAACTTACGTATAACTGTTTATTGGCAATTTTCGCCCAAATGGGAATAAATTGAACTTCGGGAGATGTAGGAAATTCAACTGGATAGACCGGGACTGCAGCAGATATGGCAATTAACACACCATCACCAGTGCGATCCAATCGATGGTTCCTAAAAACCTGGAAAGATTTGTGGAATAGTTCCGACGAATGTAAATCAGGCTTTAACCAACGTTCAGTGAAGGCTAACCGGAAAACCTCCATGGTCATTAAATTTAGGAAAGAAGAGCAGATTTTTGAATCTAGGGCCTTACCATTTTAGTTATATATAGTTTTTTATATTATTTTTTATTTATTTTTTTAGTTATATATATATTATATAGTTAATATTAGCAATTTTCATTGCAATATGAAATCTCATTCATCTACCACCGTATAGAGAACCAGCTTGCAAGTAAACGCCACTTTTCTCGGTGGAACCGAAACTAATTCACGTCTAACCCAACTTAACTACTTGCGTTAATCTTTGTCGACAGATCGATTGCGTTGTGAGACGCGCAGTAGGATGCGTCAGAGGATGCGGGTGCTGAAGCTCAACTGAAGACACAGTCGGACTACTTTTTACAGCTTCAGCCCTGGGTAACATTTCTAACCCCTTGTGGTTAGAGATTGCCAGCTCATTCATTTGATCCCGAACTTTATACGTTAAAGGTAGTTTTGGCGAAGACAAATCGACCAAATCAACGGGTAGCAGGCTCACAGCCGGCACATCATTCGATTCAATAACGGGGATGCGATACCCTCCGGGGTCGTATTTTAAATACTCACCGGTCCTATAGGGGAAGGTCTACACGCTACATTACGTGTTGTGCGGTCGCTTTTTGCCCGAGACGAATCATGACCTTTTAAAAACTCACACTGTTGAACCACAGCGTCTCATAACGCTCACAAAGCCAGTACTTTATAAAGGGGTCGGAACCTGGTCACAACGGTTAAACTCGCAGTCCACTATTATCAAAAATTGCGGCCACTTCCCTATTATTATTTATTTAATGGTAGTTGTCGATATTTTATTGATGATGTATTTGCTGCTGTCGTTATATCGTTTCTTGATTAAACCTCGATGGTACACCAGCAGGCTGCTTGCTTACTTGCATATATTTTGGAACCAAAGGAAGTGTGCCACTGATTTACCTTACCAACTGTATACGATTGAGACAAGCGGAATTAAAATAATTTGTCTTGTCATATGGACTTTTTGAGCTTATATTTCTAACCAATACTGTCTCAGGCATTCAAGGAAGAACTGGCCTTCTAAAGTCGTTAAGAGGTTCAGAAATAACGATTAGGTTCTTCAACTGTATATTTTCCTGGGCACCAAATGATTACTCTCAACACATTAACTACAGATACGTGCCTGGCTGCGTGCACTTCTTCAAAAATGAAAATTTTTCACTGGATGTCTATTTGCACTTCATTCGGTTTAGCTAAATTTTTGTTGTTCAGTGTTGTTCACGTAATTTTATAGACCTTTAAGGAATTTTATGGATTTTATTTTTTTGCACGAGATAAAACACGTTTAGACTTGAGCACAGCGATGGCAAATTGGTCAAAACAGTGATTTGAAATGTAAATTTATTATGGTAAGCTTGCACTACGTAAACCTTTTTTCCGGAGTTCTTCCCATATAAGAATTCTAATGAAAAGTAAACTTTTATGTTGCAGCAAACCATAATTTTGCGAAAAAGGGGAAAAATTACAATGGTAGCGTTTGCGAGAATTTTAAATTTTAACTAGCTTGGATATAATTAGTGGACTCTAGTCTTAATACCAATGGTCACAATCAAAGTAAGAAACCAAAATATATACTTATACAGTGAATGATACCTAACAAAACAAAATGAAAATTAAAAAGAATTGGAAAAAAGCGAGAATTCGAACGGTGTCAGGACCACGTACTGCGAACCTAAAGATGAATGTTATCAACCTTTCGCTTCGACTGATCTTCAATTAGTGTTAGTGATTGACAGGGTAGTCCTAATAAATTCACATATCAAATGCTCAAAGCTCTGTCAGATTCCTCCAAAAAGACTTTTCGACTTTTCTGGCTTCTCCCGTGAAGCTATCTTGAAGAATAATAAGTGTTATCCCCATACCAAGACAAAACTGGGTTAGTGAAAGTTACACTAGGACGTCTGAACAATCTCCCCTATTTCTGTTTTACTAAAAATAGAGACAATGATGAAGAGTGGACTCACTAGAATGATGGCGGCTGTTAATCTCAGCCCTCTACCGTCATTTGTTTACATGAAAAATAAATCAGCGTCCATAACATTTAAGGAAATTCATTTTCTTGCCCCTGCCTAAAGGAACTAGATTTTTAAATAATTCTTGTTGCGATTGACATCAACATTTCTTATGACAGTATCTCCATTACTGAACTAAGAGATATCCTTATTAACACACTTGTCCACTCTGAATAATTTGTTGTTTTTCAAACCGTATTCTATATCTCGAAACTACGCACAAATTTTCAGTGGTTTTGCTCTTGCATCTTAGTCTCATATTTTCCTACTTGCACACGGCATATCTTCATCAAGTAGAAGAGAACAGTGCACTATTTTTCAATTTGCTGCTTATTTTTTATATGTATATGCTATGTATAATATATGTACTATGCAACTGTGGTCTATTGCTGTAAAGCAATAGTGCATAGAAGGAACTAACGGCTATTCCCGTGATCAAGTTGCTCTATTATTATCCATTGTAATCAGAAACCGCCCTTATACGACGAATTCAGTTGTTCAAGAACGAGTCAAAAGGGATCTCAAAATTGGCGGCAGCACATTCCACTGTCGAGTTAAACGCGCAACAACCAAACGTTCAATATACGTTAAATATGTGTAGTATTCATATAAGTTTTTCCATGCGACCTAGAAAATGGGAACGTGAAAGAAATAAGGGATGTGGTCTCTGAGTTTGACATTATAGACAGAGCTGTAACGCGGTTGACAATAAGTTTAAGTCTCTCCAAGCTGTAAGATAGGCAAGTTAGGAATTTTGGAATGTTGCAATATACAGTTGCATGTAAGATGCCAATAGTACATTATGTTTAAACTACTGAGCAATTACAATAATTTCAAGCCAAGGTAAGAGGTTTATAAGAAAGAGAAACTATGAATGCCTAAGCGACTAGGAATCATTAAACTTATCCACAAAAGAATAATTGTCGCAAGTTTCTTTAACACACGTATCCATCGTTCCGTATATGCTGGGTAGGTCCGTTTTGAGGATTTTAAACATAAAAACACATTTTCCGCCTTTCTTCAGCAGTCTGCATAGAAAATTTAGTTTTGTGCTCAACGCCGCCATATGTTTTTGTCTCGAGTTTATTTTGTCCACTGTTCCGCGAAATCTCGCAATTTATTGTCAAAATTCAGTGTAATTTGGCTCACCCCCCTTTTTTTTAATATGGAACAATCACAATAACAAGTCGTACTCGCAACAGAATGTATATGTCTGTAATCGATAAACGTGACTCTCGTCATAGCTACGAGCTAAGTAAAGTATACCACACTTGAAATCTGCGAACACTGACTTAATAACCGTCATTTTTACCTATTAGGCCACTCATGAGGGCAAGTTTTTAAACGTTACATGAGATTTATCGATGTGAGTAATTTTGCAAACTTCCCAGTTCATTCCTCTGCTGCGCCGGCTGGACGCATTGAAAAAAGCCAAGCTCGTCGTTTTCTGCTACATACTGTGATTTCACGGGTCGTTTTCATTTTTGAAGGTGAAGTTTGAAAGAGCTGAGCCTCGTGAGTGGCTGCATTAGAGAAAAATCAACTTCCTTTTCTCTCCGCAGGAAGCCATTTACTTTGCTTGGTGTTAAACAACATGTCCATTTTTCTTCTTGCATCTAGTTCGGCATTCGCGTAGCATTCTATTTCTGGCAAGGCGGCACTTCTTCCTTGAGTTTCTGCTTCATTCGGACAGCTTCTCTTTAGCTAAAGCGTTGACCCGAATTCTCGCAGTTAACCAGAATGGCGTCTGTCGATGATATGTGAAAGCCATTTTCCTTATCGCACATAAACAATATGTCGACGTAAGGCCCATGCTGCAGAATTGAAGATCCCTCGCCACCGCATATCATTTAAGACTATATAGTCGCATATAATAAGAATTTTAATTTGTGTCTGCGATTTTTCCTTGGGCTTCTTGCGCTTGTACTTAGACTTGTTGAAACTGTAGTTATGGCTGCTGCTTCCGCGCTAAGATTTTAACATACATAAGATTTGAATAACGTCCATGATCACTCCAAGATATCTTATCGCTTCCTTAGCTATAACACTACCTTTACGGACGCGATCTCCTTCTTCCAGCTGCTTATCGGAATTGTTGTAGGTCTTATTACGGTGGCTACAAGCGAAGTTGATCGTGTTTGCAATTATTGTCATCAACGTGTTTGGCAACAATTACGACAGTCGCGTCATTGACAGAATTTGTAATTTTAGTCTGCTCAGGGATATGTAGCCACAACACATCATAGTATATGGAAATCGTTTCTTGGATGGGGTCTCACACTCGCTTCCTCTACCGCTCTCTTCCGCAAGAGACTACGTCGCGGAGGCTGGTTGCGATTGGTGCGTTACACCTGATGTAACCTTAGTCGATTCTTTTATTTGAACGTCGTAACAAAAATTATTGGTCTGTTTCAGATCACTGACTTTACACCATATTTTTTGTACCGTCACAGCCAGAAGTTTTTTTGTCGTCCACTTTATTGTTAGCCTCCAGCAAAGTGACTGCTATCTCTCCTATCCTGGAATTTACGACGTGTGATGCTTTGGATTACAATATATAATAATAATTTTAACATTATTCTTTGAACCAATGACGAAATAGGTAACTTGCAGCTATCTGTACAGTTTTACCGTTTTCAATGCAACCTTGCATGCCATTGCCCATGCGTTAATATCTCTCTACTGGCACAGGCGACTGAAGATTTCTTTCTTGGGGCTTTTTATCGATTATCTCAAGTTGATGCGGACATCTTTATATAGTATTACGAGACGTTCTTCCACCCTAAGCGGCTTTCTCGTGTCATTCAGCCCATCCTTTCTCAATAAATATATTTCGTTGTTCCATAAGTAAAATAAATTTTTGTGTCCCCTTCTATAATTTCTTGCGCTTTTGCAAAATTTTAGTTCTAATTTTAATTTCTTACACGCAACTGCTAGCCGATGGTACAATTGTTCACGAGCGCAAATGTGTACTATTGAAATCACTTTTTAAATTTTTTTCCAATCTTTTTATCATAATAAAAAGCGTGTTATATCGCGGCCAATACTGAACGACGAATCCTCCCTTTTAGGAAGGATACTTATGTTTACATACAATATTTCTTTTAGAGCACAGTCTTCTTGCCAAAACATATTTCTAAGATTCATGACTTGTTAACAAAAACGAGAAAATGGTGGATTCATTTGACCTAGTTGGATGTAATTATTATTTATTCTCGGGTGTTTAATAGATTAGGTTTTTAATGTTTATATGAATTTTTCAGTGAAATATTAATAGAGGAAAGAGCTGCCGGATGTGAGGTTGGTAATAAAGAAAATGACCGTGTTTTATTTATGAGCGCAGACAATGAATTGCCGCCTTCTAAACCAGCGAAAATAATGCAAACTCGAGGTAAGTTTCTATGTTAAATTCCCATTTTTTGATTCACTGAAATGAATCATATTTTCTCAGACAACTTCAGATTATCGCCAGCATACGATGAAACTGCTCTTAGTCCGCAGACCTATATAATAGCTCAAGATCCCGAAGTGTTGGCTTGTTTGATGAAAGAAAACGAAAACCGTATCATTAACCCAGCTGCTTACACAATGCCCGCCTCGGTATTTAACACTTTAGCTGTAGAAGTAGATACATCTAAAACAAATTCTAATGATATTGCATTGAAAACTACCAAGCTGCCAGTGTCGGAGTTTCTCAAGTTAGATGATACTATTAGTAGGGAGGATAAGGTAGCAGTGCTAAACACATTGCAGCAAAATAAGGCAGAAATTTTAAGGTCGTATTTAAAATCAAGCGCAGCCCCAACAACAAAAGCACTTAATACTGCAGAGGATAACAACGTAAAAACTGAAATGAATATTTCCGTTCAAATAAAAGCCGATCAAGCAACCAAATGCACAAGTACAAATAGTGCTTCGCGTACCCATCAGACATTGACAAGACAAAGTGACTGCTTCTTAGGTTCATTAGATCCTTCTTTCCGCAACCGGAGCTTTTGCTATAATGATGTTGGTGAGGTTGATTATTCATTAAAATCACTACCAGCGTCATTAGTAAAAGAAGAAAAACCCCAATTAATATACGACTTTGGACGGATTTCACCAATTTTGCAAGATTCACCTGTTCCTCTTACTACCGCCAAAACAATTTTAAAACCTATTTGTGGTAGTTTGGAAAGAAATGTTATAACCCCTTATTTGACTAGAGCAGATAAGCGACGCTACATAGGCGGTTCATTAGAACGTAATAAGACGCTTATCAGTACTTTAAGTACGCCACGTAAATCTGTGCCACGCAGCGCTAGCTTAGAACGTTCAGTTCAACATAATAACGACATTTCACATTTTTACTGCTGCACTGGCAGTTTGGAAGCTTACTCTTCTTTTGTTGTTTTTAAAAATCATATGAAGATATCCCCCGAATATCGGACATTTGAAGAAGAAATTTATGATATGTGTCCTGCCCAAAAAAATATTCAGATCGGTGCGGATGTAGATTCAGCCGTTTGTTCCCAAAACGAATTTACATTGTTCCCGGCACAGACTTATATTCCAATGGCGCCGGGCAATACTTCCGCCTGTCTAATCGATCAAAGTTTCCTTGATATAGACACTAATAAAAACATTAACGTTCATCCACAACAACAACAGAAAACGCCGGAAGAAATGTGCGAAGTAGTGGAAATTACGACATCACCATTAGCAGCAACATCTATGAAGAATAATAGTTGTAAGATGCTAATGGCGGAGGTTTGCAAAAATTAATATAATTGATCTTCAATTTGAGTTTTAAGATTTTTATGATTTTAGTTCTTGCTTTTTTAGAATTGTTTTATTGAAAATTTAGTTGGTGGTTATTTAAAGATTGTGCGAATTTCGACTAAAACTTTCTTATATTCCATATTTTTAGAAGCTGCACCAGTCAGCTGCTTTGTTAGGCAATAGCGAACCAGATTGCCACAATTTATCGGGATTTCTAAAATTGTCTTGGAATGATTCACTCGCTAAAGGTTTCTGCCGTGGAAGCGAAGTGTATCCGAAACAACATACCAACAATTCAAAGAATTTGCCAAAAATGGCTGCAGAAGTGAATGTCGATCAAAGATCGAACATGGCTGATTCCAGTTTATTCGGTGAAAATCAACCGAAAATCATTATGAAACCTACTTTGAATCGCAGCAAGGATCAAGTTTATATGGCTACCAAGAACGTTGTAAAGGCAATAATAACTCTTTCGCAAGTGGTCGACCAAGACACTAGCAGTAATTATCTAGAACTAGTCAAAGATATCGGTTATGAGTTAAGAAAATTACTGCAATCAGTAGACGAACTTTCGCCCCTAATACCAGCAGAAGCTCATAAGTGAGTTGAACATAAAAATTATATTTCGCAATGGTAATCTTAACTTCATATGATTTATAGAGAAGTAGAAATGGCTCATAAGGTACTACCTAAGGACATGCACGAACTAGTTTCAACCATGAGACTAGCGCAACAATACGGTGATACCACATTAGATAAAGAGTACAAGAAGTGAGTAATTTTATAGTAAACCACATCGATGAAACGTTTGAATAGGAATATTCTTAAAGAGCGAGGTTTTGTTCAGAATATGATGTTTTCACTTAAACTGAAACATGAATAGCTTTTAAAAATAATTATATCGTACTTTTTACTTTTAACTTATTTATTTATGTCTTTGTTCGAAAACGTTCAGCCGTTCAATTACATTTTCAGGCGAATTAAAGAATATTTATCTAAACTTTGTGATTAAAAAATAAGTTGACCTAAAAATTTTTAAACTATAACTATGTTACTACAAAAAAAAAGTATACATTCGAGTAGCTTGTAGTACTACAACTAGGTAACACTGTTTGCTTCCTTTTTTAATTTGCAAATTGATAAGTTTTATCATTAATAGAAACGTACGATAATTCGAACCACGAGATTGAAAACCTAGCTATGGGTGCCTGCATATATTCAGAAAAAATATGTCGAAATAGCAACATAAGATTAGGTAAACAGGCAACCAAATTTGCGTACGTTACATTCTCACTTATGTCGACAGAGTTGTGTTTTGAAAATCTCTGATAGCGTTCGTTCAAATTGTTTCATGCAAATTAAAAGCTCGAAAGGTAGATTTGTTAGGCTGTAGTGGTTAAATGAAACGTGTTAAAAGATGTATAAATTAAACAATGTTTATTTTTATCACCCATAATTTAATAGCGCATTTACATCGAGTGGGAATCTTTACTCTATGAAGAGGTGAAGTAGAACACTGAAGGCTTTCCACTCTTTACTTTCATAAACTTAATGGAGTTACCATAATATTAGCTTAGTTATAATTCAATACGCCGCCTTCAATTTTGATCATTGTCTTACACTAGATATTACAAAGTACTTCGGTATTAGTACGATTTGCGAACTATTTTACATTTCGCGTATCTCGAAACTTTTCGATATTACATCCGATTTAGTAGAAAGATATGCCTAAATTTCCTCACAATTGACTTTTACAATATTAATTTTTCCTTTCATATAACTTTCATTTACGAAATGATAATGTGTTTCAATATATTTTCATTTTTTCGTAAAATTGCCATACTTTACTATATTAACTTTCCCAGAATTATCTTCACAAATTTTAATAGAATCAATAAGAAAAAGTCGAGCTGTAATTTCACACAGCGCTACAAACAAACATTAGTTTGTTTTTCACTTTCATTGAACAACACGTCGATACATTTTAATATCCGGCTGTTGATTTTCTATCCATAGTGCCGGAAGTCCAATCAGCATCCTCATAACTATCTAAATTATCAATATTTAAGTTTTTCTCAAAACTCAAGTTCAACGGTTCGATTAAAACTAAATACTTTAGTACTCTCAAAGCATATTCACAATCGAGCACTATCATAACAATTTTGGAATCTTGGCGGATTGCGCTCGTTTCAATTTTAAATTTTGTTCCATTGATGTAGCACACCAGTGAAATATTATATTGATCTTACATCAAATTTGGTTTTACATTTTATTTCACCCAAAGCCTTTTTTTTCATGTAATTTCTTTTTTAGTGTGCTTGTCTTTCGTTACAAAATACTATTCACTCTTTATGAGTTCGCTTTTCATTTTTTATATAGTGTTATCTTTAATAGCTAAAGCAATTAAATCTCCTTTTGGATTAAAAATTTTTGACATGTGTCTTGACATATATATGAAATATAAGCCTTACAAATGCCATATATAAATCTTGGCCCACATAAAGATTTTTGTCCTCTTTTTTTTATCTGCTAGCGTTGCTAACAATTGAGTGAATTGACTGAAACTCACTTTCGAATCAAATGTTTCGCCTAACTCTGAGATGGATAGAGCTTTTTCAGTAACAAAGTCAAAGCTGAAGTAAGTAGTGTAATGTAAACCATCTTTCGTAATTTTACGTTATATATTCAACGGAGTTAAGTTCGCATATCTGATTACCAATTAATTATAGAAAATTATATTTACAACGCCTTGATTCTCTCTCATTGTCCGTTCGAATATTGCAATTCAAGTCTCTTAACTCGATTCTTTCGATTCTAACTGTGCTTTCTGCAAATACCCTGTTTATATAAGCTTTTACGACCATGACCAAACTACCATTACCATCGCGCGTTAATAAGTTTTCTTGCTAAATTTTCTGCAAATTATTGTTAATCTCGTCACCAGTCGCCAGCTGCATGAAAATAGGTAACCCGCCACGAATGTGTACTTGGTTTTTCCTTTCCTTAAAATTTGATTTCTTACAAAAGCGACGAATTTTCATGAAAACTCAGATCATCAAGTACTTTCGTAACAATATTTTGGCGGTAATTTATAAAATATTTGTAATATTAAAAGATAATTTTTAATGTTTTTAATTTAACATCTTCGCATGTTTAGATTTATTCTTTATGTTTGAATTTGCTTTTAAGGACAAACAGTTCTGTTTTTTTTATTAATAATTGAAATTGACAACAAAGTTGAAGTACAAACCAAGACCTACTTAAAAATATTTGTTTATTTATACTTATTTAGAAAACCCTAGGGAATATATAATTCATGTGCAAAAAGAAACTACAATGTAAGTAAATACAAAAGTGGATAAGAGACTGGATGGCTGTAACTCTAATTAGCTTGCTCCGTAACAATCAAATCCTTCTAATAAGAAAATACATATTATTTTTAATCGAGAAAGGGGAGTTTTAAAAAAAGGATGAATGCAATGATATGTTTAAACTGTACCTGCCTGATTCAGATTGTACAGTTTTCGTAGCGCATGAAATATTTTAGCAGAGATATTGGCAATATGGAAGCCAAAGTCGACTTTGTGATTAAAGATTATCCCAAAACATTGCATTGAGTCCATAAACAAACTGTTTACGATGCGGAATATACGATCACATAAGCTTACAAGCACTTCGAGTAAAGGTGAATATTTCATACAATTTGTTAGTAAGCTTAACGTATGGGACTGCCAAATGTTTTTGTTAGGTGCGGCGCAACAAGAACGTAGCTCATTCCATCGGACTCTGTAACGGAAATTTCGAGGTGCTATGTCCTGAATGAAAGCTCAACTGGGCATAATGCAGGGCATTACTATTATTCAAGTTATTCCCTAACGACGTACTCCTTACTTTTGGAAAGGCAGGACAGGGTATTGACCGGTCGAAGATTATTGCGTGAAAAGTAGGAACCCTGTTTAGGAATGGATCATATTCTAACTATTTTCCACTCCTTAGGAAATTGATTAGGAGATGATTAATACGAGGTGATTGCTAGTATTATTCACGCACTGCAATAGATGATTAGATGTCTAAGGAAACATTAAGCTAATCAGTTTCATAGCTATTCCGTCTAGTCCACCCGAGGGTATTGTCATTTTACGACCAGCAGTGTAGAGAACAATTTGGTCTGCATCCTGGAATAAGGAACATTAATCTCTATCTTTAAAGTTATTGAGAGTTGATGGTGAATCGCGGGCATTTAATTGATGTTGCAAGAAACTTGTTCATAGCGTTTATATCTACCTCATTTTAGACATCACTACTAACTACTAATGCATTTTTACAACCACACATTTTTTTAGAATTAGGATTATCGGAGAACTTAGCGTACGATTGATTTCTTTCCTTCCTCATTAAACATTTCACCCTATTGCGCACTTCGTTTCCATAAGGGGGTTCGCTTTTAATGAGAGAAGGAATACAGCCAGAGAATTGAAGATACATCCTAGTGGCTTACGCAGAACATTAGCGACGATAGTAAAGATGATTGAATACCATCAGGATCTGGCCTAGTCCAATATTTTAGTTTTTGCATGGCAACTTCTTCTCCGGTAAGAACTCGCGCGTGATAGATGTCAAATGATTTTATTTCAAATGGATAAATAGATTCGTCGTATACGTGATCTGAATACGTTTCTTGGAAAAAAGTAGGAAACATATTGGCTATTTGTACAGATGCAGATGATTCTTTGTTATCATAATGCATATGTCTTGTCATCAACTGTGTATGACGCTTCGATTCAACAAATTCGTACAACGTTTTAAGATTTGTTCTAACATTTGCACACATTTTATGCATGTAATGGCTATAACACCTTTTATTAACTACGAAATATGTATTTTTAATACAAGTATAACGAAAAATATTAACTGTAGACTCACTTCTATTAAGCTTTCTAAATAGCGAATCCTTCTAAGCTCATCTTAGAACCACAGAGGACAAAGGGAACAAAAATTCCTTTCTTTATTAAACTATAGAATTCAGAACGTAGGTATTGTAAATTAGAAGCCCCGATGTGCGCAGTGTGGCAATATCCCAGAAAAGGGAAATTGTAAGATTATAAACATCTTCAAGAAGAATGAATAAATCATTTCGAGAGGATGAGAATCTTGCGGCATAAAAATATGACTTAACAATAGAATAAGATAGCTACTGCAAAAAATTAAAAATAACAATATGGGCAATATAGTTAAAAAATGATTGCAAGCAAGATACCAAATCAGATTAACTTACATAAATCTATGAAGGTTTTAATTTCGTGTGTGTTCCAAAGTTTACTTAAATATTATTCTAATAATGCTACAATCCAAGTTACAAAAGGAAACCAACTACAATAAATGTAACAAAAAAGGCGGAGATATAATGAGAAGGGTAAAGAAAATATTGAGGAAAGATTAGACTTCTGTGATCTGTTTAGGAACGTGTGAAAGTTTTACGAAAACACAGTACCTTCGTTAAGTATAAGATTTATCTTCTAGAAGATTTTGAATTTAGTAACGTGTGCGAAGTTTATTGACGTAGTTTCGAAAACGTATCCCGTCTTCAATGATATCCGAAAGAATCGTCAGTGCAATAGTTGATGCCCATATTCGTGCGCTAGAAGATCTTCAAGTTGGCAAGCCTGATATGATAATATCAGCACCATTATAACGGCGAGAGAATTGGTTTTATATTGTTTCCAATAAATGGGTTTTTATGACTAGCTGATCCTCCATTACTTTCGTGCCTGCTTGTAATAAGTTAACGCGTTATTTAAACTTGTCCTCGAGTTTGGTTCCTACTCTTGATATTTTAAGTTGAAGTTGCGAGTAATATGGTTAACCACCTGTTGGTGTTAATGTGGGAGAAATGCCTCCCGCGAGTTGTTGCACAATCAGAACAGGTACAGAAGAGTTTCGAATCCCCAATTAAAATTGTATACTCCTTTTGTGAAATCTTGGCGCAATCGGTATGAGGGCATTTGCCACATCGGGCAGAGGAGACAGTTAGTTGTGCCGTTTTAAGCACCTTCTTGCTCAAGCAGCGAAACATGCTCGAATGCATTAAAATTAGGCACCACAAATAACCGCAAATACGAGCAATCAAAATAAGAAGAGAAAGCAGGGCCTATACAACACGTTTTCACGCAATTTTCAAATTCCAAAAAAATATAACTTTTGCTCCACGATAAAGTTAATTTTCAAAAAGTTAGTGCACGGTAAAACGCAAGAAGATCATTGTGTGCAAATAGATTAACAAAAATTTAATGCAACTGAACAAAAATTTTCCTATCCACACATGAATAGTTGATAATAATAAGTTAAAGTAAACGTGTTATTTGAGTCTGAGCACAATGCTTTGAGAATATGTATTGTGTTCCAGGACTGTATTCTGTATTGTGTACAAGTTTAATTCTTTTAGTAAATATTGCTTGGACATTACCGTTGATACCGATTTCAAAAATTTTGGGACCACGGTAGAATACTGTATAGAGTCTTTCGTAAGGTAGAAGTAACGTGTTTACAATTTTTAACATTTTTTGGGATATAAATGCTATCATCAGTATTCTGGTGATGCAACAAATTTGAGTCAACATTTTAGATTATTGTTTAATTATTGTCAAAATATCAACTGTGCAAGTATTAGGACATGGAACAATCAAATTATTTGACAATCTGATATTTTGTCAATTCGCCAACTTACTGGATGTGGGACTAGGTTGTTTTTGAAAATTTGTCACAAACCTAAAATGGCTTTTGGTGGTTAATCGCACCTATTATTAATATTGTCTCGAGATATAAGTTCTGGCTTTAATTATCACCGTAACCATTCCATTTTCGTATGGGTAGTATGCAAAACTATTAATTTTATGTGAACCAGAAAATTTGAACAAATATGACATAGTATGATGAATTGCAGTTTCCTTAACGGAGACTGTTCTTTCCTTGTACATTATTTTCCAAGCATATTACTATTACCTAGGTTCATGGCCTCATTTTTAATCCGTTAACCTGCATTTCCGCTAATCGTTTTCCGACAGCTGCATGAAGCGCTTGGGCTTTCCCTGTCTAGGGAACAATATGTTCGCTACAGGCTAGTGTATACGCCAATTGATCGACTACTGTATTAATTCCAATAAAAAAATTAAATTGATGTGAATCGGTCAGTAATAGCTTTAATATTATTTCTTTTTTACAAATTTATATAGCTTGTCATTTCGTCAACGTGCTCCTTTTGCATTAAAAAAGTTAGAAAATTTTGCGGTAATTTACTTGTTTTTTAAGTTTTTTGTGTTTGTTTGAAAGAAACAATTTTTAAACTTTTGCAGTTTTCTTTTTATCGATTGAAAAGAAAAATTTCGACGGAATTTCTGTTTGTTTCGACAATTAAGTAAAATTGGCAGATAGCCAGCAGAAGAAAATTTTCAAGAGGGAAGAGAAACTATGCTCATTTAATAAAATAAATAATTATGTATATATGTAAAAGCTTATCAACAATTACCAAAAAAATTAGGCTCTAAGAAACGAATCTGCAGAGTGAATCGTACCATAATTTTTCTAAATTTATTTCTGGGTATTTGAGATTTCGAAGTGTGTACATTACGTACATATTGCATCGTATGATCACCGTAAGCCATAAAAAAAGCATGAAAATATGACTTAAATAGAAAATTTAGAATTTCGGTTATATTTTCTTTTTTTTTCTTTGGTTGATGTAATATTTATATATGAAGTGCGACCAACAAAGAGATGAACAGAAAATTCAAAAATACAAAAATTCAAAATTTCCAGTGTCGTTGGACATCACTTTTATTGTTGACCAATGACTTATATCATCGAGAAAAATGTTATAAATAAACAAACAAAAAGCAGCGCATTTTTAAACTCTCTGGTTTTCGGACTCTAGTTTGTAAGGAAGACATTTTCGGCGCGGTTTCGCTATCCGGCGATCCAAGGAGCTCCTCTCGAAATTGGTTTTTCGTGGAGGTTGATTGAGATTAGTACTTGCCCACTGATTATTCCAGTGGATAACCTCACACACTTATCGTTTCTTTTACCTTGATGTGCTGACTTCGCCGTACTCCCATGCGCAAAAGCCCATTAAACTGTTCTCCATCACTATCATAAATATACATATTTTATTCAGTTCTTTTACTTCTCTTATATATGCTAACACTATTTCGGCGCTGAATTTCATAAACAATTGTATGTATCCTAGAAAGGATTAACTAGTGAGCTTCCTCGCAACACGAGCTGTTTTAGCACTCTGTTCTTTAACAAAATATTCTCTTTATTACTTTAACGAACAAGCAGTTTTTACCCTTCGACAGCTCAAAACTGAAAGGGACCGAAAAGGCTCGTGTCTATGAGGTAGTTTTCCTAGTTATTTTTATGCCCATTCCTAAAAAACAAAATACATAGAAATAACTTAACTAATCTCATGCTTATATGTGGGGCTGCAATGATGAATGATTTAGGTCTTCTCACGCAACTTAATTTTCTAAAAATATAAGATTGCATCATCCTTTTTCTGACTAATAAAAGAATTGAGGTCAATGATTATTAAAATTGTATGAACAAACCGCCGATTAATATATAGGTCAACAAAATTTCTTAATTTATTTATAGGTAAAAATCATGAATATGTAATAATTTATTTCGTCTTTTATTAAATCTTCGTTATAATGTGGTACAAGTTATATGACAATAATTTATATTTTTTTAAAAGAATATTTGCTTATCTTAATACTTTGAATAGCATAAGTTGGCCTGCTGACATACCCATTACAGCTAGACTTCGTCTATTCCATCATAAGACGCACCATTTCTGTATGCGTGGATTTCATCTTCGACGCATTCCTTAGGACTACAACATAAATCTTTTCACTTCTTTTTTTTTATTTTAGTTTACAGTTCCATTATTACCGCAGCTTTCTTATTTTATAGGTCCATTAGAAATTAAATATATTATTACGCAAATGCCATGTATGATGATTTGAGTTTTCATGAAAATTAGTCGATTTTCTAAGAAACTAAATTCTAAAGACAATGAAACCCAAGCACACAGGCGCGTTGTCTGTGTCGTGCTGCTGGCGCCAGGCGAGAAGATTAACAGCAATTGGCACAAAATTTAGGGGGAAAACGGGGTACCGGATTAAAAATGTCGCGATGAATTTAGTTAAGGGTAACGGGGTATATAAGCAGAACATTTCCAGAACGCAAAGTTAGTCCACAGCGTTGTAAATACGCGTTTCTGTAAACTATTTGTCAATAGATCTCCTAAGAATTGTAAATAACAGTTCAGTGGTGCGAATAAATAACGTATCATCACAACAGACGGTTCACGATACAATAAATTTCTTTTTTTATGTTGGTGTGTGCTATAAGCTGTCATAGCACTTGTAGTTGCTTTTCCTTTCTCGTGTTCTTTTTATTCACGTTTGTCTGTTTTGACATTGATATACATTTTAACTAAAGTAATATCAACCTTAATATTATGGTCCATTACACCTTTTTTCAGGTACATAATTTTTTTGCCATGTTTATGTTCAAAAAGAAAGCTTTATGCTTTTGGATTGATTTTCCCACATAAGTTTCTTTTTCTACTTCTAATAACTCAACTCTTTTTAAATTTTCTACATGGTTTTATAGGCGTCTAAACAAGTTTCCGTCTTTCCGCTCGCAGATTGTACACATTTTATGAATTTTTTTATCATAAGCAATACAACAGTAAATGTCGACAAAAAAAAAAAAAAACAAAAAACTGAAGCAATTCATCTATATAATAATATTTTTTTTTTCATAATTTTTTCGTCTTTTTCGCAAACTCATTTGTTAGGTTGATGAACTAATTTGTGTATTTTTTACTAACGTGAGTCAAAAGGTAAAAGCAGATGATTTGCAAAAGAATGCAAAAGAAAAAATGCCACAACACTCGACAAACAAAACTCAGGAGATTCCATACAAAGGGGCTTAGGAAGGAGCTCTTTAGTATTCTTCTAATAATCCTAAGTTCTCTAATGCCGTCGGTTGTGCAGCACACTTCTGTTATACAAGTAGTAGTGTTATACCGCTTCCGCAAAAACGAAATGTTGGTTTGTTTTCTCTGCTCTCGCCAATTCTAGGTTAAGGTTTCTTACATAGATAGATTATGTACCCGTTCTATCTTGGACGCACGCACCGGTCTCCGATCTTACGTATGACTCGATAGGTGGCGTCTATATTTACTTTTCCTTTGCCCTTTGCAACACCAAGCTTTGGACTTCTTTAATCCTTCCTAAACTTATTCGAGGGAGTTTTAATTACATCTTGTGGCACTTTATTGCGAGCTGCGCTTGTCACAAAGATATCAATATGTGTTAAGCCTTTCTACGCACAAATGATGCACCGCAACTCGTTCTTGCTCTCCGCAGCTTTTTGCCTATCTTTTCCGCATCCAGTGCGTAACGAGCTGCGATTCTTTTCGCGATAATCGTAAGGATTGCCTTATGTACATTTCTGACCTTGCTTTTATGGTTTCTAAATTGCAGCCCGGTCTAGTGAAAACTTGTTGTACTTCTTGCTTCACTTTTCTGAGGTATTCCTCGTTAGTTGGTGCCTCTTGAGCAGCTTTTTCTACGTCTGTTGCGTTTACAGGGAAGTTTCGCAAGGGAGTGTTCGCTTCAGTTTTAAGTTTTTGACGAGTGTATTCCCAAACACGCCAATTACTATTTCGTTCCATGATTTTTTGTTGCTCATATTAATATATAAACATATGTAAATTTGTATGTAGTCGTTTGTATGTTGGTTTATGTGCTTGTTTATTGCCGCTGCTTACAAAGTGACTGGTGATATGCGACGTTGAAGGAAGTGACAGGTGATATTCCCTTCAACGTTGTAATTAACGCGTGGTGGTCATTGTGCGTACACATGTCACTCATATAACAATGACGGTAGCATACGAGCGAGCTGAAGGCATACGTGATGTCTATGATAGATTTAAGGTCATTTTTTTCGTACGTATATCTCTGTCGTATCAACATCACGCTAACCCCTTCAATGAATGAATGCGCTTCACTTCAGCTGCAACATAGTATTGCCTATTATTAATGAACGCGGTTTTCATTATTTTCTTGCCACATATCAATAATTCCGCCTTATTAGTCATATCTGCAATCCACGTACCATAATAGCAATTCTCTGATACTGTTCGACTCGAGATCGCCACCGCATAAATTTTTTTCTGAATAACGGTCTGTTTCAACAAATCTCGTGCTGCTTCGCAAAAATTTAGGTTAATTTGCATCAACTTCATAAAGCTGTTTTATTAATAGCCAACTGATACGAGGAGCAACGCCCATGCTCATTAGGATAACTTTTGACTAGCCGTTTTTCACCGTAAACAGCGCACTCGGCCTCTTTTTTACGCTCTTTCTTCTCAACTTTGGATCCTGTCAACTTTGTTGTTGCAAGCGCTCACTATGTGCCCAAATTCAACACATTTAAAGCATTTAATGAGTGTTGTCATTTCATGCATTCTGCAGATCACCTACCCATTTTTCATTCTTGCTTGCTCGCCAAATAAGAAGCCAATTTTTTCTTTCTACCCCAAAGGGTTTCTTTTCAGCGCCAACATCATTTAAGCATTCCTACTTTTAAATCTTAATCACCTCCTCGCCCAACTTACGCAGGGTTTCGTTAGTCTTTACATTTTTCGCTATTTCGCTATAAGACATCTCGCCCGTCTTTTCAACAAACATTGGTTCAGATTTCAACGGCTTCGGTTTTGGTTTGTTTTTGCAGGCTTGTACTAAACTCCATTCCCCTTTTGGTACTTAACCCGCTCCTGTTGGACTTTCTTTTACAGCTATCCGCACTTCTGCTTTTTTTTTTACTTTCTTCCGGCCGAGTAGGATTTACTGCCCTTTCTTATTTCTGCTTTCTACAGACTATTCTTTTTTTTTAATATTAAGTCCGTCTACCATCTTTGCATAGCCTTTCGCCTTTTACACACCGCCAGCAGAATTTTTTCCATAAATTAAAAAAAAACTTTATTTTATTAAAATCATTTTCATTCGTGTGATTTTAAAAAGTGTTCAGCTCAAAACTTATAGAACGACTGATTGCAAAAATGTTTTTTATCAACAAGAAACTTTAACAAAATAATACACAAAAGAAAAGCTTGCTCTATTTAAAAGTAATATTTTTAACAAAGTATGAAATTTGATAAATCTAATGCCCTACGGATGTGCCTAGGAAGGACTACCATTTCAATGAGATTCGCAAATTTTTCCACTCGCTCGCTGAAAGCGTTCGCATATTTCTTCGTCGCTCGTACATTATCTTAAAGGACTCGTGGCGACGAATGACTTCTCTCCTGGGTCTTGTTTATGGTTAGCCTTTTTGGAGTACGCTGTATACCGCTACTTCTTTTGAACGGGTCCCCATGCCTGCGTGATTTGGGACGTTCCTTTTGTGCCGGTTTCGCTTATATCACTGTTTAATTGTTGTATTATTTATTGCACCTTTTTTTGTTGTACATACATGTTTGTCTGTTCCGCGCGTGGCCGATGGTTGACCACTACTGAATGTTTTACCATCCGCGCCTTTACATAAGGTAAACTTTATGGTTTTTGAGCAAGTTTAACTTCTGTTTAAAGAAGAGCGGCTGCAGCGTCGCTAAACTGTAATAACTGAGAGCACCTCGTCAGGCATGCTTTTCCTGTTGGCAACAGCATCGCAATTTCGTTCAGTTCTGTTTTTCCTTTTTTTCTCCCTTATTACCTGTTGCCTTTGAACATTCCGACAGATTAAAAAAAAAACAAAGGGAATCCCGAAAGAATTCTGTCTTCTCCGATGCAGATTTCTTTGTTTTATCTTTTTTATTTGATTTAACTTTTGGGACGATATAAGTTTTGATGTTCAAAGTTATATCTCCAAAAAATACCTTGCAAAACATCGTCTATGCAAGAAACCTTTACACACCGATACCTCCTACAAATATCATCGCTTAAAGCTATCTTGAAGAAACGAAAACTCAAAAGTTTATTGAATAGCTTCGATTGGATTGTAAGACCGGAATAAAGTGTGTCCCTTAATGAAAAACTTGACGGCGTTTTTACTGAACCATTTTAGACGCTACCCAATTTTATTGTTGTGCTACCTTGCTTATGCGCACACTTATGTGATAAGTAATAAGTATGAACTTCTGGCGGGGATGTGATCAGCGACATGTGACTCAAATGCATATACTCGTTTATGAACGTCGTATATTGTGTTTTGATTTCTGCATGTGGATTCAGCTTTCTTGCTAAACCATTAAGGCGCTGAAGACCACGCTCTTCCGCAGCACATCACTTGCAACAGTGATGTCGAGAGCTGGGGAGGTTTAATTTTTACTTTTGCCTGGCTAACCACATTGATACGTTACAAAAAAAAAAAATAAATATATAAAAAGACAACATAAAAATAAAATAATAAAAAACGGGGTACTCATGAATTCATATATATAACCGTATATCAACTATATCTGTACATTCATAATTTGTCGCATTATTTGTCGGTTTTATGTCGTCGTCTGTTTTCTGTCCTCCATTTGTGCTATGTTTGTTAGTGAGCATAATGTCCACTATCGTTTTCCTGCATAAACTATATCGCCATAATGAAATCATTGCATCTGCCTGATTAACATTATCCATATTTTTTGTGTATAAACGCACGTACGTATATATGGCCACCAGAGTTCATTCACAAGATCACTTATCTTTTGGGACCCTCACTCCTGACAGTGGTGGACAGTGGTGTGGGATATGCACAGACTGGTAATACCGTTCGCTAGTCGTTTGATATTAGTAGCCCTCTTGTGCATAAGACTTGGCGTCTTCTAGGTGAACGCGTGCAACTACGCGTGTAGTTATAGTGTTTTCTAGCGGAATCGTAAAGGGAGATTCAAAGTGTGTGACTATGTATGGTGCTTGGCGGGGTCAATTTAGCGGCGTATTTATCTTCTGCCTTAGACAATGGATGGTGACGAGCCAATACCAGGTCTCCAAACTGAGATGAACATTAAAATAACTTCGCTGAATTTGTGGCACATGTTCCAGGCCGCATGTTTTAAAACAATTCTAGAGTAGATTTTCCTTTTTCTTGCGGAGGTTTGGCCGAAAATCCTGTAGCTATAGTTAGCTGATCATAGATAGTGTGTGGCAATCTTGGTTGTCCTCCCTGTATGATATACGCTGGTGAATATCCCGAAGAGTCGAGCACGGCAGTGTTCACAGGGAGTGATTTCTGGGAGATACTTGGTCTCCGTAGCATGTTTTTGGTTAGTATACTGTGCGATAATTGTTCTCACGGTGCGATTAATTCGTCCTGTTAGATTTTCCCGTGGTGTATACGACGCAGCCAGACGACGTTGTGCTCCGATATTTTGTAGATGATGCTGGGAAAAATTAATAGTATACTGAACCTCGTTGGCGATAACAATTTCTTTTGGCACTCAAAATTTGCCAAGTATCCTTGTAAGTAATGACTGAATTAGCCCTTCAACTGTAGCTTGGCATAGGGGGACTAATTCAACCCGCTTAGAAAGTTTGTCCATAAAGACGAGCAGCGTAGTATTTCCATTTTTGATTCGGAGCAATGGTCTATGAAAATCGGAGCAGACACTTGTCCATGTTTCTTTGGGTATAGCGGTTAGCATTTCTATATTGTGGCAGCTGATGCAATTTCTGACGTATGTGAGGATATCTCAAAACCCCCCGGGCCAACAGTAACGACTATCATTTTAAATCTCTCGTACTCCAAGATGGCCTGCTGTTTCCTCGTCATCATTTTCGCTGACTGCTCGGGCTTGCATCGGTGTAGGGATGCATAGTTTCCACGCAGGGTCTTCCTCTTTAAAACTATTTCTGGGAAAGTGTCTATATAGTTGACAATTAATTATTGCAGTCAGAAAACTTGTGCATCGACTTGAACCTCCTGCATTTTCTTACCTAGCAAGTTGCATCTCATGACTAGCGTTGTCAATGTTGCGACGCGATTGAATTCACTTACGGGCTATCGGGGCAGGGTGTCGGCCACTATATGGCTCCACAACTGTAATGAATTTCAAAATCATATTTCTGTTGTTCTAAGGCCCATATGGCTAATTTTGCGGTTAGATTACCCATAGCGTTCAGCTATTTCAACGATAAGTGGTCCGTTACGATATTAAAGTAGTATTCCTCCAAGTATGGTCGCATTCTGTGGATACCGAAAATGGTAGCCAGATATTCTTTTTCGGTAGCGGTGTAATTCTGCAGCCTTCCTGCAACTTTCGAAAGGTATTTGCCAATAACCATACTTGAGGTATAGGCTGCTTGTATATCGCGCCTCACGTATGTGATCCAAAATAGATTGAATTTTTACCCAGGGATACGCATTAGACACGGATTTGCTATTCAAATTACGGAGATCTACGCACATACGCCAACTTCTGTTTTTCTTGCGCGTCAGGGTAATCGGGGAGCTGTAGGAACACGTTGCTGTTTCAATTTACCTAAATCGTTATTAATTTGTTGACTTCTGCGTCTACAACTGCTTGCATCACAGCATTGTGTGTCGCATATCGAAGTTTAAATGGCCGGTCATCTTTAATGAAAATTTTATGTTCTGCAATGTTCGTAACTCTATGTAAGCTCGCAAATTTTGATAATTGTTCTCCTAGAACTTGTTCGATTTTCTGTTGTTCAATATCCGTAATTATTCTAACCTTGGCACTTATTTCTCGCTCATCCAGGCGTTCGTGCGTTCGTATAGTCTCGGCCGTTGACCCAGAAGTTTCCATGCAAGCAAGCATCAAAAGATGCAATTTCTTAGCACTTGTTAACGTAACTCCAAATGCCTTGAGAAAATTATAACCAAGTAGCATCGCTCCTGTTGCCTCGAGCATAATAGCAAAAGGGACCAGAGCCGTCCTATTCCAAAATTGTAGGGGACATGGGAGAATGCTGCCAGTTTCAAGCTGTGTTTCATCTGCTAGGAAGATATTCGTTCGATGGGTTGTACTCTTAAATCTTTGTTCAAGTGCTCGGGTAAAAGTCTCCGCTAGGATGCTAACGGCGGCACCAGTGTCAACTGTACCTGTGACCCGTCGGCCCCCGATGTTGATGCTAATGCTATTGGCTTCAAAGCATAAATTAGTACCATTAGCCTGCGTGCATATATATAAGATTAAACACAATCGCGGAAGGTCTCCTTCGGACGTTGTGTTCTTCGGCGGAATCCGTCTTCTAACCGGTTAAAATATCGGGATGGTAGAAAGAACTTAAGAAAATCGTGTTCAAATTTATTATATGTTGGCCAATGTTTGTTACTGTTAAGGAATCAGGTTGGTACTTGATACAGAAGCATCTTTACCATAACATCATGAATATATATACAAGATAATCTTTAATCAAGGCTTCCCTGATATTCTTTACTTACTTGCAGTAAAGTATAACCTGGAAAATTTATAGGACCTACCCTCTATAGACTACAGTCCCTACAATTGCAATGAAAACCTCTGACGACGATAAGTATGAAATAAAACACAATTATTTAATTTGTTTGGTATTTATTTGTATTTTGTTTATTATTATGAATTTTTTTTTTGAAAATAAATAACTCAGAATATCTATGCAACCTAATGGCAATTGTTATACAAAGGATCTAAAAAGAAATTGTATTACACTTGAGTATAGCCTTTATATTCGCGACGGGTGGTTTTACAATGTTTGCGCACGGTAGGATGTTCCAGCTTTCAAAAAAAGTCAAACTCCTCAATTGTTCTAGCAGATTATTTCAAAATAATAAAATCTAATATGAAAGATCCAACGTTCACTATACGTAAAACGGCTCTTTTATTTCTCGCTTCCGCCCTCTATGCTCGGTGAATAGAATAAAATTAACTGATCTATTCGTCTTTGCTATTAATCTATGCCATAGCAACAACCGGCTTAGATAAATGTGTGAATCTTTACTATTTAATATAAGTTAAAATTGATAAAGTTTTATACAACATGCATAAAGCTCTTATAAAACTTTCCTATCATCGCACCGAGAGGTGTGTCTCGGATGATCAAATTATTATAACACGATTAAATTAATCTTTGCTAATCCGAGAACGCAATCACAATTTATCAACGCACGACGAAACTTTTGCTATATATAAATTTTAACTATTCTTTATAACTAATAAAAAGCGAGATGAACGTCGACACTTACACTCTCTAATTAAGACCACGTATAATTTAAATATATAACACGACTCCGGGAGAGAAAACGAATTTTTGAAATTAAATTAATAATTCCATAATATTATCAATATTGAATAATCAATTTCTCATAAACGAAAATTCACTGCACGTAATAATCACAATTTGTTACGTTTATTAATTTGAGCTTTCATAGAATTTTCAATGATTTTTGTATGCAGATTAAAAACTTTAAGAATATCTCTCTATTTGTAAGAAAAAACATCGCTCACTTCCACTTCCATTTTTTTTTTATTATTGTAATCTATGAGCAAGGAATTTTTGGAGCGTACCAGAAGTTTGACTGGATGAACACTGACCGCGGAAAACCGACCGCATACCTGTAACTCCTTGGTCTAATGGCTGATATAAAATTTTTGTTCAATGAAATATCACAACGGCTAACTCCAGGTCCCTTTATCACGATTCGGGTCCTCAGATGTTCCTTTTCTTCCTTTCCTGCTGCTATCCGAGTTCCACCACTCCATCCTTTGCGTTCAAAAATTCTTTTTTTTTTCACTATCGTATAATTTTACAACGCCACGTAAGTTTTCTCTTCACTGCGCTGTTTGCTATTCAACAACCACTGCAAGAATCTCAATGTTCCTGTTCCAAAAACCACCACGGTTTCATGTTATTTACTTTGGGGCTGTTTTATTTCCATGTATCAGAAACGCTTGCACTTTTTGCTTAACTCGCTTAACTTTTATCAAGCAACAATAAAGCTGTGTTAACTAATTGCTACAAGAGCCTGCGCATTCTAAAGTACAGCTAATCATTGAGCAATTGGTTTGTGTATTTTGCATTCATTTTAGTGATAAGCACTTATTCATATATAAAAATTTTCTATTTTTTTTTATACCCATCACTGTAAGATGGTTTTGTTTTTCTTCGTAATATATGTAACACCCAAAAAGGAAACTTCAGAAACCATATAAAGTATATACATTCTTGATCAGCGTGAAATTCTGAGTTGATATAGTCATGACGGTCCATCCGTGTATCTATGTGGTGTTGGTTATCGGCACTATACTGGTCGAAAAAATAAAGATATCGACTTCAAATTTTGTAAAAACATTGGAAGTTTTTGCTCGTAAGTTCGTATTGAAAATGGGCCACATTGGCCAAAGCAGAAGCCCGCAGTGGAGCATAAACTGAATGCAGCTAGATTTTTCTTAACAAAAATTTGTCGGTTTTCGGACGTTACTCAGGAGTTATAAAAGATAAAAGCCGGAAATTTTTCACTCTTATGAACTTCACACTTTATGAAATAGTCTACGGGCAAAAATGGCGAAAATCAGTCATGCCCAGTCAAAGTTACGATTGATTAAATTTTATTTTTTCACTTTTTTGAGGTTTTATGCTTATTTATTATAACACAAACAAGATAGAGTGTTTAAAACTATTTTGTACATTTCTCAAATAAGGATCTGCCTAAAAACGGGTTAATTCTAAAATGAATATGGTAGACACCGTGATCATTTTTGTCTTCATAAGTGATATAGGTATAAAATCAAAGAACTTGGAGAATGGAATGCAAAAATCATAATGGTGGCTATGCGAGATTCGCCCCCCCCCCCCCAAACCAACTTTCTTACTTGTTTAAATACAATTGTTATTCTATAACGACACTCATGCTATGTTTATCTTTTACTTAAATTACATCCTCAGTCATTATTCTCAAGAAAAATAAAATAATACTCCACACTAACTGAAAATCGTACTTAAACCAAAGGTCATATGCCAAAGACCTTTTTAAGTCTGGAACCTGTGTCTCTCACAAGCGATTCTCTCACTAAGTGGAAACGCTCTTTTCTTCTTGGAATCAAAAGTTGCCATGAGCAACCGTGCCGGATCTCAGCTGAAATCAGACGATGTCAACTGAGATGCACATTGCCCGTCGTCAGTCGCTGTACAACTATTACTACTTAATCTTATTTAATAACACCCTCCGAAAGAGAGATATGTGAACCGTGGTTAGACATATGTCCACTGAAGGAAACGTCTTAATCTTTTCATTGCTTTTAAATCTAGTTATTTTCAAACAGATGCAACGTCCGCGTACATAGGTGTAAGGGGTTTCTGTCGGGCTACTTTTGCACGTTTCTTTACAAAAGTCCAATAAACCATGGAATAGCGAAATTGCACTCATATGTCTTTGTTTTTATAATTCCTCAGTCATAATAGCTTATTGTATAACATAGAATGAGTTTTGCGTAATGCAACTTGTATACCTTTTTTTACAAACCCACGCTCACTAAGGCATTGGCAAACATACACATATTGAGAGACGCATGCAGACAAACTCAAAAAGATGAGAAAAAAGCAGTCAGTCCTAATCAAATGCTCAACAAGTGCAAGTCGAGTATTCATCGTTAGTGATTTAAAAACGTTAGTTTCTGTTTCATATAAATACATACAAAAAAACAATTGATTTGATCTACTTTTAAATGCGAATTAAATTATTTTTTTCATTGTGAAATTATTTTTTTTATATGAAAAAAGGCGGTTCATTTGCTGCTAGTGTTGACACGTGAGTCCTACACATTTTCTTAAAAGAAAAAGACCACTACAGATAAAAATGGTGCATATTATCATCTGCATACTATCATGACAAAAAATTTGCATATGAGGAAAATTCTTTCCAGAATGTTGATCTCGCGAGCCCACAGCATAGATGCTAGGCTATCATTATTGTGTTCAGCTGCTACGAGGGAAGGCATATAGAATGAAGGAGAGTGGTTACGTACTATAAACCGTACAATGTAGTATGTAAGCGATTAGAGCCCTAAGTAATTATTTCTCTTGTATTTTTCTTTTGTGATACATATGAAAAAGGAAAAGAAAAAAAAAAAAAAAAAAGACTATAATGATGTGTTAACCAAGTGCAAGTGGTTTGCGTGTTTGTTTGTTTGTGTGTGCACGCAGCAAATGATAATTGACAATGACCTAGCGGACAAACTGATACATATGCACAGACTAGCGGGCAACAGATAAGCAGTTCTATAGTTTCGCAGACAGGTAGGCCAGGTCATTGACATGAAATATATTTTCCGTTCAGCTGGACTATTCTTTGGGGTATTCTCGTACACCAATTTTTAATCAATTTTAGATTTTTAATAATAGTATATTTTAACTAGCTTTAACATTTAGTTTAAACAAAAATGACTTATGATTTTAAAAGTTTTGTACCTTTAATTAGCTTTAAGTCTTAACCAGTTGAAATTTTCTTAAATATATGTATTTTTTAACCGATTTCGTATGTTTTTTTTTTGTAACTTTTATACACACGCATTCTTAATCAGTTGCTTAAATATGTTTTTAGTCAATTATTATTATATATCAATATATGTATTTTTAATCAGTTTTCACGTCTTAATTGAACTGAAATCTTGCCTAGATATTCATATGTATATTTTTAATTTTCTTTCATTTTTAATCAGTTCTGTCTTTTGAACTAATTTTTATTCATACCAAAAAAACCCAAGAAAAAAGGATTCTCTTTTCTTTCAATTTACAAAGCAGTTCCAAAATTAACAAAAAAGAGTCTTACTCAACTACCTTTGTAAGTTTTCCCCTCTACTTATTCCTCTTCTTTCGGGCGTGGTTCACGAACTGTCAAAAAAAAAGTTGATCATGAATATTTTAATGCAGTTGAACGTGTAGCTTGTGTTACAGTGCGTTAACGCGAGTTTTTGGCAAATTTGTTAGAATCAAACACAAAACGAAACGAAATCATATCATCTTTTATGCTGAGAAAAACAATCAAAGGAGAGAAAAAATCATAAAAAAAATTAAAAGTTAAACTAGACTAAACAAATTGCAAAAAAGCAAATTTTGCTATTCATGAATAAATAAATACTATATTTTCTTGGTTATTACAAATGAATGAATGCTACATTTTGTTCACCGCCAAGAAAGTCGCATAATATCTGAGTTTCATTATGAAAAGTTTATATATCAATCCACCGTTGAAAGTAGCTCGACACAATAAAAATCTTTGGTTTAAGATTCGTGGTTTTGATGATAACAGCAAATGCTGGACTGAAAAGAATGCATGCAAAATTAATTCCTATTTTTTACAATTATATTAACACCATCTCTCGACATTTGGTGGTTGATGTATAATCAAGAACTTTAATATAAAAAACATTGTAATTTTTTAGGAAAACTTCACTTAAAACGTGGAAATCGATATCATTTGAATCCAAGTAAAACTCCAAGAATGATGAGTTACACAAAGTTAAGAAACAAAATTAATTGTACGCATCTTAGCAATTAGCAATTACTTGTTTATTTTGTCAAAAAAAAAATTTATTTACTACTTAAGAAAACATATAAGCAAAATAATTTACTTTGGGATAGAATTGAACGAAATTTAAGAGAATTGTCGCTCTCAAAAACTATTGACTCATTGAAGCAAATCTCACCCTTGCTAGTTGTTAGTTGTTTGTGCAAATCGTAGGTAGGTATTTTTTGAAATTCATTTCATTTATTTACAAATTAAAAAGGGCGAACTAAATAGACATTCAGTTTGGACAATAAGTTGGCAAATAAACCATATTTGAACTAAATAAACCTGAATGAAACTTTTGTGAAAATTAGGGTTTAAAACACTCATTTGATCATTTTTATTATACATAAAGCAAATCTCCAACATATTTGATTCTTTGTGCAAACCTACATTTATTTGGGCCGTTTGCTTTTTTAAAATAAGTTAAAATTCGGGCTACAAAACAAACAGATAAGCAAAAAATACTTGTTTTCGACAAATTCGACAACCGCATCTAATGAAAACTTATTCTGTAGTGGGCAAAATAACAGTACAATTGTGACTTTATACAAAAAGAAGAGCAGCTGCAGCGTCAAAAAAATTCGTCGATTTAAACCCACCTCTAAACGTTATATAGTTAAGGGAATATGATGAGGATAAGAGTTTTGTTTGTTTCGTACTCCTGCAAAAGCTAATTACAAACATTTGCCAAGCAATATTCTTTGGAAGGAAATAGCTACAGGTAATTCAAAATAATAATCGTTCTAATTTCGCCTTTGAGCTCAAGGACGAGCTCACTTACCAGCTGAGCGTCATGAAAAAGACACATATAAGTCAACAATCATCAATTGTTCTTCGATTTTTGTTTCTTCACGTGATCGAGATGCTCTTGTATATTTTGAGCCTCCCAAGAGCACTACATTGCGAATTGTTCTGGTTTGAAAATTTAAACACATGGCAACGTCATGAGGAGACCAAAAGATTGAAATTGTGCCTCAACTGCCTAAGAAAGGCGTATACACCGAGAAATTACAAAATTGGTCATTGCCATTCACTGTTGCATTTCGGTAATGTTGTCGCTAAGTCCGCGACTTTTGTTTACGTTTACGAAACACCCTGCCATATATTCAACTGCGCGATCTGCTTATGCAGTCATTATCATCTGTTACTCCACCTCAACCTTAAAAGTCTTTATCTTCAAACGTGTTGATGCTACAGTAGCAATTACTGTAAAAATTCATTAAAGCTCATTCATAACTTGTCGCGCTACCTTAAATTTAGCATTTCAGATGTATTTCATCGCAACTCCCGATATCTTTTTGCACTTGGAACATAAAGATAATTCCACTCTGAAGTGAGTTGTCATGTTGAAGGTTATAACAAGTTATCACCCTATCGTCAGCTGCAATTTAAGCAGCTAGAACATACTGAAAAACGTGTAGTTAGCAGAACCTTATATCACAAAGCAGGCCATATAGATGTTTTAGTCGGTTCTGATCTATTTTTTGAATTGAGAAGGGTAGAATACATTTCAACGACTAAGATGATTAGTGACGCATTAACTAAACTATTATAATCACCAAAGGATGAAAATTGTGTATGTGTCTTGGAACTGACATGAATTGACGGAGTGTCTTTTAAGGAGAGTGTTGGGCAACTCTGTTTACATTATATCCTACATTTTTTCCCTTTTATGCTGTTATACAAATAAAATATCATTCTTTTATAAACTTTAAACCCGCACGCTTTCTTTTATAAAAAATGGGTTCTCATATATTCTCCGCAAACATTTCGCCTCCTAGCTTCTGTATAGGCACCTTCGTTACAATAAAAAAAGTATGTAAAAGAAGTTAGATTAGCAGCGAGGAGGAGCGTAAGCACCTCCACACATACGCCCTTTATGGGAAGATTCAGACAGAAGACACTAATTGCTCCTCGGCACGAATTTTAATTTCTACTGCAAAAGTCGTAAAAACAGTGGCCAACAAAACTTTTTCTTGCTACATTTTGCAGCGAACAAAAAGCCAATAAATAAAAGATGTTTGAAGTATAATTACACACTAAATGTAATATGTTCAAAAACACGCCAATTGCGAATGGAAAATTGGTTGATTTTATTGTGGTCAGCACATGCATCGCTTATGCTATATAACATTGCTTTCTCTCTAATATTTATCGAAAATATACAACAGAAGAGTTTCGGACATAATGAAACAAATAGAAAGTTCTAGCTTACTTGGACCTCCTTCTATATATTAAAATTGATTGCCACTTTAACATATTTACTTCCAGGGGTATGTTATCAGCGGCTCACGTTTTGGCAATGGATGCCAAAAATCTTCTAGATGTAGTGGATACTATAAAGCAAAGATACGAGTCAATATTTACTGAATATTACGTAAGTTTTTCGCTATATTGGACTGTTCAAATAATGTTTTATATTTTTACTTTTCACACATTAAGAGCTCTCTTGCCATCGCCACAACTAGTAACGCCCCAGTTTGTGAGCTCCTGAATGAAGATGGTTATCAAATAATGCAAAAACACTCTCTAGAACCTTTTTACTTAAACAGCAACGTGAGTCGTTTTTTAAAGTGAGAAAACGCTTGTTCAAAAAACTCACACAAAACATATTACAGGAAGTGCATGCTGGGCTAATTAATAATCAACTTCATCATGTTTCGAGTCTAGTCGAAAAACCCGAGCTTGTCTCAAACAAAAATTCGAAATTTGCCAACAGCTTCTCTGATGAACACCAATCATTAAAAATAGTTGAGGAAATTGGGACAAGTAGTGAGACTAATTCTTCTAAGTTATAAATCGGAAGATATAAAAAAAGAAAGAAATTGGCCCCAAAATGATTTTTTCTTTTGCATGTACATGTATACATTATTTCTAACGAAACAAAGCATACTATTTCTAGCTTCTATCTATCTATATGTACTACTTAATCATTACTCAAATAAAGCAAGAGCAAAAGAACAAAGAGAATTAGCGACTGCAATCAAGATGAAAGAATAGCAAAAATACTTTGTCAAATAAAAAATAAAACAATTAAAGTCCACACAACATATTTTACTTCACATTTGTTAATTAAGGCAAAAAGAAAGGAAAACATAACACAAAACTTTTTCAATCTTAATTTTATAAAAGAACGGAAAATATATATCTTAGGATAATAATTGAAAGAAATTTAGCTTTAGTTTTATATAAAAGTGCCACTAGAAGTTAATATCTAGAACACTTCATTGCTAGGCGTTAATGACGTTTACACAAATTTGTGTACAGTAGGACAGATGTTTAATTTAAAAACTTCAATTAATTAACCAATTATTGCGAAATGCAAACAGATTTATAATTAATTCGCCCATCTCATTATCGATTTCAAAACATTTTCGTTTTTGATTTAAATATAAGGCCAGCATATCATTCAGGCAAGTTAAACTGCAAATAAATGAATAGTGAGTTCAAATATTTAGATCCTTTTTCGCAAGTCGCGAAGTTTACCTTATATCGTTCAAATTTATATCGCCGTGAAAGCAATGCCTTAATTTCCATAAACCGCTATTAGCAGATTCTACTATTGAAAGTTGTCGCAGTTTATTTGGACTTCTTGTAAACATGATGACGAAAGTGATTCGATTTTGCAGGGAATGTGGGCTTGCTACTTTTGTTAGCAAATGAAACCAGTCATAATTGTGGCTAATCAGGTTATTATCCTTCATATTTTTATCCGTTTGGTACAACATAAAGAATTTCTTTTCCATACGTTTGATTCGATCATTAATAACCATATCCGTTTTATTGTATGTTGCCATTAGCAAACTAGAGACATTAAAGCCGACGATGAATTTGTTGGGCACCGCTTTGGGTCTAACTCCCGTTTTATCCGGCTGTTGAAAACCATACGCCAGATCTTCTCGGACCAATATTGTTTCGAGGCAATCAATTAGTGCATTCTCATTTTGGGCAGCAGGAAACTTTATGCGTCGATACTTTTCTATTGAATTGCAATTTTGCAAATAATTAATATACGTACTATAAAAATACTGCCGAGTTTTCAATAGAATCTGCGCTTCTTTATAATCCATGACGAAAGAAATCCACTCATCCGTATGAAAATGTGCTTGCAAGCCATCTTTATGGGCCGCTGACGACGAGATGTGGATATTTGAAGAGGACAACTTTGGTGATCCTAATTTTGAAACAGGGAACAAAATTAATACTTTTAAATATAAAAAGTAGTGGATTTTGTAACTAGGTTTTTTTTTGTATTCAGTTATAAAAATTGTTCTCTTTTAATTGCTCTCATTGCTAGTTTATTTGCCTGTTAGGCTATATTATGTTGCAAAGCTTAAAATCGCGAAAGTCGACACAAAAACAAACAAATTTATATCGATATTGTTAAATCTATTTATTCACTCATTTATTCGTTTATGTATACATGAAACCGCCGCGTTCAATTGAGTCTTAGAAAGAATCAATTGAACTGATTGAATACTAATCAGCTAATACAAAGTATATAAAGAAAAGTAAAGAAAAAAACTAATAAATAAATAGAAAGATATGACGAAAGTATAAAAAGAGAGGGGTAAAATTCAGGTGTAATTAAATAAGCGAGAAAAAAAAGAAAAAAGACACATTTAACACAAAGGCACATCTACAGCCGATACAGATCCAAGTTGTGAATGAATCCCTAAGTCGCTGCAAATATGCAAATGCTTGACAACCGGTACCAGTAACCAACACCAGTTAATTTTCAAATAATAATGGGATGTTAAGATTGTCAGTTAATTTAAATACGACATAGGCAAATCGCGCGTATTGGCTTGCTAAAATTTAAAGAGTCCGGTGTTGAAATTAAGTGATAGATTGATCTTTGCAAAGCAAAGATATAGCAGTCTGCCATTGCACTTAGGAGTACGGTTGTACTGATGTAGATTACGATCAAATAATTTATTCAAAAACACAATAGCTTTACCAGATGTTGAAGTAGCGACCTTACAGACGGAATTATCACTATAACACCAAGTGATTTGTGGCAAATTGAATTCTCCCAACGCTATGATTATATCAGTAGGTTTAGATTTTCATCGACGTCACAAATGAGGCCAGCATGATTCTTATACATGGAGACATCCGCATTTGGGGGAATATAGGAACAAATTCACCGTCAAGAAAAGTAGGAAAGTAAAATGAACAGGAAAAGACTGCAACAGATATGGCAATTAAAATACCACCGCCAGCACTATCCAAACGATCCTTTCTGAAAACCTGGAAAGAATTGTGAAAAAATTCCGACGAATGTAAATATGGCTATAACCAGGTTTCAGTCAAAGCTAAAAAGAAAAACTCCGTGCTAACTGAATTTACGTAAGTAGGATGAATTTTTGAATTTAGGGACCTAACATTTTGGTAAATGAAAGTTATTGGGGCTGTAACAACTTTTAATTTATTGAGGGTGGAAGACCTGCCGAATTAGTATCACGGGGTCGATCACAAGGAATGAATTTTTTTATTAAGGATCCAACCGCCGACAATAGTTTATTTAAGAAAAATTCTCATGTTTTCAGTTGGATCAAATACGCTTTAAATTGGCGGCTGAGAGTTCCGCAGGAAAATAACTTTTTATGCTGTCCTCAGGTGTCAAGCACCAGTCTTGAAAAGAGCAAGCAGACATCATTTTTATTAGAAACGTTAGGAATCACGGGTAGAGAACTTTGAGTTGGAGAGAAAATAGGGAGATTGACTACATTTGCTTGTGCAACTTGTGCGACTTGTCCAGCTCGATGCCCAGCAGATACACCCGAACAACTAGGGGGAGGAGGATTTATTGTTTTTTTAAATATTTTTTGGACATATAGAGAGTCCGAAGAGCACCGTTAGAAGGAGGTATCCCTGCCACTCCAGCATAGTTGAGACGAGGAGGGCTTCCCGGCTTATATGTAATATTTGTATTACCAGATTGGCCAATGGCAGTTACACTCCACTCTGTCGTCGACGATGAGAAATGCTGGCGAGCAACGTGGGTAAATATATGAGGTTTGTGCAAAGACGGAGGTGAAGTACCGCGTGCTACACTGCAACTGGTTCTTGTTCAAATTTGAGGAAAGGTAAATGCTTTAAGGAGCGACTCTAATCGAATTTCATCAAATTTACCAACCAGTGCCGTGAGTTCTTTATCTAATTCCAAGGAACACTATTTTGTCCCCATAAAAAGGTCCTGCAGTTGGATCAGGACCAACGTAATCCCTTCGTGTATCTAAGCCTACGTCTACAGCTCGGCTCCCACAAAGCTAGCAGGTAATAAAGCGGTCCGAATCAGGCCAGTTTTGGCACGACATGGTTTAAACCAACATTTGATGTTGGCCGACGAAACAGCAATAAAAATTTATCAAGTATTTGAATCAACGACTCATTTTCGCACTCCTTCAGCATTTCAAAACCGCGTGTTAGTCAAGAGATTGTCAATGAATTCGTGTGGTAGCCATTCCCCTTCTTGCTTCGGATCTTTTCATTTGCATGTAAACGGTTAGAAACAGTTGATTTATTACCTGCTAAGCTGTTCAAAAATTTTTTGAGAGTTAGAGCTGGATTTTCGTCCAATAAGTCTTGCAATTGATCGTCTTCGAACTTTTTGGACCTGCAGTTTTTTGGTAAACACTTGAAACCAAAATCGATAATTGGTGTACGATGGACAGCCGATTTCTTTAAATTAAACGACAAAAGTAATGAATAGGAAAATGCAATTTTGAGCTTTCCATGATTAGCATCGGTATACATTGAATAAATACAATAATACTAAATCGAAAATTGTTATTTTATGTAGATAAAAGTCAAAATTATAGAATTTTATTACTAATTATTAATTATTACATTGATACTTCGCGTTACTTTATCATTTTCACCAAAGATGTCGCTGATCAAAATACATGCAATCACCTATTATTAATATTAAAAGCTCGATCCAATTAATATTGATTTTAAAATTATGCAATTAACGAGTGAGTATAAGAAATATTAAAAGAATATTAAATCTAACAATGAATGTCCGCACATTACCAGCACATCCATAACCGAATCAGTCAACTGAGATTATACTATATAAAAATTTATTTCAGTGCAAACCTGCCACCACATGGCAAAGGTTTAGTTTAAGTATGATTTGGGCAACATGCGAATGTTGAGAAGAATAGGTTCAGCGCAGCACACAGCATCTGGTGGAGATTAGCTAATACACGTCATTTAAATTTTTGCAAAGGGCTATAAATGGATTGAAAACCTCATAACTGAATTTGCATTAGCCACAAAGCATTAGCAAAGAGAAGGAATGGTTTTTGAGCGGATTTCACTGAATCAACATGATAACGAAAAGATGATCATACGACCGAGGCATATTCCATTATTTATCGCACCAAACTCGTGTATAGTCGTTTCGTAGGGTAAGGGTCATCGAATTTCCATTTAATAAAGCATAGTACTGATCTAGCTTTATTTACAGTATGTTCAATATGTACATTGAGGCAAAGTTTATATACAAACAGAATATCAGGATCCATAAAAGCATCTACATTTTCCGGCTCGTAAGAGTCAATAAAGTATTCAATTATGAAATTGAAGATGACAACTTCTTTCGTTTATTTTGATTGAATATCATAGAATTGAGTAAGCACCATGTTAATAAGCTATTCAAATCATATTAGACGGGACGTAAGGCTCCGGATTAAATGCCCAGATTAGTTTAACGTCATCAGCACGCATTAAGATATAGGACGATTTAATTGTTCACGGCAGATCACTAATGCATATAGCTAATAAAATGGGTGGTATGTGACGGCTGTGACGGACTCCTGAAATGACTGAAACTTCTTGAAATGGATTCAAGAGCATCTTCAAAGACCTACCATAAAGATACATGGGAAACTAGTTAACTACGTAATGCGGAAAATCTAAGCGGTGTACTTTCCGTATTAATAATTTGTTGTCAATTTTGTCGAAGACCTTGTTAAAGTCGGAGGATTGCTGTGATTGATCAGCCTTTCAAGTACGCATGTTGGCTAGGAGCGATAATTGATTTGTAAGCATGGCTAATTGGACACGTTAGAATGAGCTTAATTAGGTTGGATAATGAACTAAATTTTATGTAATAATGTCATAAATCAGTGTCAATGCCTGAAAGCATATTCGAAGTACGCCAACTTAACATGAGAGACAATTCAAGCAAATCTGCATTCATCAACACTTAAAAACAAGAACAAGGCCATCTAATCACCGGGCAGAGACATTTAAAGTTTTTTGACCGTTGTAAGAAATGTCCCCCGAGCTATGACGTCGACAAAATGAGTGTTGGGGAATTCGCTGTGTTGTGTGGGCCATATTATGCGAAACAACAGGGTCTTGTCGAATAAAGACAATCAACAAGAAGCCTGATAATATTAACTTACTGCTGCAATATATGCCACATCGTAATGAAATCGAATGAATTGAAAGGTGTGAAATAAAAAGAGAACCGTTTATAGCACAGAAAAAATATGTAAGATGAGTCAACGAACGCATACAGTTGCATGGACAAAGAGTCAAGGACATAATCTAGACCATGCATTTCAAGATTTCCAAACAGGTGGATACGTATGTAGACCCGAAAGTAATACACCTAGATGTTACTCGCACCGTGCGGAAAGAAAAAAATGATGATAATCATCATCTAAGCTTCTACATGGCTGGGAACGCAGGAAAGGCGATGACCTTCCCATTAAATATGCTAATGCACCAAATACAGGTATGCCAAACAAGCTTCGAAAGTACGTACATTAACAGGTGTTGCGGCAAGAATAAAACACATTCCAAAATAAGCTTAAACTGCCTATATAGAAAGATGGATTCTAATGTTAACTTGTAGCTTCACAAGAATCACGCGTTTGCCAGGGACACATAGTATTCTTCTTAATTGATTAAATATCCATGACTCTCTAAGCAATTCTATGCACGATCGACGTCTGAAACAACTTAAAAATTCGCGTTCGCGTTCGAAACAAAGTAAAGTTGGCTGCAATTGCTTCTATACAATCTTTAGTTTTCTTGCAATAGTTAAAAAGGAAACATGAGAATAAAATATTTAAACTGCAAAGAAAGTACTGTTTATACAAAAGCGAAATTAAAGAAGAAAAAAAACAAGTAAGACAATTATATTTGGTCCCGACCGAGTCTTTTATACCCATCACCGTTACCCTAAAAAAGCCAAAAAAAAGTAAAAGAACTAAATTTTCGTGCTCTATAATATGGCGCGCTTGACTTCTTCTATTTTAAAAATAAAAGTTTGTGTCATATAGGCGTGTGGGTATTCTAGGTGTTTGTTTTGAAAAGTTTTGGGCCCCTTCTTTTGCCAAATTTGTAGGCGATATCTACATTACAGTCTTAACGACAGATACTACACATACAGAGCAAACGGACAGGCGAACATACATTCCAAATTTGAAACTGACTACTATATATATGTATTTATGCACTTTATGAGGCTTTTGTAGCTTTTCTCTGTGCGTTATATAGTTATTAAAAAAAATTTAGTTGTGACACATTATTATATTGGCTGGGCGTGGTCAATTTTTTCCATACTTCTTCAGGCACTACAGCATTACTTTTAGAATATGCGTTTAAATGTTCGTATGTTTATCTGCTATAGTTTAAAAGTAATTTTTTATAACTATTGAAAAACACAGGTGTTCTCAATTTGCGCGGTACTGTGAACGCACTCTTCGACCAATTTGGAATATTTACAATACCAACTTGCGTGCAAGAACATCCAATGTTTCTTCAAATCAATAGTTTAATATATGCGGCCAGGATAATGCTTACAACGGACATTACACAGATGGACGGACATCGCTTACATCGGTTCAGAATTTGATGGTGATTAAGAATATATACACTTTGTATTGTCGCTGAAGCTTTCTGCTGGTATAAGTCATTCCTCGGTGATGCGTATAATAATTTAAGAATTAAAAATTAATTTAGTTTAACCGACTTCCGATAAGGCAGATTGGTGGAAAAATTTTCTGGGCGAAGAATGTTGAGAAACTAAGGAGAACATTGCTAAATTTCAATTGGATAAAATAAATTGCTCTGTTGCCATTAGGATGGAAAAAATCAGTTTAACACAATGGGTGAAATAAAACGCCCAAAACTTTATGATAGCTGAATTCATGAAAGTGTAGTCAGACGTGTTGCGAATACGAAGACAGGAAGGCCCTTTTATATTAAATGAATTGCCTTGGCAAATTAAAAGTGTAATAGCGGAAAAGAGGTACCGTTAATAGATTTGGTTTTAGCTAGTCTTCGAAACTTAGGTTCATTTACATTCTGTTCATTTAATTTCGAACATAAAGTCTATCAATATGTCATCAAATCGATGGCAATTCTTCTTAATACGCACACATAATTTTGAAATGGGTTTCATCATAGGTAGGTATGATATTACAAATATTTACTTGCTAATAGTCGACACGAAGCACCTGGCAGCAACTGACGCGAAAGTGAGACTTATCTTATAATTCAGTGATCACCAAATCTTATGCAGTAATTTTTCAAGCGTACTATTACTTCATGGTATTATTGGCTTTGACGAGAGGAATATTCGCTTTGCCACTACATTTTGAATTGAAAGCTTTAGCTATTCCCTACGATCGGAACAATTACATTTGGGTGATTTAATGCGGGAATAATTAAAGTTTTCTGAATAAAGTTGATTTTGTTGTAAAATTAATCCATGCGAATGTTATGTCCAAACTTTATGTTAACTCTTTAAAAGGACGAAATATTGGTCAACATGAGGATCTAATGAATAGATGAATATAACTTCATAAGTTTTGCAACGCACATAAAAATGTGTGAACTTGCCAGCTACGACCAGCTCGAAAATATTTCTAAAGAAAATTGACATTAAAATATGTTTAAATCATTTGATGATTCTTGCCGCTAAAAAAAAATTTTTATGAGTAGGAGTCATCTATTACACAAAGTTTATCGTCATTCTTAAGAAATTACTCAGTACTTACCGGCAAACAAAGCAATACATATTGGAGCCACTACAGTGCCGTAATTAATGCTACTGCATCTTCCGCTATTTTCGCATTTGCCATAAACGATCCAATCAGAACTGATTTTTTCCGCAACAAATGTCGTGGAATTTGTGTAATCATTGTCAAAGAATTCAAGACCCGTTAACACTGAATCAGGATGTAAAACTAGTTCGCGTGTTTGTGGAGACTTAACACAATTTATTTTTGAGTCCCCTAGACATATGTTGGGATAGAGGCCTCCAACCAGCACGGCTTTAATAATTGGCCAACAATGCGATTTCATATTAATATAGTGCATACTTAAGACTCCTTTACTGTGTATAAGCTGAGAAGACCGTAAGGCTCCCACCAATTGGGTACGTATATCGCAAATCTGCTCAAGCAGACCGTTCAATATGAAATCGTATTCATTAAGTAGATGGTCATTATTTTCGTCATGCACTTTATTTTGCCACTCTTGATACAAACGTAAGTACACAAAATGGTCAGATACTATCCCTTCAGACAAACGTGAACGTTCTTTTTTTATTTTCATCCGTATAGCGTCTTTAAATGGTTCAGTCAGGTCGTCAAGGTAATTGTTTAATTCAAAAGGGTCTAAAGTAGACATAAAACTGACTATAGTGAGAACAGGATCTATGCATTGCAAGAGTACTGCGAAAACCAAAAGTTTGCCTAGAAGACAATCGACAGGTACATCGACTAATCGACATCCCAGCCAAGTGATGTCTTCTGTTTCAGAGAAAACGTCGATTTTCTTTAAATGTTCCACACATCGAAATACTTGCGGGAATGGTGGTTTTACAATGGTCTCTTGTAAATACTCGGCTACCATTCTGTGCGGCGATAAAACTTTAACAGACAAACAAACACGATCTAAAGGTATAGTCAGCAGTTCGGGCGTGATTGCCTCAGGCAAACATTCAAATATGCAAAATGGAATTAAGCGGAAACAAAAGCCTAAAAAAATGTAAAAATATGTTAAAAATTAGTACTACGCTATTTTACAACACTTGCCTTTGTTAGTAAGCAAGAGCTTACGATTTTCCATACTTTGTTTTGAGGTCCAATCATATGCATTTTCTTTATAAAGTGAATTATTGTTGTAATTAATTCTGCGCATACGCCCAGTGTCGATGACATAATGTATATTCTTCCAGCAAGACAATGTTTCGGCGATGTCTGTAGCCAAAATAATTTTTACGAACTTCCTCGAATGTACAGTAATTATGTCTAGTTGAGATTTTTCGGTATTCTTATGCAATAAATATACTGCAAGATTGTCTGGTAAGTTTCCCAATATCTTCTGCTTTAATATATTATAATTTGCACGCAATATATGTTCATATGAAGGTAAGAAAACTATAATGTCACCTGCATATCAAGAAGAACGTTGATTGCAGAATGTTTTTCGATTTCGAAAACTTACCAACTTTCCATTGTTCAGTGGTACATATCATATGTATTATGTCAACAATCAAATAGTGATCAATATATCCTTTATCATTTGATGAACTAATATTTTCCTCAACGTAATTCTCTTTCAGTGCATCTGCACAATCCAGATGGCCCATAGAAAGCGCCGCTTTAAAGGCATCCATCCCTTGTTGATCGCAGATATTAGGGTCAGCGTTAAGAAATAGTAACGTCTTAACATGATTAATTTTTCCAAGTAGAGAAGCTAATACAAGAACTGTTCTACCAGTGGTAGTATGACGATAATTAATGGAAGCGCTTTCGCCATGAATCATATATAAAATTGATTGCAAAGATTTTTCACTTGGTAACTGCTGGTACATTTCCAAGCAGCTATCTAAGTAGGCATTATTTAAGGTTTTGTTCGTCTCGATATCCAACAATTTGGAAGCTCTTAAAGCAGCCTTATAAAGACATCGTCCAGGCAAAATTTGTTGTATATTTTCTATATATAAAATTTGGTGTTGCTGTTCTTTCGAACCGTTAATATCTCGCAGATCTAGTCGTTCCCCCTCCCCAAAGTAGTTTATAAACTCATCATTGAATTGGAAATTCGATAACAATATTACTCTCAAATGCGCATGATATTTCAAAGCTTCTTTCAGTTCTCGAAGTAATAGGTCGGCAAACGCTTCATGTAAATGAGCATCCACAATAACCACATGAGATATGTGCCGAAAACTATCGGGTATCGACTGACCCATCAATACCCTGAGGAAGAAGTTGGACGTAGTATAAATTAGATTAGATGAATCACTGATGCGACTTTGTAATTGAACTTGAAAGGCCACCGTCTCGCCAATTCTTTCACGAAAATGTTCAGCTAACCGTCCACTATTGTGTATTGCTGTTAACTGCTCCCTTTCCACGCAAACAATTTTGGAAGGCAACTTTTCATGGGCACATTTTTCTATGACATACATGGGTATGGCGCATGATTTGTCTAGATTAGAAGCACCATTTATTACAATAACTCTATTACGTTGTAAGCCGTCCAATATCATTTCTTTATATGACTGCATCGCACAATCCTTTTGATAGCTAAGCTGCGCGGCTGGGTTTAAACGAGTAATTGATTGCTTAAGAGGAAACGAAAACCGATGCGGTGGAACTGAAGGCGTAGAATTGCTAGGACATAAGAATTCAGGGGACATATGCATGTCAACCTGATTACCTGCAAAATTTGGACCACTTTGTAGAATATACATGTCCTTCAACGAGTCACGAATGAGGCGTAAAGGCGTCATATTTTCACTAATATGTTGGCATCCGTCTTTGAACACCAGTATGAATTCCTGACCACTGTGTGTACATAATCGCATTCGCAAATGTAATTCATTTATGATTTTCGTAAATGATGTCCGATCAACAGCATAAATGAAGCTGTAAAACTTTTTACAACATTTGTCTTCATAATATAATTTTTTTAGTTGTTCTGACACATAAACCTGCATAATATCGTTTGACATAGTAGCTTACTTTTTGACAACACACTTTATTTTTTACAGAGCCAACAGATTAAAACGCCACAATCGCGATCAAATAACCAAGAACCGTTATCTGCTATCGAATTTTGCAAACTTAGTTGAATTAGGGTGTTGCCGTATGTAGAGAAAGTAAAAATATGTTTTAAAGTGCAAAACTAAAGGCGCCGACACAATAAACTTTTGGGATATCAAGCTTGAATATTAAGTTGAATACATGGGAGCAACGAATACATGCACATATAGGAATTTTCGCTTGGTTTCTTATGAAAACCGTCAAATAAAATGAGTTTACTATATGTTACAAAACGAAAAAGAAGAAAAAAACACGAAATTGAGGCGAGTTACTGCAAATTTAAAATTTATGTTTCAAATTATCCTAATCATATAAAAAATTTGCCCGCTCTAAAGGCTTTCCAAGGTTCACCGAAAGGCATAAAAATCACGTTCGTCAGCTTTCCATATCCTCCGAAAAACGAAAAATAAAAAACTTGTGTAAATCTGGGCAATCGACATATGACATTAGAGGCACAAATTAAACGATATGTACGTATAAACAAGAAATGTATAAAAATTAAAAAATTTAATGTAATGTAAGCAAGCAAATTTTATTCGGCTGTGCCTATATCATTTAAAGGCACCACTTTTAACCTAATAAACTTAAAATAACGGAAAAAACAAAACTTTGATATAATACAATATGGGGTGGTCGCATCAGCTTTATTCCATTTTTGTAGGAAACACCTGGTAATATTTATTCTTTATTTGTTAAAGTTGTGAGTGAGTAAAAACTAAGTAGGTGTTTTGAGCATGTGTTAGAAGTCCTTGGGTCAATTTGACCACTTCTCCATTTTAAAAACCTCTCACAGGACCTCCAATCTTTTGCCAAATACGAAGCCGACATCTTCACTTTTAAGACCGGGGAAATATGTTCCGCAAATATCACGCAAACGGGCAATCAAACACTCTTAAATCAATTCGAAATTTAATGCTGATTAAGAATATATATCAGTAAAGTATTGCACTTCGGACATATAAGCCACAAATTTATTGGCTTAGTCCAACTTTACTCGGCAACCCAAAAAAAAAAAAAAAATAAGGATATATATATTCTTCAGTGCTTTTGAAGTTTTTTTCTAAATATTGGAAACATTTTGAATAAATGAACGTGCCATTATTTTTCTGTGGTGAGTATAAAAGTACGTCAAAAATTGGGCCCTGTTTATATATGGTGTTAGCTAGGTTTCATTCGAGATTCGACCTTTTTAGTAAAGCGCAACAGGTGCGAGAAACGTTCTGTCGATATTGTTAAAATAGCCGTAAGCAAAATTGCTCCTGCTTTACGTTGGAATTGGTTGTTCTAAGTTAATATTGGTTGTGCAGAGCTGCATTTATATGATAACGCAGTTGTAAATAACAAATAAAATGAACTGCGAACAAAATTGTTTGCTGACAACCAGCTGAACTAAAATTTAAAATTTATTTAAGTTTGCTGACCTTTATTATTCATAACTCATTGGAATTTCAGGAAATTTCATACGCCAGTTCCGACGCCAATCCAACTCATTAGTTTCTTTTTTTGTTTGTTCTGTTAAAAGAGTTTAATATTCCACGTCATTTTATTTTTTTTCGATGTTGAGTCAAAATGGACCAAGCCAACAAATTTGTGGCCTATATGACCAGATAATAAACAGTAGTAATTATTAGCAAGAAATGTATATAAAAAACAACAAAAGAAATGCGACCGGGATAGCTAAGTCCGATATGTTAATGTAATTGTAGATTGTTGAGTTATTGAAAGTGATGTAAAAGAAAGTGTTACAAGTGCTGTTTGGTTGAAAACAAAAAAGGAATGTTATAGAAAAAGACAAATTCACTTTCCTAATAAAGCAAGTCAGTTCCCCGATATGATGTACATTGTTGCTGTAAAGAGATCCAGGAGACTGCCACATAACTTGAAGAAGCCAAAAGAACTCTTAATACCATCAAGCTGGTGACATCTAAAAATTTGATGCTCAGCAGAGTTGTTAATATTACAAACTTCACAAACATTACATGATATAGCACGAATCATTTTTAAATATACTTTATCATAAGTGTGTCCACCCATGAGTCTATAAAGAGTTTTGATTTCCCCGGAATTAAAGGAAGCCTCTGATAAAGGTTTAAACTGAAATGTAGGATTTATTTTGCAGAAAAGGCTTAACTTTGAAAGGATTTAACACGCGCAATCTCTTTAAATTTACCATTTAGTTGTTGAAAGATGTGGTTACGAATTGCCCGCATTGCTTAATTGGGAGTATGTTTGGTAGACGAAATTGTCCCATCAACTTAAGCCCTTTCTGCATGAAAGTCAGTTTTTTCATTTAAAAAGAAGACGCAGTGACCAGGTATTTGGTGACAATCATCCACTTGAGATTCATGTAACATCTTGTGTTCCTCCGAAAATTCAACTTAGCAAGAGATGCTTCATTACCGAGAGGCATATTGTGTCCAACGGAGCCGTCAATGACATATGTATCATAGCTGTTGTTGTAATAAGGAAGAAGCTTTTCTTGGCATAAGATCCTCACACAAGACATTGTCATTTTGCTTCGAGGTAGAGATCGATTCAAGAATGTTCATGAAGATTCTAGATTTATTGGTAATACAATTCCAGAGATAGGTTGAACTTATTTTAGCAAAAATATGACGCACTTTTTGATAACAAAATGTGTGGCTGCAAGAGACAGTATTACTTAGAGATATAATTTTCTGAAAAAAGGAAGGATTCATTATCTTGACCTGAATTAACTCCTTAGCAGTACAAAAAAGAGAGAGAGAGAGAGAAGCGGACCATTCACCAGACAGCCTTTGGTACAATAAATAGTATTTGTTTTACTGTGCTGAAAATATAAATTAAAATCGGAGCATGCATCGAAAAAAGGATTAACTTTTATCGAGAAATTATTCACAGCCACTGAACAGATGAATCCGCAGATACAATTAGGAAATCATCATATTAAAAAATATGGGTTTTGTCATCTTGAAGGTTATGCAAAGTACCTGTATACAGATTGAAGAGTATGGGGCTTAACCAATTGCCTTGTGGAATACCACCATATACTGCAACTTACTTCAATTACTCGTATTCCAGTTGAATGATAAAATAGTTGAATTAGAAAAAGTTAGATCTAAGACACTGCTCGCCATGCGATCTCTCCGATTACAGAGAAAGGTAGTATTACCATTATTTAGAAGATTAAAATTGCTGGCAATGATGGCACTTACAAGGATCTTGTCTTTGTTGGTCGAGAGCTGATCGCCTTAAAAGCAATGTTTAGCATTGAAATCTCCAGCTGGAATCACATTCTGTTCACCATTAAGAAAGTTACATAATCTCTGAATCTCATCTTGAAAAGTTTGTACATCAATACTGGGTGGAAAGTACCATGATGTTATGAAAAGATTCGGTCTACGATTCGTGGTTTTGATGATAATAGTGTCAACAGCAGAATTGTAGAATATGTCTGAATTTGGCGTCTACACTAACATCGCCATAGCCGGCATCTCGGCATTTGGTGGCTGGAGTATAATTAGAAACTTTAACTTCAAAAAAATTGTCATCTAGTAGAAAAACTTTGCCTAAGATGCAGAAATCAATATTACTCGAGTTAAAGTAAAAATTCAAAAATGATAGATTACGCCGAACACTTTGAATATTATATTGTAAAAACGAGATTATATGTTAAATGAAAACGGAATCCCAGCGGATTTACTCGTAGCTTGATCGTAGCGAGAATTAGCAGAATAAAACATTTTTTGTTCAAATTCCTTAACAAAATTCTGAGGGATCATCGGAGGGATACATTCTTTAATCGCAGACATTAATATATTAGGTTAATATCTTGTTGTTCGAAATCACTGGACCCTAACAGCAGACTTAATGGGAATATCGGACACCGGTTTTAAATCATATTCAATAGCGAAATAGCGAATAATTCTGAATCTTTCCATGAAAGCTCTTGGAATATACGCTTTTAAGTTTTTCTTTTTAAAATCGTTGTTTCTAATGAAGTTGTTATAGTTAACAGGAGAGCTGAACAGTAATTTTTCTCTATCCTTGCTAACAATCTTTAGTTCTTTTAAATCATTAATACTGAAACATTTGAGATAATCATAAAAGAAAAGATCTGAACTGATATTCGTACGCATACCTTTGGCATTTTCACAAGTTTCCACGACAACGACGAAATTGCATTGCGAAATACAGTCATACAAATTAATTTCATGATTTGGAAAGGTTTTGGCTCACAACTCAGAAAGCTTATTAATTACATAGTTACTGAGCACTATTAAATCATCAGCTTTAGCTCCTCCTTTGGGAATTTCATTCCCAACCATCCTCGATGTCTTATTATTCTCGGTGGCACTCATATAAGAATCTTCAAAATCATCTCTACCTGCAATAACCAGATCAGAGCCTGTCTCCGTAGGGAGGCTGATGTTGTTTTAGCTGTTACCAAAAATTCGAGCGAAAAAATATTTAATATGTATATTTTTAAAAAAAAGTTTACAAAATTGCAAACAAAAGAATAAATTTTCATTCGAAAATGAATTCCCTAAAGATTTATATCAATTAATGTTTTTTATTTTAGTTTATTGTCAAAAATTCTTTTCCTTTTTAACATTTTTTTTCACTAACACAGAAAACACACGTCAGAAAAATTTTTAGCTGCCGTTTGCTAAATGCCCTGTTGTTTCAAGGGATGGTTGTACTAGAATGATTTCATTTTATTTCACAAAAAATGTTACAAAATTTCGTTCTTTTTACTTCTGTGTGGTTTTGTTATTGATTTTATCATAGTAGAAAAACATACGTCAAATCCGCCGTTATTTTTCCATTCTTTTTTCGAAGGAAATTTCAAACAGCGCAAGCTATACATAACGCTTAACCTTCTCACGATGCGCCTTTTTAATGAGAGTTATTTAAAGGTACACATAATTAGAGCCCTAATTTAAAAACTATAACATGTTGGTGCTTGTGTGCGAGAACTTCGCTAATAGAGATAAGCAAAGCAAAAAAAATTCTTAAATGTAAGAATAAAAAGTAAAATTATTAGATAAAGCATACTATCATCGTTCTATAATATTGTTACGAAAATCCCAAATCCAGTTAATGCTAACTAATTGGTTATTCCCATGCAATAAATTCCCTAGTGCATATTCGCGGCGCGTCATGCAGCTGCCGGCCGACGAAAAAGATTAGCAGAAAAACAGAGAGCGTAGACTCTCTGACGTCTCAAGCGAGACTCCTCGATCTCTCAGCTCGAGAGCTTAACTTCAACTAACTCTACTCTAAGCTTAACCTATCCCTATTGCTATCTTAATCTATTTTATTCTATTTCTATTTTCTACCTCAATCTATTCTATCCTATGTTATTTCTATCTTAGTCTATCACTATTGTTACATTAGTCTATCCCTACTGCTATCTTAATCTATTCCTATTTTATCGTAATCTAGCACTCCCTTTCCCTCACCAGAGACGGAGAATCCGTGAACCCAAAACGAGGGACGACTTTGGGTCCTCACACAATATATTAAATTTAGCTATTTCTACATCTCTTCCGATCAAGCAGTCCCGGCCTCGAATGGAGAGAGTCATCAAAGTAGCACTGTGGAGAAAAGAAAAAAGGAAAAAATAAAAGGTTCTGGGAAGTTTTTGGAAAGACTGCCGAAAAAGAAGAAATTTAATTTTTTTTTTTGGGAGTACAAGATAAAGACAAGAAAAAGAGATTTGCCGTGGAATTTAAAGGACATCGCTGGTTTTTTTGACTGTGAAGACCTAAAATGTAAATTATATCATACATCATACCAGTTTGGCAACTCTGCGTGTGCGTTGTAGTCGCGTTTTCGTTCTGTGCAAGAAATATTCTAATTTCTTATTTTTGCTTGGAGATTTTTTGTTTTATTCGCGTCTATAATATAAAATTCTTTAATAGAATAAAGTGTGTACTTGAATTCATATGAAATATATTAATCTTTTACGTGAAATTCAATTTAATTTTGTGCAATCAACAATTTAGAACTCTTGGTAAAAGTCTCTCTTTTTTCTTTTAATCTGTGCTTACAGTTTGTCTTGCTTTCGCTCTATATTTACAGTGTCACCGAAAGTGGGAAGATTGGTTTAATTTGTTGACACTTTTTGTGTCGTAGAATCTTTTAGTCATGGATTGTCTACTTACCTCATGTCGTGTGAAAACAGAATCTGAACGATTCATCTCGTGATGGCTATGCGAACGTTTTTGCCATGCAAAGTGCGCTGGTCTTAATGGCCGTGCTGCAGTCCTTGATCCCTCAAAAGGCTTGCAATTGTCACGCCCTGACTGAAGGAAGCGTGACATAGATTTCTACAAACTCTTCATGGAGCCGAGAAATTCTTTCTCAGATTTGAGCTGTGGTTACCCCTTTTTTATTCTCCACATCTCAAAACTCCCCAGCCGTGAACCCTACTGTTCCTAGTAGAGATGACATTTGCTTGACGGCAGTTCCTCCGAGAAAGGCAATATATGTGTCAATACAAATGTGGATAACATAAAAAGTTATCTGGCGTCGAAAGTCCCATCAGTCAATTTAAAGCGTGTTAGTATTTTCAAATTGGCTCCTTCTCAATCTAGAGCAATATCGTCTTTTAAAATGCTAGTTGCGACGGAAAACAGGGTTATGTTACCATTGTGGCCAGTTGGATTCCTAATTAAAGAATTTATCCCTCGAGATCGTCCCGGTAATACTAATGCAGTAATCCTTTCCCCTTCAAAAAACTAAATGATTCTTCAGGCTCATTATCTCTCACTTATCAAAATGTTAGAGGCCTAAACTCGATAATTCGTTCCACTTTCCTTAACTCAATGAGCATGGAGTTTTCCTGTTTAGCCTTCGCTGAAACTTGATTAAAACCTGATCTACATTCGTCGGAACTTTTCCATAATTCGTTTCAGGTTTTCAGAAATGATGGCGGTGGGGGTGTTTTAATTGCCACATCTGCGGCAGTCCCGTCCTATTCAATTGAAATTTCCTCAACTCCCGACGTTGAATTTATCGCCATTTCCGAAATTTCCTAATAACCAGTTATATGTAACCTGTGCCTATATTCCCCCACATTCGGATATCTTCATATATAAGAAACATGCCGGCCTCACAGGCCGGGTCATTGTGTTGGGTGACTTCAATTTGCCTCAAGTCACTTGGTGTTACAGTGATAGTTCTGCCTGTTTGATTCCTACTTCAACAACTGATAGAGCTGTTGTGTTCTTTCATGAATTATTTGATCATAATTTAATTCAATATAACCGTACCCCTAATTGTAATGGTAGACTGCTTGATCTCTGCTTTGCCAAATTTTCTGAGATTAGTGTAAATCGTTGTCCACCTTTTAGTTTATCTGAGGAGCAAGGTGCATTTCCTTCCATCACAAATATGATGTTCCAAATCCAACCTTTTCAAGCAAATATTATGATTTTCATAAAATCAATATTGTATTGCTAATAAATCATCTTTCACATATGAGACTTGATTTCTCAACCGGAAGCATAGAAAGCTTATTGTCATCGTTCTACAACACATTAAATCTAGCTATTGCTGCATCTGTTCCGATCAAGCAGTCCCGTCCTCGAAACAGGTGTCCACCGTGGTTTAATAAGACAATTAGATATTATAAGGAAAAACAAGCTTTTCAAGAAATTTTCCGAAAGTGGCTCTTCTTTAGACTATTTCGCTTACTCAGCCGCAGGACATAGATTTAATTCCCTCAACCACCAATATTATTGCAGATATCAGCAGTTCATTAAATCCTCTCTGTTTGCTAATCCGAAATACTTTTTTAAATTTGTTAACTCAAAAAGAAAAATTTCCACGCTTCCCTCTCATGTATCTTTTAATGGCTCTGAGTCCTCGGAGGATTTTGAAACCTCAAATCTCTTTGCTGAATACTTTCAACAAAACTTTTCGACAGCTAATTCCGATTTATCTGTAAATTACCCATATAAGATAACTAATTTGGTTTCAATTCCTAATTTGGTTATTTCTGAAAATGACGTTTTTGTACGGTTGAGTTTTCTAAAATGCAGTTGTTCGCCTGGACCTGATGGAATACTTAAATCTTGCGCTGTCGAGCTGTCTCAAGGATTTTTAATCAGTCCTTGAATTTAAGTGATTTCCCTTTGTGCTGGAAGAGTAGTTTTTTTATTCCTATTCACAAAAGTGGGAGTAGACAACTTATTGAGAACTATAGAGGCATCGCCAAGTTGAGCGTCTTGCCTAAACTATTCGAGCGAATTGTGACTCAGCATATGGCTTTTGCCATTAAATCGTGTGTTTCCCCATTCCAACATGGCTTTCGAAAAGGAAGATCTACGGTCAGTGGCTCTCGCACTGATGTCATATGATGATGATGTCATTCAGGGTTTTGTTTAACTTCATCACCTCGTATGATTTCCCGTTACGTCACCCATACCTCAATGTAGCCACTTATAACCCATTTTATTTAATCATTATGGTCTGCCTTCGGTGATTAAATCCAGCCAGATCTTAACGTATGATGACGATGTGAAACTGTTTTCTTCCTTTTCCGTAAAATCGCAATCACATCAGCTTCAAATTGACTTGAATAATTTGGTCGCATGGTGCTCGTGGAATCATATGAAACTAAACCTAAATAAATCTACGATGTATTTCATAGATACGCACAAGCGGGAGGATTCGTTCGCAGATTTAGGGGTTCTATTTGACCATAGGTTACGTTCTAACTTGCATATTGAGTTCTTGTTAAGCAAAGCTAGATCCGCGCTTGGTTTTATAAAGAGGTGGTCCAAAGAGCTTGCTGATCCTTATATCACGAAAAGGCTGTTCATGTGTTTGGTTAGACCTATACTCGACTATGCCTCGGTTGTGTGGAGTCCTTCCTATAGGTGCTACGTAGATTCAATTGAATCTGTTCAAAAGCAATCTTTGTTGTTTGCTCTTAGGAATTTGGACCCAATTGCCTCTCTTCCCCCCTATGATAATAGGTTGCTTCTGTTATCCTTACCGTCTCTTGAGAAACGAAATTTGTTCTTGGCGTTTCCTTTTTAATCAAAGTAAATAATGGTAGTTTAGACTCGTCCGCATTACTTAGTGAGTTAAGCTTTAATATCCCTAACAGTTTCTTTAGGCACTTTATATTGATTAAGCTTAGGCAATGTAAATACAATTATGAGCTGTTTAACCCGCTCAGAATTGTTTGCAGAAACCTAAATGATATCTACCACTTATTCTCATTATCGGATTCTTTAATGTCTATTAAAGCAACTTTGCTTAATACGCGCGATCTTCCTATGTCATACTTAAACTAACTCGCATTCGTAATATCTCACTTTTTTTTTCGAAAATTATATTGTGTTGTTAAAAGTCGAATTCCATGTATAAGTAATTGAAATAAAATAAAATAAAAAATATTGCATTTTGAAATTATAACTCTTTTTTTAAAAAAAAGACGTTTGGTGGGTGGATCTTGTAGCTGAAGAAATAATGTTATTATGTATTGTTGATGAAAGGACTGACAAATTGAAATATAAATGGTGTCAATTATAAATTCCTTGATCTATTCGGTACATGAATTGCTGTAAAATACCAAAAGAAACTAATTAATAAGACATTCAAGAACACTGCCTTGTGTTTTTTTCTTTGTGAATTTTTCGCTTAAAATCGCCTTGAAACTCAGTTTAGTTCTGCGGTACCTATCTCGGCGATTGCTAACATTCTATAAACACAATATCATCCGAAACTTTACTTAGTGAATTTGAAAATGTAAAAGTACAACAATCACTTTTTGTTAAAGGTGAAATTTGTCTTGAACGTAAAAAAACACACGTCAGAGAAGAAGAAAATTTATTGTACGGAACCAACCGGATTTTCTAATAAATGCAGCTAATTCAAACATTTAATTTTTTAATATCTACGTATTTACTCTTATTTCTTTTTCAAACTGTTGTTAAAGCCCCTGGTGGCTTACCGATAATGCACATAATCGAGGAAACGTCATCGGTATGTTTTTTTTAATTTCTTTTCTCTGTTTATAATTAGAGATAAATTTTTTTTTTATTGCAATTTAATTTTATTTAAAAAAAAAAAAAAATTTAGTTTGGTTTCTTATTATCAATTTTTTTTTTTGTAAATTTGAAATTACTAAATTCATATACAGAATTCATTTAAAGTATATTGTTCGCCAAATCAACTAATTTAAGTTTATAAATGAGTTTACTTTAATTTCGGGACCGTTTGGTGAGATTTCCGAAGGAAAACGTTAGGGTAAGTTAAGGATAGGTATGAGTTAGGATAATTACGATTTGTTAATTTTTTTGTTGGGATTATAAATTTTATATATTTTTTAAATTTTATAAATTTTATAAATTTAGATGATGCACGCCAGTGAATTAATAATTTTTTTTGTTGCTCGGATATTTGGTTCAAATTAGAAATCTACACCCACACCAATCTAGCGTGCCATACCGGTTTATTGCGTGCAACTAATTTGGAAACAAAACAATACAACAATCCGGTACTATCGTGCAACATGCTACATCTTACTTTATAAATAAATGATAAATATAATAAATTAGAAGGAAAATAGAAAAGAATGCATTACATAAAACAACGTACACCTATTTTTCTGTCCACATATGTATATATACGGTTACCTATTTTAAATCATAATAATAATAAAGTTTAATATTGCAAAAATCGTATATAATTACTTTAGAAAAATGTTCTATTTGGCTTTTAATGCATTTTTTATTGACAAACAAGGCTTCATACTCTGGTGACCTATTAACATTCTTGCTACATATAAGAAACATGCGATTCCTAATCGGCAATCTTATTATTATTTTTTTATATACACTACACACAATATTCTATACGCTTGATTAAGTTTATATAATATAATATATCATATATATATATTTCAGCTATTGATTTAAGAGGGGCATATCAGATGGTTTTGTGTATAAAAGGGCAGCTTTTCGAACTGGAGATGCAATTCTCGACGATAATACATGGAAATTTTGGATACATACAGAGCTTAAAAATTTTTTAGTATCAACAGCTCATTGTTCAATATCAGCAAAACATGGAGGTTTAAAATACTAGAGAGAAGTATTGTTGGCTGGAAATGACATTTGAAGCACAGCATAAAGTCGAAAATTGTATATAAATACAGTAAGAGTGGTAACACTCAAAGACCATCAATGACACGACGGCAGAATACGGAAAGACCTTTCCAGCCTTTATACATCGATTTAGTGAGGCAAGATCTTATAACTATGGATGTAAATAAATGTATGTATGGTTGTTTAATTACTTCTCCAATTCTGTCACACTGAAAGCAATACGAAAAGCTACTGGTGGAGTAGTAATCAACTACCCAGAACAACATGTCTTTCGAATGTTTGGTATGCCGCATATGATACACTGTGATGATTGTAATCAGTTTGTTTCAGTAGCCTTCCAAGACTTTTTACGCAACATGTCGAAACTGCATCTATTCAATCCAAGTTAACGCTACGGAAAAACAAAAATTTTAAATGTCTTTCTTTTCTTCTTTTAATCTTGCCAGATCATTTAGTGATCACGCAAGATTGCATGTAAGACTAAAAATTGCAGTCTTGCGCAGTATACTTGAACACAATTATGAATTTATTTAATAAAGAAAAATGTTTTATACTTATATTAAGAGCGTTAAAGATATTTAAATACACCAAGGTTCCTTTTGGGTGTTACGTACATTATGGAGAAAAACAAAATGAGTATACTTACCACTGTAAGAGGATAGATATTTATTAATGACATTACTAATAAGAAAAAAACAAAATAAAGGAAAAGTCCTTGTTGCAATATTGTCCACATCTATGTAAGAAGATAATACGGTTTTTCTTGTGGACGTTCAAATGTGGCAGTATGAACAATAAAAGGAAAGAATATATGAGTGTACGGTTTGCAATTTACGGTAGGTGACAATTGTATCATTACTTAACTTATGATGAGATTCGTGTTGACAAAACCAATGATGCTGGGCCGTCACCTGACGACTATAAAAAACGTTGACATTGATTTTTTTCTCCCATACATGCTGTCTCTGGTAATGATGATTATTATGATGCATGTACTAATGTATAGTGTAGACTTATAGTTGTTGCAGCGCTTTGGCGTCCGCAAACGGAATTTTAAAGTTGAACTGATGTACTGGTGGCAGTTGTGGCGAGCACTTGTCTTGTTATTTCTATTGAGTTCATCAATTTTTAACTCTACGCATTTGTGTACGCGTTTTAATATCAGACGCCATCAATGTTATGACCAACAGAGAAGGATATCGTCCCTTGTAATTTAGACCCCACCACAAATTTATAAAATTATAGGCCGACGACAGATCGTAAATTTACAATACGATATATTTTCAAACTCTTTTCGTTGTACAATTCATTATACAAGTTTTATAAATAAAGAATAACGTTTTCTCTTTTTTGCTTTGTTTTTAATTATAAAGAAGAATTAGTATCTTTTTGTTTTTCTCTATATTCTTTTAATTCTCGAAAGCAAGAATTGAACGTTTGTACGTTTTACACGTTGCCCTCTTTGAAGCCAAATAAAACAAGAAAGATCCAGTGCTTTAGTTCGTTCACTTAATAGATCGTCTTTTCAAACTTTTCTCTCCGCGTTTACTTAAACAAACGTTTAAACGTTTGGATGATGCCAAAACCCAATTTTTACACACACTTTCTTGAAATCATTAGTTATATTATAGCAGGTTTTAAGCCCTGGACCATTCTAAATCCCACCGTACCTATGGTCTCCTTCTGCTCCTGATTTCTAATGGGAGATTCCGAAGTTGGGTCCTATGACCCCTAACCCATCTCGCTCTTCAAAATAAGAAAAAGACTTATTCCATGCTTATATTTTTACATTCATAAATTTTTTGTTTTCACTTGTGTTATTACATAGAACTTATTGTATTCTAATAAAATTTTCTTATTCTAATGTTAGTAAATTTCTTATATTTGATACTAAATGTATTTTGATAATAACACATTTCATTTGGATTTCCATACCTGAATTTGCAAACTCACACGTTGGCTGGGTTCCCTGCATTCTCGGCTACGTAACGATGAAATTGCCGAATTAAAACTTCTCTAATTTATTCGTCCTATGTATTCTTAGCTTTACTTGGTGTTCGATCATCAGACGTTTACGGCAATATGAATTGAGAGTTGTTTTAGTAGATGATGTTGAGTTTAAATACATTGTAGTTTTTGCTTTAACGAGGCTAAATTTTCACGGCAGCATAAATTCAGTGTTCCTTTAGCAGATGTTTAAATAACCGATATTCTTATTTAATGTCGTTCAGCAACCATTAAGCAAGGTAAAGTCGCTTTTTAGTTAATCATTATTAAATGCTGGTAACTATACAAACTGTTTCCTTACTTCTTGGATATGTTACTGTATAGTTTTTATGTTCAAACAGTAAAACAAAACTTACATAGTTTCAACAGCACCCTTATTTCTAATCAACTTATTGTACCTTTATTTTTACATGTAACATGTATACATATAATTTTTAGAGATCATGGAATACATATTATTTTAAATCTACTGTTGTTAGTGAACCTGTGTGATTACTTTCTATTTCTAAATATGTATATCATGTTATATTCTTTCAAATCAGTATCGCGTACAAAAATTTTTTTATAAATCAAGTACAACTAATTCTCTTTTTACACGATAGATACGTTCCCTAAAATTACGCGTAAAAAAAATCGTGTAAAAAGAGAATTCGGTGTAGTCACAAAAAATTCAATATGGCATCACCGGAAATATCAAATTTTTTATATGTTCTTCAGTTCAATCCTTTTTTTTTTATCTTTTAAGCCACATAAACCATTGATCTTAGTGGAAATTTATGAAAAAATACAGCAGAAACATTTAAACAAACATTTATTCAACGGTTTTAGCGATAATCAATAGTTTCCAATCTTTTTAAATTTTGATTACACTTTTTAATTCACACACTTTTCCCCTTTTACATTACTTTTTCTTAGGTTTTGCGACTACTCAACTTAACCATCCACAAACCAACCTCTCGTTTAACTTCAACATCCTTCATTCATCAACGATAAAGATTAACCAATTGCCTGGTCCTGAAATAATCTTACTCCTAACATGACTACTCGCCCTTTGTCCAAAGTTGAATTTGCGAAAATTGTAGCGTACCTGGCATGTGGGAATAACAACATTCTGATGAGATATTGCAACGAAAGCCTTTTGACTCTTCTGTGTATTCTATATTTGGCTAAGTTTTCCTGATGCTAAAAATATAATGGTAGTTCCTAAAATAACGCTTGCGCTACTGCAATTAAGGCTAGATTAACTACGAAACAGTAAACGGTTTGCGCTAGTAATTTAAATTGAGTATAAATGCAGATTAAATTCGGATTAAATCATGCTAAAATTACGTGGGTACGTCAAATTAAGTAATGAATACATCACCTATGTCTTCAAATTAAGTAATGAATACGTCACCTATGTATCAAATATCAACGCGCAAAATGCCTACCTATATTGAAAATAGTTTTCTGTACGTATACTGACTGACCTAGCCCCCACTGAGCAGAGGTTCTATTCGGAACAGCTCTATTTAACTTTGTCTGCTTCGCCTGGTTTGCTTCTCTGAGAATTGTCTAAAAGTCTTCTAGATTTTCATTAAGATTCTTTTGATCGTTTGTAGCAACTAGATCAGCGTCAACAAACACAACAACGGGCATGTTGCCTGTCTTTAATAAAGAGGCATGACTCAGGTTCGCGTTATTTAGAGTTTTAGTATCGAAATAGTTTATTTGAACATACTGCGTGAGACAGTATAGAGTACTAAACTATTTATGTGTGTTCTATGCTCGTTTGGTTGGCTTGGTTGGTTGCATATATCTTTGTTTAATTCTCCGTATATCAACATGGTTGGACATCGGCATAAAAACAACCAGCCACTGTACTTTAAATGTACCATATTTCTGTCTTTTTTGCAACTGGTCTGAATATATATAGAAATTAGATATACTAATAAATAATCAATTATTCGCAAACGATTTGTTATGATAGTAGTTCTGTACCGGCCGTTAAAGAGGAAACGCATTCTTCTATTCTTCTACGGTAAAGGAGCTTGTATAGAAGATATTCAAAAAAGAATAACTTTTTTTACAACGTCTATATTAAACCAAGAATATTTCTATTACACCAAGAATATTTCTTTTAAACCAAGAATATTTCTATTACACCAAGAATATTTCTATTGCACCAAGAATATTTCTATTAAACCATATATTCGTCATTGTAAACGAGATTTAATGAAATGAAAGAAAAATTTGCAATATTCATGATGAAATTGTAGTACTTTGTCTGTTAGTCCCACCCTATCTGCCTGACAAAAAAAATTAATTGAAAATTATTTTGAGGACCACTATTCAGTGCCATTAAAAGAGGACTAGGGGTTTCAGAGACTGTCGTGCGTGTCTTAGTTAAACTAGCTAGTTCGTACTTACGCTAGTGAGTACTTACAGTAATTTCATTTCCAATTGAACTAGTTTCCAGGGTATTATTATTACATTTTCCTCATAGTCATGTTGCTTAAACATTTCCATTTCCAGTTTATAGTATAAATCAGTATGTAGATTTTAGGGTTCCCCCATTTTGTATAATTTTTCGAATGTTTCTCTATCCTTCTTAGTGACATATTTAAATAGACTTTCTTTTTTTTTTACATTTATTGTCTATAGTTTTAATTCACTGACAAAGGAATCCCCTAACCTAGCCAACGTAGAGATTTCCAGTAAATTGAATACAGTATTCAACCCATAAATACGCGACTCGTCCAATTTTAGAAATTTTTTCAGATACAATTCGTAGACTTTGCAATTGTTTTTTTGCATTTTTTTTTAAATATTCAAAATGGTGAACGCGCACCCATGTATTTCCATAAGCATCTACTTTTTAATAAATTACCATAAAGAGCATCGAACAAAAAAATACGTATAAAGATGAGGCATCACGTTCATATTACATTATTTACTTAGGATAACTGAAACTAAACGTTCTTTAACCGAATCAAAACCAGCCAAGATGTAGCATATGTCAAGCCTATAGGATTTAATATTTTCCAAATGCAGAGATCAGTTAACAGAAATTTTGTTTTTTTCCTTGCCGAGCGAAAATATACAACGGACCCTATTGAAAAGTCTGCGCGGATTTTTCCTTAGTGCCTCCGCTATTTCCTGACAACTTGCGTGCTCCACCAGTTGCACGGTCTTATAGACGTTTTCAGTGTCTACGAGGTGCTCCTTTGACATCGAAACTTCCGGAACGGAATCCAACAAACCACTCCTGAGTTAATCTCTTAACGATGTGAAATTAAAATATTTTTTCAAGATGTCGCTAGATAATCGACAGCTGGTCGGAAAAGTCCTTGCTAGACGCATCTTTGCCCCAACATACTGAAAATCAGCAAATGTCAACTAACGTAAAATCACAAACGACGGTTCACGTTACAATTTAATTAATTAAGAAATAGAAAGTCGAGTTTATTGAAAAGTTAGGTTTAAATTTCAAAATAAGTGAGCCACCCTATTACTTTTACCAATGTATATGAAACATATATATTGCAATAGTTTTAATATATTGTTAAAAATTTGCGCTTTTCTAAGATACGGTCCGTATCACTAGATCGTGGATATTGAAAAAAAAATGCACTTCAAAGTTTTATTATGTTCCTAAATGTAGGATTATTTACAATTTATTTTTTTTAACGATAATTTTTGACTGCTCAATACAACTATTATTATTCTTTACTTGAATGTTCTCTTGCGACTAAACTGTCTTCCGCAAATAGTCTACTTATATACATTTTTACAAGCATGTTACGATCAGCTAACTTCATGGCTTCATTTTTAAATCGTTAACCTGCTTTTCTGCTAATCGTTTTCCTCGGTCGGCAGCTGCATGACGCGCCGCGAATATGCACTAGGGAATTTATTACTTACGAAAATCAATTAGTTAGCATTAACTAGATTTGGGATTTTCGTAATATATTCTATAGTAACTATATATTATATGCAGTACACATTTTCATAACAGGAGTAAGTCTATTAACACAATTGAAAATCGACACTATAAAACTACTAAACTTTAAATTTTCCATACCGGATATGTTCTTTAAGAACTTCGCTGTCAGTAGTTTGTGGAAAAAAGAGTGTTTGGGCTTAAATTGTATATGATCTGGCCTTCAATGTTTTAAAAGGAAAAGAGTGTTTTGTTGTGCGTCTGTTTTTCAGTTACACAGCAGTAGTAGCTAATAAATTAAAGCAAGCGTTTTCGCATATAATTCATTGACTTATTTCTAAATAATAAAAAAAAAGATTGCATTTCGCAAAAATGTGTGTCAAAATAATGAATTATTTTCAAGTGGGTCGCTATTAATTTCTGCTTACTGCTGACTAGTATATTTCTTGAATATTTTGCTTTATTGCCTTTGGTCAGTATTATTATTTTACTGTATCATTTTACGGGTTTCCTATGTAAACTACAAGTTTTTATCAGCTTTTTCATTTAAGTGTGTTTCATTATGTTTTTTTCCGTCTTTTTGTTTTTTTGTTAAACGGATATAAGGATATAACTACTTCCTTTTTCTAATTAAGAGTTGAAATACATTTCCCCGGCACTGTAAGTGATCATGTAAACTTTAGAGTACTATTGTTCCATTGCTTCAATTTTTTTTTTTTTTTGGAAACATAAGCCAGATAAAATAAAAAACTAGCATACTTACCGATTGCTGTTTTATTACGTTCTTAAACTATTCAAAAACGTTTCACGCTCTGGAGCTGCCCACGTAATTACATCATTTGCAATTACGCTATACGAGAACGTGTTACTTTTTATATCAAACTATACAATAACCGTTCGAACTAAAGTTTTATCTAAGTCCGTATTTAACTAAGTAAGGTAATGATTATCATAATTCCCAACGAATGGTTCAAATGCGTTTATAAACGATTCAAAAGGTCTTCTTTTTTAAAGCGACTTCTGTATTTTATAGGTCAACTAGAAAAAGCAAGCTTCGACGTTCGTTAAATAAACTACTTTCCATATTGTCCTTCGTGCACTCGTCAAAGAGTCGTTTTGTCTTACTAACGCTACACCAGGGTTACATTCAATCTATTATAACGCATAATAGCTATTAAATGTTGGATATGAGCTTTTTGGTTAAAGAATAATTCTAGGGAATTTGCTTCATCCGTTGAAGACTTAACGCTCGGTTTAAAATGTAAACAGCCTTTTTGATAGTTCTGAAATGAATTTTGGAATTGCACATTGAGATTAGAGTATTTGAAGATTATTGCCATTCCTATTATTTCTTGTTCAGCACCACTTTGCTCTAGATTGTAAAATTTCATCAAGATTTAGAATGTTATTAGACTTGCACCATTATCATTCAAAATTCTCTTGAGAATACGACCTTGTGCTTCAACACATAAGCCACTATGTTATTTAGATTCGCTCTTTCCTATGACCCCTATTTTATCCAACTCTAGTCAAATAGAGTAAAACAAATTGTTTTTGATTTTAATTGCGTGACTACGTAAGTTCGCAGGCACTACTGAACAAATTAAATTTTTCAGATAGTTTGTTAAAAGGCTTAGTGCAAGGGATTCCATCGACAACTTTTGTTTTGTCATTCCCATTATTAAGATTACCTAAGCAATTCGGCCACTGAGACCAAAAGTTTCGAAGTGCTACATTCAGCACGAAAGTCATACCGGACATCACGTAATGCATTTCCCTAATCGCAGTACGTGCACCCGTTTTTTTATGATGTATCCAGTTACTTTAGTAAGGCTAGGTAGTGTGCTAATCGATCGAAGATTATTATTTGCGAAGGTCGAATGCTAGAAACGGACTTTATTCGAGTTATTTGCATCCTCTCAGCCTTTCAAGAAATTTAGAGCGCATTAGTGTTGGGTTAACGCCACGTAATAAAGAGTTTGGCGTTTAAGGAAAGAACAAACTGAAAAATGTGACAGATATTCTGTTGACACCAAGCCAGGTAGATGTCACTTTGCAAATACCATTTTACAATAGAATTTTTTTTTTTCAATGACAAGCCATTTAGGGGGTGTCTTTTAAAGAGAGAGGAAATAGGGGAAGAGTATTAATGTATTTCCGAGCTGACGTGCCGTTAACACGTCGCAGTCGGTGGAAACGATCACTACAGGTCGGTTAATCCAAAGTCGGTCAATGCAGTTGAAGAACGATGATTGGAGATGCATCTTGCATATTATGCAAGTCTCCAATATGAATGGGTGAGAACGTTAAGACAGTCGAGTCCCTTAACAATATAGGCGGTGTATATAAGTATGAGCCGCATTCAAGTATTTTTTACACCGCTTTAAAAAACTTAGGCCGGTGATAGCATCTTTCGACACTTTGAATACATGTTCTGTCCAACGAAGACGGTTATGCACTCTCATGCCCAGCACATCAATAATTGTTGGTTGGCTGCGTTAAGTCAGAGAGATTACTTATCGCTTTTTCGTGTTAAGATATAGTTTCGATCTTTGACGACGTTAAAATTTACCTTCTTTTATTGAGGCCTTTCAGATCTTTTCATGAAACTTTTATTAAATAAGTTGCCCACCATACGGCATTAATTCTGTATCTGGGTGCTGCATGGTGTCTTGGTGAAGAACAATGGCGAGAGAGCTTCCTGCCACGCACAGCGCACCATTAATAAACGCCAGGAAGAACGGTGAAGAGTTTTGTGATACATTTGCTTTCAAGCCGACATTTCAACTCCTATTGGGTAACAAGTCGAAGACTTTGGAAATGTCTAGGCCAACGACTTTACTTTACCAAATGGCTAAATTGGTTTTGGACAATAAGTCATCAGTGGACAGATTTTTGTCGAAGTTATATTGGCTACTGCTAATTATATCGTTGAACGCTAGATATAGCACGAAATAGTAATTGACCATGGATTCTATGATTTTGGATACACAGGACGAGACATCGGTTGGACAATACGTGTGCCAGATTTATAGGGTTAGCCTTCTTAGGTATTGACTGTACATTGGCAGTCTTTCAACAAGTGAGAAAAGTGCAAGCATGGTAGCACTTGCTGAAAAAATTTCGCAACGAACTGACAAGTGTGGCTGCACATCTTCTTAAGCGTATGGCTGAGAGTCAATCTGTTTGTCTGCACTTGACTATATCTTTGAAAGTCTGACTAAACCAAGAATTGTTTCCAAACCATAGAATCCATGGTCAATTGTGATACGCAGGACGAGATATCGGTTGGACAATACGTGTGCCAGATTTATAGGATTAGCCTTCTTAGATACTGACTGTACATTGGCAGTCTTTCAACAAGTGGGGAAAGTGCAAGTATGGTAGCACTTGGATTTGATCACAGGTTGTTTAAATGTGATATTAACATTATGGTTTTTATGGTGAATTTCGAATTAAAATACATAAAGAAGTTTTTGAGCTTTAGGAAGAAACTTTGTGAAAATTAATATACGAAAAGAACGCAAAAATCGTACAGATATTATGCAAGTTACTGGGATCTTGACTTCGCATTTTTCTGAGTTGGAAATAAAAAAAGAGACTTCGTGTATATTGATACAACGCATCGCTGGTAGAAGTAAGCGTTGGCTAATTTTCGAGCAGTGTAAACATAATTCCAGCTTCCCGTCGCTCCAAGGTTTTGTGGATGGAATGTTCAAGTCAGAACAACAACCAATAACGATTTCGTTATCAAGAGAATTACAGAGTGTAGACAATATTGAGTTCGGCGGGGTGTCGAAGCCATTTGCGGAAATCTCCCTGTCCTCGTATAGGTATCTGCAAACAAACCCAAAGTTCATCATCAAGTGTGCCAATGGCGAATTTTACCCATATAGAACTAAAATTTGGGATCTTGAGCGCCACATTATTGCTGGCGCTTAAACAAACTGCCATTGCGTATTTACATCGCCAGGCCTCCGTTCTGAAATTTAAAATTATGCTGTAGTCAAAGAAATGAAAACCGTGTGGATCACTGTTGTCACCCACGGGCTCTACAAAGAGCGAATATATCCCAAATTTGTGAGTGTGAGCATATGTCGCGGATAAGTTCCTTCGCAACTCGTGGGTATTGCAATAATGGCGGATGCTTTGTGTTTCGGAAGTAGTATTGGATGTAGCCGCAGGCGTGTGCTAGACCGGCAAGTATTATGCCTTTACTAAGCAAGCCGCGGAATTGAAGTTTAATGAAGTTAGAGAGTTAAGTGAGCATTACTGTTAAGGTGTGCACTATAAAAATCCTAGGTGGATGTTTACGTCACTTTACTTTTAGAATTTTGCTATTATGGTTTTTTAGTTATTAGTGGTTGCACATATTCATGTTTTTTTGTGGTTACTGCTGTTCATGTTGTTGTTATTGTTGGTCTTTTTTGCAGAGCTGGTGCACTGTAGCTAGTATAGAGGTATTATAAAAGAGTACTATAAAAAGTCGAAGAGTCTAAGCAAATGAATCATTGCAAATGTAAATGTATCCCTGGAAATATCCAAAGAATAAAGACGGGACATCTTTATCTGTATTTAACGAGAATTAATGTGTGTGTTTTTTTATTATAAATAAAAAATGCACACAAAATACAAAATGTAGATAAAGATAAAATAAATATATAATAAAATAGAATAAAATTAGATCATTGGGTATTTTTGCCAATGCAGTATAAATTGGTGCGTAGTGGGTAAGTACGAAAATGAGTACAATCATGAGTAAAAGTATGTTGTCAGCGTAATTTGAGACATGAATATTCATTTGCTAATTTGGTTTGGTTCTTCCCCAATTATTACATTCGTAAAATTATGCTTTCTAAGTTTGGAGTTAATAAAGTTCCTAGTACTAATTTGACTGTCGTTCTTGTTGTCTTTGTTTGGTTCTTATATCTGGTATTGCTATTGTTGTCGCTATTTTGGTTCTCTAGTTATTGATACAAATGTACATATTGCTTTTGCCGCTGTTATTGGTGTCGTATCTGTGTTCAGGGATTTTTATTATTGTTAGTACTGTTGGCATTGATGGTGTTGGTTTTGTACTTGCTACTGTGCTCGCTCTGCGGCTACTATTGCTAATGTTGTTGTTTTCGGTAACTCCGTTAATGATGGCGCTGTTATCGTTGGTATTATTACGCTTGCACTGTTATTACATTTGCTATTCTTTCTGAAAGCATTGAAAATGTTACGTCTAATGCTGACGCTCTGGTTGGGCTGTTGTTTTTGTGTTGGTTGTAATTGTAATGTTGTTGTTATTATTATTGTGATATTTCTTTTTCGTTGCCGCTGTCACGATAATACTAGCAGCGCAACTTTTGCTGATGTTGAAGCTTTAATTTTTCTTGTTATCATTATGCTTGTCGTAGTTGTTTTTCTTATTTTTGGAGGCTCCAGTTTGCAATTTTCATTTGCATTTTGGCCTCTCTCTTTAATTGGTAAGCATTATAAATATAATTAAAAATAAATACAATTACAAAATATAATTATAAATATAATTACCTAATTTATCTAGTAAAGACTAGCAAATATTCTGTTCAAATTTTTCATATATTATACGAATAAATACATGATTGAACATATATATATAAAATCTTTACGAATTACTATCCCCTACTATCGCTTTCAGTCAGTTATGGTTTTACGCTTTTAGTTTGATGTAGCAAACTACGTTTTTGTTTCAAGCAATTGCAATATTGTCGCATATATACAAGCTCTTAACTATGACATTTCGTTTTGGTGAGGAAGCTATTCTCACTGATATGACAGGTCGATTTGAATGCTTAGTAGAGTAAGGAGTTTACCGTTAAACGAATTAAAACCTAGAATGCCTCTCAATGTCCCTAAAGGGGAACATGGGAAATCGAACTCAAAATCACACCCATTTCGAAAGAATTACCTATAAAAAACCTATAAAAAATAGCAATTAAATCGCGATTAAAAAATTGAGAATGCCAACAATTTCTCGCTTGATGCGTTTGTCAATTTTTCAAATTATCACATTTTTTTTTAGCCAACATTCGGTCGGAAATTGACTTGAGTTTTATTGATTGCGAGATTGAAGCGCTGAGGCTTTACAGTTTAACCTGTTGATCCTTTCAATCGTAGCGTGGCGGTTCTTCTTTGTCGAGATATGGCTCAGGGCTTTGCAGAAGAGCCGTTTCCTAGAAATTTATAAACAAAGTAAAAAGTACATGGGCATGCTTCAACCAAATATTTTTTTATTAGTTCTATAGTACTAATATAGGATTACAATTAGCACAGTTACGATTGTGAATTTAGTCCATAAGGACGAAAAAACAACACATTGATATGGTGACCTCGCGGATCGTTTTGCTTTATCTTGGCTACAATTATTTACTTCATAGGTTTTCTCGATGGGTTTATATAACAAAAAATAATATTTTTAATCATCGAGCCAAAGTAAGACACTTTTGTGCTGCAGAATAACATATTATATTAAAGCATTCAAAAGATCAGACGGTCAAAGATTGTAACGGATAAAGTCGCATATACAATAAAGCTAGCGGCAGTAATGGGAGGATTCACTTGTTATCCAGCAAATAATCCACAAACGGTTACATTCAAAAAATACACGCACAGAAAGCCCTATGGAGAGAGACGAATGATAGGAACTTTCTTACCGGATGGGATAATGTGTTGACTGGGCTCTTCTACACCCTGCCTTGCGTACAGTCTCTTTCGGCCCATAAATTTTATGCATTAACTTACGATAAAAGAATAAGAAATGCCCAAAAATGAAGAGGAGAGACTGCTTTCGTTTATGGTTGATTGCTGTTAAAATTATGATGACGGCACGATTAGCATTTACGTAAATGCAGTCTCCTCTCTCTTACAAATCGACACCAACACAAAAACGTTTCTAGGCTCATTCTTTTCGTTACATTTGTTGTTTGTCGTTCCTTAAGAATTTGGCGTTTTCTCGCAAATTCTAGTCTTAGGTTCCTATTACGTTCTTGTACTAACGGCTTACGGCTATGGTAATGTTATAGTATGGGTATGAATTGGAAACAATTGGTGTTTATGGATGGGATTCTAAATAAGGAGGGTTATTTAGGGGTATTCAAAAAAAATTTGAAAGAAAGTGCGGACAAACTTAGTATTTTGGACACATTCAAATTCTACCAAGATAACAACCTCAAGCATAAGTCCCGCTTAATTCAGCAATGGCTCTTATATAACTGCCACAAAATGCATCACCCTCTTCCCCAACCACCAGGCATGAACCCCAGTAAAAATATATGGGATGAATTCAACCACCACTTGCCTATAAGATTTGAAAAATAGACTATAAGAAGATCGCTCTTCCTACACAAGAAAAATTATGCAAAAATTATGCCAAAACGTTTAAATTTTCTTATTAAGCAAAAATAATGCCCGAGCAAAGATTAATTTTTAATAATACCCTGCTTTTTTTTCGTATTCTTCCTTATATGAAGAAACCCAATATTAATGCCGTCATGTTTTTCAAGTTCTTGACGTTGTTTAATGCTTGTGTACTGTAATAACCCTTTTTTTTGTGTTTTTTTTAATATTTTAATATATATTCCCTAGCAGCAGAAAATAGTAAAATACATTTTTATGTTTGGACAACGGACTAGGTTTAACAAGCGTTTATTTTTTATCGAGTGAAAAACACAATATTAATGAGACTCACTGCATACGAGTATTTACATTGAGTTTATGCAGAGCGTATTCGTATAAATGACAATAGACACTACTCAAACGGACAGACGCGCAGACGGATACACGGACATGTTTAAATCGATTCAGAATTTGATGCTGATCAAGAAAGTCAAATTAAGCGTTGAAAGCGAAAAAATGAATTAAGTAGAATTTAGACCACACTATATTTGAAATAATCGAGCATACTTCACTACGATTTGTTCAACAGAAGTAATAACACACCAGCCAATAGTAGTAAAATTTATTGAGCATAACAAAGCGTAACCTTGGAAAACAGGTCACTTTACCACTTAGATCGAAAACATATGTTCTGGCGTACCGAACAGGTCAATTGTTCAATTTAAAAGTCCAACTTGTTACTAAGGGGTATGGAAAACGTTGTAGAAATACAAATTAATAAATTGTCAAACCAAGCCGAGACCATAAAAAGCAAATACAGCGCGTACAAGGGTTTGAAACAAATGTCCTTATGAACAACAACGAGAACAATCTGTCGGTCGATTATAAAGGCTATAAGCATAATCAAAAGAGTTTAGTTAAGGAAATATAGCAGAAAAGAAATCATGGTATTAGAAGAAATCTTAACTGCCACAGAAGATGATAAAATTCGTAGGTAGGAAATGCTTACGTATCATGGAAGACAAATTGAAGCTCGTTGTAAACGCGTTGAATTTTTGGAATTTGGAGGCAATGATCTCAGTCAAACGACTGATAAAAGAGACAATGTGGGTGTGAGTGTGTGCGATTAAGTACATCCCCAATTCCAAAGTTGAATTGGAACAAACTATTACCAACACGCGTGTAGGCGAATCAAATATCTCTGTTGAGGCCTATTCATCCTTTTCGCGCAAGTCTAAAGTTTTTAGTGAGTCCACACTCAATCTGGCACAACATTTAACTGTTTCTATCACTAGTAAACAATTGCCTGAAGAAGAATTGCGAGTTGAGATCCCATCACTCAAGTAAACATATTTCCCAGCTGCATAGAGAAAATCAACGCGCATCATTAACTTGAAAAAAACAATAAAATCAAAAGCCTTGAATATTAAATATATCGTTCTAAAATCAAAATTATTGATTGACAAACTGGATTCTGTACTTGCTAACGAATTATCTACATGTTTTCGAAAGTAACAATAAAGACTTAAAGCAAAAAAAGTAAGGAGTTAAAAGCTCTTTACGTAATTGTAAGGCAGAAGGAGCAATTACAAAACAACGAAAATGTTAAAGAATTATCGACCGAAGAGAAAAATACTTTGAAAACACCATCGTACCAATCAAAGAAAACCAACACCGAATTAAAATTAAAATATAAAACGAATTAAATGATAGCGCATTTTCCTTAAGAATCATTACTTATTCTTTACTTTCCCTAAGCTAACTTAGTAAATTGTTATCGCAAACTACGAGGCTTTCTTTCTGCTATGAGCTCTTATAACTTGGAATCTCGTCAAGCACTTCCTTAAACTATTCTTTGACTAGGCGGGACTAAGCAATTATCTATTTTCAATAATACTTGAGAGTCAACATTCGCATAACATGTGTAAACAAAGTGAAACATTTTTCACTATTGACAATATGCGTTTAATTAACAAATAGATGAAAATATTTACTAAAGCATGATAATATTAACAGATGATATTTATGTATTTCAAAATAAAAGACTAAAACATAAGAACATAAGAAATGAAAAATACAAAGCAATTACTACAAAAAAAAAGGGAATTACTAAGTGTATGTATTGCTTTATACGGTTTTAAAGATTAATTAATGGGAAAAGTGTTTAAAATTGTTGAAATATATTGAAATTTTTGTGTTCATATAGTTTTGTTTTTTGCTTTTTGTTAAAACAACGTTCGAGGGTGCCGCTATCTAGCGCACTGCCTTTCTTCTCCAGTTTACGAAAGAACAACTTGTGGTGTAGCGTACTTCACCTCCGCCTTCGCCTAAATTTCATACGTCGATCCATGTTGTTCACCACCAGTCACGCCAGCCGCATGAACTGCGCAAGCATGGAGCTATTTCTTCTTTTAAGGGGTTAGTTCCGACTGAAAACATAAAAATTCTGTTAAATAAAGCATTGTGACCATTTGGATACTTAATAAAGGAACTCATTCCTCAGGATGGGTCCCACAATACTAATTCGGTAATTCTTCCTCCCTCAAAAAACATTTCTTCAGGCCCAGTAGCTTTCATTTATCCAAATGCTAGGGGCCTAAACTTAAAAATTCGCTCTAGTTTCCTAAATTCAGTGAGCGCGGCGTTTTCCTAATTTACGTACGTCGGAATTTGCTCAAAATTCTTTGCAGGTTTTCAGAAAGCATCGATTGGATCGCGCTGGTGGTGGTACGTTAATTCAATTCAATTACCTCCTCCTCATGACGGTGAATTTATTGCTATTCGGGCGAAAATTGGGAGCAAACAGTTATATGTATTTGCTCCTATATTCCGCCAAACGCGGATATCTGTATTTATAAAAAACGTGCTGCCCTCATTTGTGACGTGGCCGAATAATCTAGACCTGCTGATATCGTCGCAGTGTTGGACGAATTCAATTTGCCACGAGTCACTTGGTGTTTACAGTGATAATTGTGAATGTATGGTCCCCACTTCAACATCTGATAAAGCTGATGTGGTTTGCAATGAATTATTTGACCGTAATCTACATCAGTGCAACTGTAGTCCTAAACATAATGGTAGACTGATAGATCTTTGCTTTGCCAATTTGCCGGAGATAGTTGTAAATCGCTGTCAACCTTTTAATTTACCTGAGGAGCGGTATCATCCCGCAATTTGCATATCATTTTATTACAGGCACAATGGCCCGTTGAACTTGTCAAATCCAACTCTCTCAAATAAACAATATGATTTTAAGAAAAGCAATATTTTAACGCGTAAATGTGATTTTTCACACATCATGCTCGGTTTTTCTGCAAGAAATATTGATGCCCTACTGTCATCGTTCTATAATGCATTAAAGTTAGTTATTTCTGCATACTTTCCGATCAAGCAACGTCACCCTCGAAGCAAATGCCCGCCTTGCTTTATCAAGACAACTTGTTAATACTAAATATTTTTATAAATTTGTCAATTCCAAAACAAAAATCTCCATGATTCCCTCGCAGCTTTTCTCAATGGCTCCGAGTCCTCTAGTGATATTGAGTCCGCAAATACCTTTGCTAAATGCTTCCGATAAAACTTTTCAACTGCTGATTCCCATTTAACTGCTAAGCATCTTTGTCTGATAACTAAGTCGGTTTCGATTCCTAACTTGGTCATTTCACAAATGACGCTTTACATGGTTTGAGGGCTCTAAAATCTAGTTATGCGCCTGCGCCTGCTGGCATTCCGTCATGTATACTAAAATCATGTTCTGATGAGCTACGTAGTGTGATTTCAAAGATATTAATTCAGTTTTTGTGTTAACAGAGTAAATTCCTCTTTCCAAATCACAAACGTGGAAGTAGACATCGCGTTGAGAATTATAGAGGCATCGTCTACTCGAGTGTCTTACCTAAAATGTCTAATAGAAATTTTTATTTACCACTTAGCTTTTGCTATCAAATCTTATATTTCTCCATTCCAGCATGGCTTTCGGAAAGAAAGACAACTGTCAAGAATCTCTGAGAGGCTACTTGCCATGTTTGAAAGCTTTTTTTAGTGGCTCTCGAAAGGATGTCGTATATACTGATTTTAGCAAAGCGTTTGACTTAGTTTACTATATTATTGATATTTAAACTCCAGGCCTCTGGCTTCCCTTTTTACTTTGTGAAATGGATAAGCTCGTGCCTGCATAACAGATCATTGAGGGTCCGTTTAACTTAATCACCTCAGATGAATTTCCAATGATTTCAGGCATTCATCAAGGCAGCCACTTAGGACCTCTTTTATTTGCATAATACATTAATGATCTTCCCTCGGTGATTAAATCCAACGTTATGTTAATGTACGTTGACGATATTTAAACTGTTTTTTTTCTTCTCCTTAGAATCGTAATCGTATCAGCTTCAAACTGACTTAGATAATTTGATTACATGGTGCTCGTTAAATTTTATGAAATTAAATCTAAAAAAATGGAAGAAGCTTTCTTCCTTAAGAAGGAAGTCATTCACTACTGAGTATTTCATTGTCTCACACAAGTTGGGAGACGTTGATTCGATCATCGATTTAGGGATCCTAGTCGACCACAGATTACGTTTTAATTTGCACATTGAGCTCGCTTTAAGCAAGGCTACATCCACGCTTGATTTCATTAACAGGTGATCCAAAGAGTTGAAATATCCTTACATTACAAAACAACTATACATGTGCTTAGTTAGACCAATTGTGTGGTCTGCCTCCTATAGGTGTTATGCAGATTCAATTGAACAAGTTCAAAAGTAATTCTTGCTATTTGCCCCTAGGAATTTGGTTTGGGGCCCGCTTACCCTTGTCGTTACTTGAGAAAGGTGGATTTATTCTTGGTATCTCCTTCTTAATTAAACTAATTAATGGTACTACTGATTCGTTCACATTAAGTGGTGAGACAACCTTTAACGTCCCTAACCTAACTTTATGTTTATTAAGCTGAGTCAATGTAAATATAATTATGAGCTGTTTAACCCGTTTAGAGTTGTTTGCAGAAACCAAAATAATGTTTATCAATTAATCCCAATATCGGATTCTTTAAAGTCTATCAAAACAATTTTGCTTAATACGTGAGTTGCCTCTGTCGTAGTTAAACTAACATTTAATCCTAATATCTCATTATGATTCGAATATTAATTGGTGTTGTTTACTATATCGGTATCCAAGCTTTGGCATGTTTGCGATGGCTTAGGGGTTCACTTGTTTCACTTGTTTTCGTACTGGTTATCAGTGTGCCTTTATGCTAGTTGTGTACATGCTTTTTTTCCCTTCTTATTTATTTCTTATTTATTTCTTATTTATTTATATACGAATTAATATTTAATTTTTTTTTTTTTCTTTACTTCTCTTTATATACTTTATACTGGTTTTTAATATTAATTAGTGCAAGATTTACTTCCAAGAGTCAATTCAATTCGCCTGTTTATTTGTCTTAGTTGGAACTGAACCTATCGAATTTTTGACTTAGATTTGGGGCCATTCAGTCAAAAGCGGAAGTAACCTTAAATGGTGTCACATCCGCATACAAAGCTGTAGGGGGTTTCTGTCGGTCTGCTTGTTCCTTTTGTTATTTGCAAGAGAGCTATATTTTATATAATAACGGGATTACGCTAACGTTTACCTGTTTTCATAATTCTCCGTATATTGCAGTTCAAATTATTAAAAAGAATGGTTACGAAAAGAGAAAGAAAATACAATGTCCGTCGGTGCCACATAACGATGGATATTTGCGAGAGCAAATGGTATACTTATACGTTACGGCACATACTGGCCAAGACCATTACAAACAAGAAAGTGGAGTTTTGGAAGTGCACGAGTGCTGTTGCGTTTTTTGTTGATCTCTATTGTTCCGCAATAGTATAGTCTCGTTTGTTAAAAATAAAATCAAAATAAAGAGCAATACAAATTATATCAGGAACAAATATAATCAAATTTTTTTTTCATTTTTTAATCTGTGTATTAACAACTTAAAAATTAACACCATAAAAAAATACGACTAAAAAATTCATGTAAAAGTAGTCATTATTAAAAACTTATTGCTATGCACTATGTGCAAAAAAAAAAATTCTAAATTGTCGTATAGATATGTATTAAAACAACAGCAAAGAGGTTTAGAAAAGAGAAAAGCTGTTTACCATCTTCAAGATCGTTATCATTTAGGGGTTTATACAACAGTTATAAAAGTACCAAATGAATTCAATGCATCATGCATGTATAAATACGCATACACATGTGTTTGTGATTAACTTCATATATTTTCTTGTCGTATGAGGTTGACGTGTTGCTATTTGATGTCGCTGATAACTTCATGAAAATTCGTAAGTCAGAAAACTGGAGTTCAGATAGAAATATCAATTTTGATTTTTTATACTCACCACTGTAAGATGGGGACATATTCATTTTGTTTTTTTTCCATAATATATATAACATCCAAAAGGAAGCCGCAGTAAAGTATATATATTCTTGAGCAGCGTAAAATTCTGCGTTGATTTAGCCGTGTCTGTCCGCCTGTGTGTCTGCGTGGAGTTGTCGGCACTCTCTCAGTCGCAAGAAACATTGAAAGTTTTTGCACGCATGTTAGTATTGAAAATGGCCCAGTTTGATCAAAGCGGAAGCACACACTAGAAGGAAATTTTCAACATTTACTTTACGAAACACTCCATTCTTTACCCACACAAAGTTACGAGCAATTAACTATTTTTTTTCTCTTTTTTGAGGTTTTAAAGCAAACAAGGTAGAATGTTTAAAATTACGTCGAATGAGACTATATTACCTGCCTTAAAATAGGTTAATTTTAAAATGAATATGGTAGACACCGCGATAATAATAATACTAGCAATATGGGTATCAAATAAAAGAACTTGGAGAATAGAATGCGAAAAGCATAGCGGTGGCCCACGTTGAATATAATTTTCTTACTTGTTTTTTTTTTATATATGCAAAAAAAGTTAGTATTAATATACAAAAATTAAAAGAAAAAAAGACGGAATGTGTTTAATAATCAAATAGTAGAAAACAAATGGTTTAGTGAAAGTAAGGTAATGTGTGGGTATGTATGTGTAATTACGAACATTGACTTGACGAACAAACAGACTAAACTAAAAGACGTTTCATTATCATCGCGCAAAAGGTTCTTCTAGAGATGTCATACAAGCCGGGAAGCGAAATTTTATCCTCCGTGTGGTAATCTAACCAAGGAGTTATCTGAAATTTAGCTAATTTCTTCAAATCTTGTTTTCAGTGTTTTCTATGTGGAAACATTTTCGAAACTAATATGCCCCTACTTTAGCGCGACGTGTCAGAGGCCAAGGTCAAGGCCAAGAGGACTGGTCCAAATATTTTGGTAATAGTAGAGAGAACCTCACGCTTAGAAATTTGCTCTGTTGTTTTACTGGGATTAAGAAGATAACCAAAGGTATTAGTAGACGCGTTCTACCGAAGACTCAACGTTTTAGCGATGGCAGTGTCAAAAAACTGAAGACATTTTCAATCGTAAAGATTATCTGCGGGTATTTGCTGGAGCAATTATGAACAATTTGCAGCTATCTTTTTTAAAGGAAATCTTGCTGAGGTCTGTTTCAACTGAATGAGAATGAGAATCTTGTATAGCATTTGTAACGGATTTGTTAACATTTCTTTAAAATTTTCTATCTTCGTATGCAACGAATACCTGCCCATGCACCTCAATGTCACAAGTGAAAACATATTTTTATTGCCTCCCGTTCAGCAATAGCATTACTAGATCTGGTTGCTCTCCTATAATATATCATTCAAAGAACAACCAGTAGACGTTGGGGTTCACGTATTGAATATTAGCAGGCATAACATCGCACTATATCATATATAATACATTTGAACAGAGTTTGTATCTTGAGTCTCTTTCGATGTTTTTTCTTGCATATGGTGGTTTGCCAATGCATTTGATCGTAATTTTTTGTTTCAGTAATTCAGTAGGAAATGGCTTAACGGGTAACCTTACAACATATCTTCCATCTGCTTAGCGCGTTGTTGTTCTTGTCTTGTCCCCAAAACTGCTTCAGTTGTTTATATAATCTTTGGTCTTCAACTGGAGAGACCAAAACTGTATATAGATATGAAGTCTCGATTTCAACGGGATAAATTGTTATTTGGATCTTCTGAAAGAATACAGGGTAACACATCCCTGTCAAAACATCAAGTTGATTTGATTGAAAACAATGCAATACTTTAACTGCTTTAGCTAATTTATAATTATCAAAAATTTCGAATGTTACCGATGGAAGATGTTGGGTAACAAAAGGCGAAACTAACACGGAAATTTCTCGTAGAAACTTTCCGTTTTCGTCCCTGACTGAGATTAAATTACATACCTCACTTGTATGTGATTTCCAACGCCAGATATACAACATCTAAAAGTTCGAGTTAAGCTTTCATGTTTTTTTTGATTAATAAATGACCGTTGTGATCCTTGACGGATCAATGCTCTCGATTTAAATCTGTCTTCTCTATTTTCTGCTTTACTTAATGCTATGGGTAGAAGCATTTTAGCCTTAACAGTAGATGTTGTAACTTGCACAAATTCCGTACTGCACCCATTTTTCCAGAAAGAGAATCCTTATTATCTGGCAGTAAACCGATTTGAGGCCCTTGAATGGTTGAGCTTCGCTTGATAGAGTGTATATAAATATAGTGTGTATTCAAATATCTTCTCTTTTGCATTCTTTACCTGAAATGGGATCTCAACACACATTCACTTTGTTTCTTAGCGTGATGTTGTTATATTTCTTTTACAACACACCTTGAATTGTATTTCAAGTCACTTACGTGAAAAACATTATTTATATGAGATAGGACATTTCGCTAGCAACATACGCAGGAATTTTATTCGATTTAACTGAAGGCGTACTATAAAATCAAATAATATTCAAAACCGTAAGAGAGAGAGAGTAAAAAACTGAATTGAAAAGATTTACTGAAGTTTGTACGACAAGTGTGCATAAGACTACATACCCTCAACATCTGTACGTGAGTGTGTTCGCACTAAAGCAGAAGTAGTTAAGTGCTGTTGTGCATACGTTCAATTTTCAATTTTGATTTCTCTCTGCTTGGCCGTTTTTAATTTTATTGTTCTCATGTTTTTCGACATTATTATACTATTTTTCTATACATTTAGTGCCAAAAATATTTTATTATAATTAGTCTTACTGATTTCTACTATAATATATTTCCTATTGCTGCCATTAAAAGAAAAAAATTTATTACAATTATTTTCAATTTCTACATTGTCATCAATATTCAATTTTCATTTACACAAAAATAACTTTAGCACGTTCCCGTGCGGAGTCGAACTAAGCACTACAACTAAATTCTTGTGGTTGAATGTATAGCTCATATGCACTGTTATTCTATTTGATTGAAATGCCTTTGTTTAATGTGCAATTTTCAACGCATATACGCGCACATTTAAAAATTCCCATGGAAAAATGAGATCTGACGTCTAATTTGCAAGGTCATTTCTCCTCGATACAATTTCAAACTTTTTATAACAGCTCGATCGTAGAAAAGCAGATTTGGTAATATAGCAAAGGTATTTATACCATTATAACTTTTTTGTCGTACAGTACAACTCCAAGGGCTTGATACAAACGATACTTTCTAAGAAAATATTAAAAAAATTATAAAAATATATGCAAGGCGACAAGCGTGCATAATGTAAAAATGTATTGTGTGGCAATGAAGGCTGCAAAGAAGGTGAACTTTTTGTACAATTTCCCAAAATCACTCAAATACAAAACCAAATAGTGTGAAAATTTGGGGATTCTAGCGAAATCACTTCACAGCCTTCTTGAATTTTCAGCCGTCATTTCGACCACCACACGATCGCAAAGATTCACTTGCATAGACATACGATGTCAACACTTAACTTAGGTATATAACACATTTCTAATTTGAATGTATTGCAATATTTTGTGTCTGTAGAGGTGACAAAAGGGGAGAATATGAAAAGTATTTTGTTAGAAACAATAGATTTGCCAGACGACTTACGACTGAATGTTAGGGTAGTAGCATTCGACCAAGGTAGCAATAATCGGCTTGCATATCGGTTAAAGGATGTATCGAACCATATATCGAATATAGTGGAAAATGATAATGCATATACGATTATTGCCACTTAATATTGCATTGCCGTAATTATTTAGAAAGTTTAATTAAGGCGTTGCGTTTTAAGAATGTAAAATTTTTATCCGACAGTTTGATAGCCTAAGACAGAATCAGGAAAGAACAAAAAATGAGAAAAATTAAGGCAGAAATTTTGGCATAGTAATATTTTTTCTAATATTAATATATCGTTGCTTAAGTATTTTATTATGTTCTTTCTTATGTATTTTATTGTATTAGGCATTATATAAATTTTTTTTATATTAGTTATCTTTTAGAAGTATTAGCAGTTTATTAACATTCTAGTATTAACGTAATAATAATTTTAGTATTGAGTTCGTAGTAACGTAGTACAGAGGCCTGAAATATTTTCTAGAAAGCAGCCATATAACATAATTGCTAACGAGCCTAATGCAATACTTCAGCGGTGATGTGGAAAATTGCACACAATTGCCCAATAAATAGAAAAAATGCATATAGCAAAGCCTAGGAAAAATAATTATAATATTAATTTTTCGCTAGTAAATAGACAGAAACGGTAGAAAGTAGAGAAAATAATAATAATAAAATTTTTTGCAACCCCTATATAAGCATATAGAAAAATAATGGTAATTATCCCAAAAAAAACACATTTATTTATAAAGGAAATAAGAATATTATCGTCAGGCAAGGCCGACCATTAGATAGATTAGAGATTATTTAACACAATTTATATTTTTATTATAGAACATAAAAATTATATCTTGTTTCTGTATAAGGGCATATTTCTAATGTACGTATTTGTGCGGAAGCTAGCCCAAAACGGACCCTAATAGTAGTGCAAGTTTAGTACTTGCACATGGCAGCATTCAGAAATGGACATGGATGGTCGAAATTTTGTAGAGTTCAGTTTTGTCGGAAATTACTATTATGGGTCAATTTTTTTCAACACATATTAAAACTTAGACTTTTCTGAGATCAATTTAAATAATGATTCTGAATCGATCGGTATAATAAAAGGTGGGCCTTAAGCCTTCTGGGAGTTACATACGTCCGCACTAACTTAATATATCCTGTACCAAATGATATAGGGTATAAAAGTCTTCACGTGAAAGTACCAAAAATAAAAGCGACCAAGCAAAGAAAAATCGAAAATTGGAAATTCTGTCGCTTGGGTGACTAGATATAATTACCGAACCAAACATACGCACAACAACACATAAATATTTCTGCTTTAGCGAATGTATACTCACGCACAGATCTGTTGATTACGCGTAGTATCGCATACACACGTTCGTAGTGTAGGCTTACCAATGCATGTTGTACAAATTTCAGTAAATGCGCTCATTTCAGTTCTTTACGCTTCTATCTCTTACGGTCTTTAATATCGTTTGTTTACATCGGATTCCTTGGATTAGTGCTTAATAATATTGCTGCGTAAGTGTTGCGAAATGTCCTGTTACATATATATAATGTTTTTGTAACTATACTTTTTCGTGCTCTTTTTAAACATATTATATTTCTCTTTATAAACATGTTTCTAGTCTCCTAGCAACATGCCTGCTATTCAGCAAAACAGCACGTGCGTGTAAATATTGTTTTTGTATCAAAGTATCAATGTCTTATTCTCACCTCTATGTGTACCTATAAACAAAATGTCAACACATGTATATTGATCTCTTCTTATACTATGAATGATTATATTTTATATGAATATATTTCTGTTATATACACGCTTATATTCTTATAACTAAACGCGCACTTGTTTTTATATACACATGCAATTATTACTGGTTACACCTATGGAAATGGTTTTCGGCGCAATTCTTAAAAATATTGTTTTACTTATTCAAAACATCCATATTGCTAAAGTATATACGCTTAAGATAATAGTTAATTGTGCCTATGTGCTAAGCAATGCATTGAATGGTTTCGATTATTTACTATATATATGCTTATTTTCTTATACCTACAACGTTCTTAAACATGCATTTATTCTTATTAATGCCTATGCAAATGTTTATCTTTCTAGAAACTTCCAAAAATTGCGCATTTGCCTATGGATGCGTGCTCATATTTTTCTCAGCAAAACGGGTTTTTCACTCATACACTTACATTGTGCATAAACAAAATTGTAGCTATGAACATAAGCACATATGGGTTTATATACATACTATAATGTATGCATAAGATAATATACGTACCGGTTTGACCAGGCACGAGAATAACAGGTAACGGTACAGCGAGCTGACGGCAGCTATAAATCGCGTAGCACAACACACTCAGTATCTCTCAGTTGTGTTACGTCAGCCAAAGTCGTAAATGCTAACGGCTAACAAAGCTTAGCCGCGGCCCATGAAGAGCTCTTTGAATGGTTAGGAGTAATAAGGTCGACTAAGGAGACATATAGGAACGAATGAGTGGCCCTATTGGCTCATAAGGTTGGCTTCCGTAACATATAAAGTGTGTTTTGCAGATTTTCAGTGAGCATCGAATGCGACGAGTTAAATTTCATAAAGTGAAACTACGTAATACAAATAATTGGGGCGCGAGTCACCATACTGGTTTTGGTCCTTAAAGTATAAATCTACAATCATAATTAACTATCGACATTCCGTTAATAATAAATAACTAATTTCATAAAAAAAAGAATGCGGAGGTTGAAATCTTTTATGTATAAATACCTTGGAGGAGAGTTTCTAGGGGAGCCCTGAGTAATGCCCTGGCTAAGGACACCCGTTGCAAGGTTTCCGAATGAGTCTTCTTATTTTCCTTGGAAGAACTGTGCAATAATATATGATGGGCTTGATTACACTTAGCACATTTACCGTTGCTTTGGCATTTTGCTTTCATATAGTTACAGTCTAAACATTCAAGAGAAAATCGATGTTTTGAAGCAAAATTTTTCCTTTCCAGTGGAGACATTGTGAATTGGCCACATTTATAAATTGAATGTAGTTCATAGGTAATTTACATTTATTTCTACGTCTGATGGCCTTTGTGCAGAAGAAAATTGTGCTTTCGACGACTTGATATTAACAACACTTTTGATTGCTTCCGCTCGCCATGTGACAAATTCATCCATTCCATATGGGAATTTGACGATGCGATTTCGGTGATTGTCCTATAGAACGGAAGTATTGATAAGATAAGGATAGGAACCCAAATGTTCACGGATATCTCTAACAACTTCAAGGATGATAGACGATCGTTCACAATTGTTTGGATTCTAAGAATATATTGACTAATTTCTTCTTCCGCCTCAGTATTGAAAAGAATACAAATTTGGTTTTCGACGAAAAACCTCTTGTACTCATATTTTTTTAAATCTGTGCAAGCAAGATTGAAATTGTCATTGCTGAAGGGATAACGTTTAACAACTGCACCAGCAATACCTTTCTTGTTTTGTTACGGAGATGATAAAGTTTCTGTGCAAGTGTTAACTTTGGCTGATTTATTTAAACTGCCCTAAACGTATCATATATTTCAGTGTCACATGGAGATACCTTTATATGTAGTCCTTGTCATTTAGTAGATCATTGCATTAAGGTACACATTTGAGTATCGTCCGGAAAATTGATGCACTATATGTGAATATCAGTCCCTACTTGTAAGCGAACATTACTTTCGTGTTAATCATCACTGCATTGGTCGAATTTGTGATCACCTGATTTTTTTAAAGCAGATAAAGCAATTGAGTCTGGGTTATTCATTAATTCTTTAAAGACTCGTTTTACTTTGGACTACTAGTCGTCTAGTTCTTCAGTCTTTTGCAGTGCTAAAGAGTGGGTATAGGCATCGATTTGTTGACCCTGCAACTTGGCACACATCAACATCAACCGATCCGACATAAAGATAAAAGGACTTTGCAATTTTTGGCTTTTTGATAAAATGTTAAGTAGCAATATGGAATTAATCTCAAAACTCGAGCTTTGACTTTGGTTGTGATAGCTTATTACTTTTCTTTGTGATAACTTATACACAAGAATAGATTACTAATTCAATATTTGAATAAACAGGCAAATTGCTCCAATTCAGACAACTTAATTACCAAGGGAAATCAATTTAAACGGGCTTGAAATTAATCACATGATTTGTGAAAAAATTCAAAGAGACGCGTAAAGGATATCGACTTGCAAACACTAGATCTTTTTCACTTTTTATGGCCTGGCGTCAAATTATTACGTTCGGTGGCCTGTACCGATTTAGGAAAGTTCAGTACCTTCATATCTGCAGCGGCTATATAAATTTCTATCTATATATGCTTAATTACTTTACGCACTAAATCCACATTAAATCGAGACTGTTGAGCTATAGCTTACGACAAACTTTTCCCAAGATTTCAAATTATGAGATATTTCACCACTGAAGCATAAGTTGTTAAATGCCTGCACGATTCAATGTACAGGTTTGAAGTATATTTTCTTTTCCATTTTCAGATTTTTTAATTTTCTGTAAACTGATCGTAACTACTCATAATCAAGTTTGTAAATCATAAGTAGAACTTTCGCATATCTGGACTAATATCTATTTCAAAATCAAACATAAGTAACGTTCATTAAAATAGTTAGTTAATTTTGATCACCACCATATATGTAAATCATAGAGATAAGTTTCGCATTGTTACCTTTCAATACCTATTCCAAGACCAGCTATAAGTAACGTGCATTAAAGAAGCAGGTTAATGTTGATCGTATACTGTTAAACATTTTTCTTCTATACCATCTTTTGTTTAAACAATTTGCTAAGCGAATGACGTCATGGCATATTTTAAACCATCCTGAGAGATTTATAAACACCGTACATTTCAGATGGTCTAATCGCACATAATGAAATCGAACTTGCATACTTTGCTTTCGTGCTTAATTTTTTCATATTCATATTACAATTTTCATCCTTTCGCTTGTGTATTATTTCTTAATTCGAATATATGGAAGATACGTATAGCTTTGCTTGTTTGTGGGTGAATGTAGTTATTGTCTCCCTGAAAACGTCACTGGCCTCAACTGCTGCGTTTAATATTGTTGGATGATATTATGGAATTTCATGCGTTTCGGCATTCAGTTTATAACACGTTTATTTCAACAAATCGAGTTAATACCTTGCAGAAGTTTTTTTAAATTGTTAATGTAAAATTAAACGAGTTTAACACTTATGTTATTGGGTGGTTATAGCTATAGTACACATTTCATAACATGATTCATCAATAAAACCCACGATCTAATCTTTCGTTAGTATTTCTTGCAAAAATCTTTGATCTATGTAATTTTCTCGTTGTGGTTACTTAATAAAAACCATGATAGTAAAACCACCATCACACACCACAATTTCACACCTTTTTATACCCTACGCCAGTTGTGGTACAGTGTATATTAACTTAGTACGGTCGTAACTTGCAGAAAGGCTTGAAATGGACCCATCTTTTATTATACAGATCAATTTAGAATTATAATCTGAATTGATATAAGCTCGCATGTACGTCTGATTTCTTACAAAAATGAACTCTACACAATTTGAACCATCTATGACTATTTTTAGTTCCTGCCATATATAAGAACTAAACTTGTACTACACTGAATTGAGTTTTGGGCCTGCTTCCCCAGAACTACGCACATGAAAAATATGCCTTCATATATTAACAAGCTATAATTTGTGTGTTTTATAATGAAAATAACCGACTTTATGTTCTTACTTTTTTTTATTATTATTTCAAGCCCATTCCAAATTATTAACGTTGCGATGTACAAATTTTGGTTCTGGCCTTTCCATTAAATTTTAAGGCATGGTGGGCTTGTCTGACTTGACTATTTTTAAAGTCTCATCCGTGAAGGATATGGACAATGTGGATAAATTCAAACAATCGTGCATGCAAACGAACTTGTATATAATTTACAACAGACCTTTTGAGGATAGGTATTAGCGTTCCAACGAAGCAAATCAAGAACAGATGATTCCCTGTGTTGAGTAAACAATTTCAATGTGAACACGACACAATGACAATCTATTATGGTAGATGTGAGGAGAATCTTTTACATTTGAGATGTACAACATTTAGTGTTTTCTATGCGATGTTTTATTAGAGCGACGACTACTTGTTTTATTTTGAGTTCATCTTTAATCATAGTTATCAAAAAACAATAGCTCAATGTCAACATTCGCCAGGAATTTGTTTGAGGCAAATGGACAACAATGTCATCCATTCTTATTCTTTTTGCCCAAATATTGGTTTGGCTAATTGTGTTCGTCTAACTTGTGCTTTGTGTCTTTTTAATGCTTGACTATTGAAGTACCTCAATCATTCGTACCGCCAGAGTTAAAAATGCCCCCAATATTAAGTGGCGATTGTTTTTAATATGGTTTACTTCCTAGATGTATTTAATTAGGTAAATAGAGTGAAGGTCTTGAATTTAGATGTTTCTAATAATAGTATAAGCAATGAACTGAACCGGTTTAGTAAAGTGAAGCTGAAAAGAATTCATTATCTTTTTTCTAATTTTTTCTGAATTAAAAATTTTTAAAGGAAATCTTAAAGTAGCGAAAACATTTCACACTTTTCGCATTACTTTGACAAAAGATTTATATATGAAGATCAATGTATTTCTTAGTATTAATGAAATAAACAATAATTCAATTTATGGAAAAGTGCAAAAAAAATACTCAAATGAATTTTTTAGTTCCGCATTTTTTGAAATTATTTTTTGGGCTTTTCTGCTTATTAAATAAGAACGTCGGGTTGCTCTTCTTAGGCATCTTCATTTCTGGTCCGCTCCTATCTTCTGGTTGTTCGATCTTTTATTTTCATCCGTGTGTTGTTGCTTCTCACAGGATTGTAAATTTTCTTGAGTGAATCACAGTCGCAAATCGAAAGCAATACGTGATGCAATGTTTTTGAAACCTATACTTGTACCTTTTATGAAAATTTAAAAAGAAAGGAAGAAAAAATTTCGTGGTTAATTCATTTTCGTTAAAAAAATTCTATGTGCAATGCCAAACAAAAGAAAGAAGTGTAATATCACGTAAACTTTGTAGAAAGGTTTTTATATTGTCAACACCACTTTTTACTTTTACTACACTCAGCAAAATATATCTTTATATATATTTATATTTTATATATAGTTATATTTTTAACAAAAATATTCTTATTAAGCACTGCACTTTTTCTTTGAACTTCCGTCGAAGTAATTTTAAACAATAATTTTTTTTATTTGTTTCAGTCCTATAATGTATTTAGCTCAGCGTTTCGCGTCACGAATTTTATTCGTATAGTACAAAAAGGAAAAAAATATATATCATACCATTATTCATACATATTAAGAAATTGGACAAATAGAAATGTCACACCTGGTTAATTCAAGTGAAAGGCATTTGAAATGGTAATGGACTCTGGAAATACGTTTGTGACAAAATTAACTGCGGCTATACGTGAAAGCCGGCGCAAAAGTTGGAAAAAAAACCTCAAATAAAAAACGCTGGCGATAATTGTACGTACTAAATACCACACAATTAAAATTCAGAACTGCGGACAATAAGGAAAGCTAGGAATTACAAAGGATTTGCCGAACCATGCAAGCAAGTTTCGAGTGGATACAAACGTATAGGCCCATTGCTATATAAACGCTTAATAAATTCGAAAATGGCTGATGAAAACCAGGTAAGAATATTATAGTCGTGCAAGGCGGAACATTCAATACTTTTCATCACTTCGTCTTATATGGTCATTTATTCCTTCGTGATAATACACCGAAAATAGTACATTATTTTTATATAATATATATATATTTTTATATTTAATATATTTTTATATTTCATGAAAGCCCTTGTATCGAAAGATGCGAAAAACGTCAGCTGACGTGGTCCAAAATCAGCACACCTAATTTCGGTTTTGGAGATTTTATTTTTAATGGTTTTCGTCATGAAAAGCTACAAATGAGATTTTGTCGCTATATAAGGGCTTGCTTTTCCTGGAAGCTTCTATATATAATGGAGTTTAAAAAGCAGACTTACGTGGTCCAAATTCTCTTCGGCTGTTACGCTGCCTTTCTATTATGGACCAATTTTCATCATACAATATTCGAAGCTAAAATGTTTTGCTAAACGGCTAGCTATTTATGAAAACCCTTACAGAGAAAAACATTCAAAAGCATGTTTCAATGCGGTTCTAATTTGGTCCAGTTAATTTTTATGTCAAATCACTATTGTGGGTAGTATTCATCACAAAATACAAGATTTGGACATTTTGACACACAAGAGTTTATATGTCATGATGATGCCGAACAACGTATCGATGTGATTGAAATTTGACCCATTGGTCTACATCACAAAATGAAAACTTGAAAGCTTCAGATTTTTGCCATGTAACGACATACTTTTTATTAGAATTCTTATATGGGACCGGATACAAAAAGTAGAATTTAGTAAAATTAATTTTTACGCAAATTATCAGTATAAACCAATTTTCACCATGAAATATTGAAAATTAGACTGAAATACTATTTCTGAGCGATTTATGTCATAAAATTCTAAAAATTGCAATTGTTCTTTATATAACGACTTTTCAAAATAATATCTTATATGAAGAGGTTTACACAGTGGTCTGATCCAAGCCATTTCCAATAGGGCTCGTCCTTGGGCGAAAAGACGCCATTCAAAATTGCGACTTCTAAGTATAACACAAAAAACATGAACATGAGCAAGGCTCGACTAAAAGGCAACTGACAATGACGTACGCGTCACAAAAAAATAGGGTTACGGGTCGCGCTAAGAGAACACCCATTGAAATGCTTACCGTGTCACATCCAGTGTCTTGTTGTCTGTTTTCTATTGTCATTGCATAACATTAAAAGTACAACATCGGACAACCGCAGTTTATAGTATTGCTTGGATTAACATTTGGAAAATAAAAAATGAAAAAAAAATCGATCATGTGAGATCAGTGACAAATATGACAAGAGAGAGAAAATTCCGTCGGTTGTTGGCTACAAACGTCGTATTTCGTCTTTCCTTATGTTTAGCTGTGTAAACATTATATTTGTTTGTAAATAATTATTACAAATTTTGTACAAGAATATCGAAATATTTATGAAAAAGTGTGAAAATTATATGCGACTTTGGCGAAATCGTATTTATGAGCAATGAGCAAAAACCCCAGCCAGAATTGTTCTCAATTTATTTTGTGTTGTGGACGCATCCTTTGGCTGACTTCGCCGATTTTTTTATAACAACTTATTTGCAATAAACTTTCAATGTTTCTAGCAAATTGAAACATGACATGTTAATTACTGCGGCTGGGAGAATGGACTCAGTATGTGACACCGACTCCGACCGATATGGACTCAGTATGTGATACTGTTCAAGAATATATAGATTTCATAAAGCTTCTGTACGTTGCGTTTGTTTTAACAAAAGACTACAATTTCAATATTTGATAATGTTGAGTGGAAGAGGTCAATTGCTTCCATTTTTGTGCAGGTACTGGAGAATTATCTATGTTCTATAAGTGCAACATTTTACGGTTTCATCTGACGTAGTCTGTGAGTGATAAGAAAAAAATCAATTTTTTTTTGCTTTTAGAAAAAGGTCACAGTTACGCGATACTTTACGCGCGTCAAGCAACCGATTTGGCTCATCTTCAATATTATTCTGCGTGTACGAATTCCGGTGTTTCTGCCAACTTTGAAGTCGATAGCGCTGTTTTTATGTTGAAGAATGGAAGAATGGAAGAATGTTTATCACGGACATTACACAGACAGACCAACGGACATGATTAAAGCGGTTCAGAATTAGATCAATACTTATGTATACTTTATGAACTCTTTGAAGCTTTCTTCTGAGTATTCCGTAGCGAGTATAATAAAAGAACAAAAAGTCAAAATGTCGCCTGCAAATTTAAAATTTTATTATAATTTGTGTGGTTCATGTTTTTCATTCGTATATTAAAATGAGTTCGTAATCTATGAGTAATTGAATAAAAAACAACGAAAATAACGAACTGTCTATGTTGTCACTGTATTCCCTTCTTAACGAAAAACATTAACATTAGAATTAGTCAAAAATACAAAACTAAAAGCTCATCAAGTCCAGCGCGTCACCCAATTTCAAACATTTTGACGGACAATCCAGGTACGATGACAAAACGTGGGTTTTTTCAATTTAATTAGAGAAAAAGGGTGGTATATTTGACGTATGAAATATAGGCAGCAGAAGCATTAGTTCTCCGGAAGCAGTGAATGATGTATATGATGACAAGTTTGTAATCACTTTAAAAACAGTGAGAATCACCACCGACAGGCAGACCTATAAATAGATAGATTCAGGTCGACTACTGATAGATAGCTCTAACCAATATTGGCGTGCCGTGGAACAAATGATAAAGAAGTACGTTAAAAATGAATAACAAGAAGTAAAATGATCCTGCAGCGACTGCAGTTGCTGCACATATAAAATGAAGCCCCGACACTGGCAATAAAAATTATTCACGAATAGGTTCAGGTAAGCCTAAAATTTTATGTGAAAATATGTTTGATCGACCAAAAAATAGTTGAATACATTAAACACAGCTTCTATGCTGATAGCAATAAAAGCGTATTCCAATTATAATAAACGAATAGTAAGCGTGGCCATTAAAAATGAAACGTGAATTCGAATGGTTTATGCCACCGATATAAACTGATTTAGTAAATTGACCTTCGCGCCATGAAATCGAGTATAGGCACACCATAAAATTCGGCAAGACAAGCTCGAAAAAGCATTGACAACACCTTCATCTTTCAGTACACAAAATTTGAACTGTTGAAGAAGACGGCCGTTGCTGCTCTTCTTTTCAACGCTTCATTAAAAGACAGAGTATTTAATATGTTAGTGGTTTTAACGATTACACGATTTTGTTACTTATTCACAAACAATAACTTTGCCGCAAGCGCGATTGAAAGCTCCAAATTATATGTCTTTAAAAAGCAAATTACATGTTAACATTAAAGCAATCTGCCATGCTTCGACTGAACTATCATTTTGCAAGATTACGGTACAACTTTTGAACTAGAATTGCATCGTTTTGTGTATTGGTTGCATGTGTGAAATAAGAAAAACGGGCGATTAAGGAGGATTGATTTGATAGTGTGTGAAGAATCCAAAATTAAGATTATTTTACATATATAGACCCCATTTATAGGGTGTCCCAAAATTTACGCAAGGTTTGAATTAATTAGAGAACTGAGTTTTGTTTTCATTTGTAATTTTTTTATTGAATCGTAACGTTATGGGATACGTGTAGGACTGGGAGTACACAACCAAGGAATATCTCAAGCAGTAATTGAATTTTTTCGCGGGATAGTACTAGACAGAGATTGTTGAAACTATATCTCGCGCAGATCAGCATCGTCCAATTTAGGCAGAAAGAACTGCGTTATCATAGGGTGATATCGAGCACTAGTAACAGTCACTGCTTGACCAGCCTCATTTTCATAGAAGTGTGACCAAACTTTCGTTATATTTAGAAATACCATTCAACAATGAAAGCTCTATTTTTATTAACCCTACACTATCTGGTGTCTTCCTTTTTTTGGGTGGCCAACACTTTACCGTAAAAATGGCGGTAAATTCAAATCTTGCGTGAGTTATGAGACATCCTATAGACCTTCGTAAGCGATCCTCAACGGGTTGAAAAAATCATATCTACATTGGCATTGAAAATAAAGTCTCAAGAAGAACGGGTAGGAACATTGGAGTTGATCTCCCCTAATAAGGCCTATCTTAATAATAACATTTATTAGCTGAAACCAAGAAGGAGACACCTAGGACAAGCCCGCATTTCTTTAATAAAGTTAGACGTAAAAGTAGCAACCTGTTTTCATAAAACGATAAAGAGGCTGAGCGGATCTCAACATAAATTCTGAACTGTTTTTATTGAATCCACACGGAGGATGCATATTCAAACACTGACCTTATAAAGCTGGTATATAACCTATATGTAAAATACCTCTGACAAATAATTATCTGTGCAAGTATGATTTTATTTACTCCGTCCAAAAATTAATGGTAACTTATGTTTAGGTGCAATAGAGCAGCACTGCAATACAATCTCAAATTATCTAAAAGACTCTAACATTTATAGTCGTATGAAGCGATGGAAGCAGTGGATGCATCCGCAAAAAAAAATTAGAACTAAATATAACGAGACAGCGTGTGCATCAACTTTTTAAGGATGGTATATATCTTAGATATAAACACAAAACTGCCGAACCACGCTTAACGCTTTGCGTTTGCCGACAAATACCAATTTTTGTGAGGAAGAGTTGGAAAATATTATATTTGTGCAGACAGACAAAGGAAGTAAAAAATATGCTTTGTACCCAGCAAAATGAACTGGGAGACAGAATTTAATACACCGTGCTGGAGAGTTATAGATGTTCCAACAAGACAACCCTCCCATCCACCTCGCACGGTTTACGCAGGAATTTTTCAAACAGCAATAGACAGTTACTGGAGTGGTTGTCCATGCGTCCCGACCAAAACTCTGAGGTATACTCACCAAAGACGCGGAATGGGAGATGATTTATATCATTCATTCATTTTCGCTATAAGGCTATTGGAAAGTTTTGTTCGTTTTTTGGAATAAAACAAAGTACCAATCACCAATCCTCTCTTCCTAATATTGTCCGAAATTGTTTGGAGAGCTGAATAAATCCTTTGTGCGATCTCCAAAATGATATTAAAAAAGGATTTTACTTAATAACATCGCTGTCGCTCAGAAAGTAGCTTATCACAAAGGTCGAAATCACCTCTTTCAAATTCTTCGAACCATCTTCCGCATGTCCTATCAAAAACTGTACTTTCACAAATACTTTCAATAAATTTCTATGTGCTTCTGTAGCATTTCTTCCTTGTTGCAGTTCGTATAAAATACAGTGGCGTAAATGAACTTGATCAGTAGTCATGGGTAAACTATCGCTTCACATTTAAGACTAACGTGAATCAACTTCGCTTCAGTTAATTTGCAACGCCAGTAAATACACATTAAGTGATAAATATGGAGAGTCGAACATGCGCCCAATAAACATGTGCTTGCATGTCGAAAGTTGTTGTCATAGAAACAGAGAGAGCTTTCCAGTAGACCTGATATAATTGTTTTCTATGAAGTATATGTTTTTAAATACAAACGAACACAAAGAAATACAAAATAAATGTCAAAAAAAAATCCGATCTTTTTAAGCTTACACTCAAAACAGTACATTGCACATATAAAAATTTTAAGGGGATATAAATCGCCGAGTTGTTTGTTTAAATAAAACTTGGCCTTGGTATCTAGCTTCAAATATTTTTTCAGATGTAAATTGAAGTGAAGCTTATGACCAAAAAGAACGCTTATACTGAAGAACTACTTCACATTCTCCAACTTATGTGAACCACGAACGAGGTACACCTTGACATCTTCGCAAATTTTTTTAGATTTAACATAATAGTATGAAATGAACACCATGTAACTATATTATCTAAATAAGATCGAAAGAGACAAAGAATGCGTTCTTAAATTAAAGGAAGAGAACAGTCAGACATAATCAGCGTTTGCTAAGATTTGGCTCGTTGGGTGATCGCTGATATACAAGACCAATAAGAACAGCACTAAATGACTGCCTTGAAAAACATCTGATGTCGGAGAAGGACTATATCGGTGTATTCTGGCGCTTTAATAAATTTACGAATAAGATCAATGTGTTTCACCTAGCGAAAAACACCAACGTTTAGGCGAACACAGGAACAAAACTAAAACGTCACCTCCGATTCGATCTCATTTATCCCTTCTAAACATGTAGAAGCCGTTGAAAAAAAGTTCATGCGTGAGTAGATCAGATTTTAACCAATTCTATGCCATCAAATCTCACTAAATTCAGGTAAGTATATCGACTTTTAGAGTTTAGGTCCTTAACACCTTCGTAAATCATAGGCACTGAGGGATGACTTAGTTTTTTGTAGGGGGAAATTTACTATTTTGAGGTCTGCCCCGGTATGGTCCCATTTGTCTGGCTTGGTGTACTGATATTGTATAAAAAATTCGTCTATATGAATTTCCAAACGTGATATATATATGGAATTTAATTCATGTAATGTTCCACAATTTTTTAGAAGTCTAGCCTAATTTTCGAGATATTGATAACATATACCTATTTCTATCAAAAGCGTTCATTTTGGACCCCTTTTTTCTGTCGACTCGTCACAGTCGCAAAATGAAGCCACGAACCTAAAATTTGGCGTGGGCATTTCCTCGATCGACTAAGAATCCAATGTTGAAAACATGATCGTGCTCTGCCTACATACTCGCCCGCAAAACAACCTCCTAAAAAAATCATAATTTTTTCATATGTTTGCTTATAATTTTCGATTTCGCGAAGATATTTCAGAAAACCTGGTATCTGAACAAGATTTCGATTAACATTTTCTAGATTAAGAAAATAACATTAAAATACAAAAAATTCGATACGCCAAGTTGCAAACTAACTCGAACGCTTTGCGGTCTCTTGAGGAGAACACAAGACCGGAACTTGAATTCTGCAATTACTCAGTCCCCTACGCAACTTCAACATATCCGAAGAAAAGTCTGAATGTGATTAAACAAGTGTTTCGCTTCCTTCAAAATACGAAATATGTAAAATCGGCTTACATAAAAAAATGGCGAAAGAGTTGGTAATACAGGTACGATTTAGTGCCTTTAGATGGGTTAAAGCCTTTTTTTAATTTCTCCTGTATGGACAAGAAGTGCACAAACATAAGCCTTCATTTGGTAACAAGTTTTAACCATGTTGATACTTTAAAGCACTAATCCAAAGCAGCGATTTAACAGATAACTTTTTTGCATTATACTTAACCCACACGAGTTTGTTGTTCGAGTCACATTCGTTGTACACGTTTTAATGGAATCCAAGCTTTTAACAGGTACATGGTATAATTTTTGATATTTTATGACGCAAACAGATGAAGAGTTGTATCAGAAGTGGTATAGGGTACTTAACGGCCGACTTTGCTCTATTGCAACGTTTTATATTTTGTTACTAGTTCAATTGAAAACACATTTTTTCTCGAATATCGATTTCACAACATTAAGCTCGTTCTGTCCGATATTGTCAGTGGCCTAATTCTCCTGAATTTTCTGTTTATTTGACGACGAAAAATAGTTTTTAACTATGTAATCACAAAATCACAGGATTCTAAAGAAAAAAACAAACCATTGAGAAAAAGCTCAGTTATCAAGTGACAATACTACAATTTTTTATTTAAGAATGACGCAAAAAATTACAATCTTATTAAAAATGACAGTTCTTGCTGGTGGTTTTTTGGAAAAACGATAATTTTGCTGCGTATAAACAGAGACTGATACAATTCAATTCAAACCATTTCGCTTGAAATCACTGCATTGCATTCAATCGTTAAATCCCAACTTGAACCTATAAACATATGATTTTTGTCTATATATAAACATACGGCGAGTAATGAGAAATAATAAAAATTGAAATGTGAAAAAAAACTACTGGTCATTTAGGATGCAAAATTTCTTCCTATGCCGCTGTTTCCTACGAGCTTTCATTTTCTATTTGTTGATAAGGAAGCAAACTATCTAGCACTAAGCAATGCTGTCACAAAACCGACGAGATAAACTCTATATTTCTATTCTGTTAAACGGGATGTAATCTGTTTTGGTAAATTTCAAGTGAAGTTATGGATGTCCGAAGTCAAATAAATCGTTCTCAATGTAAACGCATTCAATAGTAGAGTAGAAGTTCTTACGACTACATAACGCATCAACATATATATGCAATTATATATACAAAAGTGTACATAATTGCGATGCACAGTGAAAAGTTTGCCTTGATCAGAGTATGGAAAATTTTTCCTTCGCCATTATTGCTCGATATGTCGCTTATCTCCCACCTAGTGTTAAATTAGAAAACCGTAAAAATATGAATGAGCTAATAAAGGGTTCTTGCTTATTTAAGCAATTCCGCATCTATACTTTTGTCTGGACACTGCACATGATTTCTTATTCAATTACCGGAAATACGTTTGAACCTCACTCCATTCAGGGATAGACGAGGTAGTTTGCAGACCTCGATTTCCCATTGCACCAATGAATCGGTATTCGGATCGCCGTGAACACACCATAAAACAAACCTTAAAAGGAAGTTAATTTTTATATTTTTATTTCTACTTGTAAGATAATTTCATAAAAGAATATATAAACTTGTATGTGTATTTTGGTAAATGTTAGTGTGTGCGTGTACAATGAAACGGTATGTATAAATACATATGTGCGTGTGTATTTCTAATTTGGCATACCTTTCGCGCTGCTCATAGTCACAATTATTTTGATCGAGCACTTCTCGAATCTTCTGCATTATTTGATCAGGCATTAAAGGGGATGTAGTTTTCATGGACCAAGTAAAACGTAAAACCCTTGGCTTAGCTGATTCTTCAGTATTGGAATTGCTGCTAAATTAATACAAAAATAATGCAATGGAAAATATTTAGCTAAAAAGAGATTATAAAAACGTTAGCGGATTCAAAAATGCAGGATGTCCAGAATCCGTCGCAGAGAATATGAAAGCGTTAAGAACTTAAGAAAATCACATGTGCGGATAATTTATCAAATATGAACTAAGAAATTTTTTCTAACTTTACTAATTATACTTAAGCTACTACCCCAAAATTTAGAGTAAATCGCTAATACTCAGAGGCACGCCTTACCGTTTCTATAATATAATCCAATCTCAAATACATCCATTAAATTTGAACAAGTATATCAAAAGTATACCAGATGTTAATCTGATATATTTAGCAAGCCCATACAAAACTATGCTAATCGAATAGTCCTGAAAAAGCCTTTAATTAGTATATTTGCCGTTTTCTTTTCATTAATATTCGTTGCAATCACTTATATTTTCGTTTAATGTTGTTTCTTGGACTTGTTGGACGTTTAGCCATACTCCTACTAAACTGGGAAGGAACCCAAAGTATTGTGTTGGTTTTGTTTTGCTAACTTTTACAATGAACGGAAATGACCTTATCCTTATATTTTACATATATACTATTAGGTGTTTGCAACTATTTTGATCACTTTTTCACTTGGGAAAGGCATCTATTGTGGAATACAATATATATTAATCAAAATTATTTACTACAACATTTTACAATATTTTTGGCAACATGCCGATATTAAGTCGAAAGAACTTTGGCAGCGATCCACCCTATTTCCCCATTTTCGCACTTCTTCAACATTGCGGACCCGCATGCTAGCCAAGCCATGCTGCACAGATCAGGAGGCGCGCACGCTGAGTGTGGCTGGAACTTCCCATTCGAGCTGCAATAGCGTGTTCTGGACAACTCTTGCAACCAGTGGCCAAAATATGGCATTTTCTGTCAATTCTTGTCGCCAATTTTAAACCTTTGAAACCAAAACCGGCAACTGGAAAATGGGAACAGCGTCACGATAAGCCTCGGAACATGTTTGGTGGGCTTCGACAGCGGATTTCTTCAAATAAACAACAAAAGTAAGGAATTGGAGGAAGAAACTTTTTGAGCTCTCCATGATTAGTGCCGGCGTCCGCTGAATCAATCAATAATATTAAATGAAAAGTGTTATTTTACGTAGAGGAAGGGCAAAACCATCGAATTCAATTGTTATGTATACTGGTATTTCACATTTCTTTATCATTTTTACCTGTAGAAGTCGGTGATCATAACTTTTGCAAGCACCTAATAATTAAACGACTGTATTATATTAGCTTCATTACAAAATTAATAATTTGTAAAGATTGGTGAATGCTTCGGGCATTTAATCAAGAGTTGGAAATGAATCTTACGATATTAAAAACGATAATTATATAAACATGCGACGATTCGAATGAATGTCGCACATTGTTATCTTCTTGACCAGCTTGAACAGCGCAAAGGATTTAAATGCGCCTTTCTTTTGTTCACCTTAAAACTGCAAAGTGATAACAGAAATATATAATGCGTACGATAGGGATGATACGTTATGTGATCGCCATAACAATCAGTCACTACTCAAACACCAATTAGTTGTAAACAATGAAAGATTCTGCAAAAGTTAAATGCAATTTCCTGTTTTAATAGATATTAATTCCGAACTGAAGGGTCGAAAGTGCAAAATTTGCAATGAAATTGCCGCTACGATTTATGCACACCCTAACAACACTACAGTCTTCCATCTTACTCACAACTCCCTTGTTCATTTATAATTGTAAATCAATTACGTATACTCTGAATTTAAACGACCAGATGATATTTTGCTATATAAGGATGTAAGAAAAATTACCACAAAAAACAACAAAAGAGCTTTTATTCAAAAACTTCGTAAAATTCAGTACCATCTTGACGAACGGTTGTTCCTTTAACTACATACTGTAAGACGTACAACATAAACCACTATTCGAAAGCTAGATTTTTCTCCCGATGATTAGAAAGATGATGTTAAAGGGGTATTCCAAGCGCTCTTGGACAAATGAATTGCTAATTGAAGGATAATGTGGATCTTGTTTAAAGAAAAATGTGAATGATGCAATATTTTATTGTACATTTTTGAAAGAAGAGTTTGAGTCATCATAAAAAATCGTTCACTGAATGTACAGCAAAATCAGGCAAGAACAGAATCAGGTAGCTGCTTTGAGCTCATCCCACCACACTCTTAATACTTTCCTTTGCTTTTTCCTTTCGCATAACTTAAATATTAGGAATTTTAATTCTGTTGATTTTTTATAATAATGTCCACTGTTTAAGAAAAGTTTCTTAAAAATGAAGTCGTTTTAAAAAATTTGCAGAAAAAAATGTTAAACTAACCTTGAAATGATTAATAGAACGCTTCTTTAAAACGCTAATGATAGCCCAAGTATATGGGACTTACTATATACGTTTTATAACTTTATTAATAAAGTATTATTGTAGAATAATTAAACAAATGTCTTTTACTCTATAATGCAAGGTGCTTTACGATGAAAGTATAGATTGAAACGATATGAAATAATCTCACACTGTCATGGACAGCAAAATGACTGAATTTTAAAGACAAAAGACAAGCAAGACGAAGAAACGTCAAATAAGAATTTTTCGGAGTATAACACTATCTATCTATAGACGGTAAATCTGACCCTTAAAACTAATAATGAAACAAATTTACAACTTTTTGTTAGTGCTGACATCTTTATATACATATATTGCAGGTGTGTTATGCATTTTTCGTTTTTTGCCATTTGTATGTAAAAGTTTTCTGAGTTTTCACGATTGATTTTATTTTATGTAATACAAGTCTTAAACCAATATTTTTTTATTATTAAGTAATTAACTACTTATTTTCATTCATTACGTGCAAAGGTGTTTTTGTTTTGTTTAAATAACATTTCCTTACGTTAAGATAATTTTGAAAATAGTAATGATGCGACAGAAAGTTTTTTGCATGCAATTGTGTTTTTGTAACATTTATGTATAAATAATTATTATGTTAATAATAACATATACAGCTTAGCTTTCATTTTCCTTAGCAAATTCAGTAAAGTAATCCTACTCATTTTGAATCAGTTAATTTAAAAAATGGTAATTACTACTAAATTAGCTTAAAGAAGAAAAGATCAGCGCATTTCCTTTTCATTACTTATGAAAAAAATATATTACTGATAAAACTCAAAGTCATTTACTTAAACACTAAAGATAAAAAATATTACAAGATTTGCCGCGAAATTTGCGCCACGTTAACTTAAAGTAATAGATTGTTAATGGAATTGTATATTTAGTGAATTATTAGTTGTTTTTATATTGGATCATTTTTTGGTTTATTCAAACAAAGCAAATGTGCGCGGTTGAGTTGTAACAATATTATATTAATATTTATATAAAAAAAAAATACAATAAACAAAATATTAGCTTAAGAGAAGTAGTAAACAGGGAAAAGAACAATATAAAGACTATCAAAAAGAGCAGCTTAGCATGTTTTCACTTTGCTTTTTCTATTTGATAATGTTTTTTTGGACTATTCATTTTCGGCTGTGTGTATGATTTATTTTACTATACTTTGTATATAAATTAGTTTTTGCTATTTTACTTTACATTATTTTAATTGATTAAACTATTATTGAAAACATAATTTCTTGTTTTTGATTTTATACATAACGATGTTGCTCTCTCTGCTCATTATGTTTGTAATATTGTGTTTTGTCCCTCTTTTGTCTCCCTTTGTCACTCACTTTCACTCCCTTCATTTTGTCTCTCATCCTCACTCTCATTCTCTCTTTCCTCTTTCTCTCTTTCTTTTACTCTCTCTGTCATTTAATTTTTACTGACAATTACATATCATAACATTTAGTTAAATCAGTTTTTTTTTCAATTAAAACTTTTTTCATTTCTAGCATTCATTCGTAAATTCGTACGTAACGTATTTATTTACTGGTTTGGCCTAAAATTAAAGAAAAAAGGAATTATAAAAACAAATTATTCACATTATTTGCAAAAAATTATATAAATATCAGAAGTACAGGATTCAAGTCATATACATGAACATATGCATTTTCGTACATTAATATGTACTTAATTTATACATATGCTGTTACATGTGCTAATATAACTGCACATATATTCATATATATATATATTTATACATACACATTTAAGTCGAATTATATATGTATATATGTATATACGCATGTATATAAAATTTTGTACATCAACTTTTTTCATTTCATTTTTGAAGGTTAAAAAAATTAAGTGAGAAATAAATATTTAGAAATACTTTGTTCAATAAAATACGTACACAGTGTTAAGAGAATAAAGTTGGAGGGAAATCCAGAATATAAGAAATAAAATCAAATTTTTAAAAATTTCGGAAGTGGAAATTTAGAAAACGAAAAGCATAAAAGGATTGAAAATCTATTGAAATGTCAAAATTGCTAATTAAACAAAAAGTTGAGGCCAAAACAATTATAAACAAAAAGCATTTTAATGTCTGGTCAACCAGCATCGTGGCTAATAACTTGACAATGCTAAACAGTTCCTCTCATCTCGAGTCTCGATCCAGTCTAAAATGTTTGCGCCAGAGATTTTTTGAAAATTTTTTTACTATGTAAACCCCTGCTGTGCCTTTGTAATGGTGTACTTTTTATAATTCGGATCCATTTGCGTATGCGGAATGTGATAGCGCTAATTTGCAAAAACTCTAATCGACTTTTGTTAACACTTTTGGACGCTGAATAGTGAAATATTTCAAAGGTACTTAGCAATATCATTATTTGTACTATTATATCATAATGAAAAAAGATAAGTTAACTCAATTAACAATAGCTTTTATTAATTTAGCCATTTAGATGAACATATGTCTTACCACTATTCCTCTTATGTATAGTTTTAGCTTATTTCTTGACGTTGTTAACTCTAATCTACAATAACTTTTATTAATCTAACCATTTAGATAAACACATCTCTTACGACTATTCTCCTCATTTTTACTTTTAACCTGTTTCCCATCGTTTTTCTTGTCAGTAATCTACTTTCTATCCTTCATTCGCTTAAAATGTGCAAATCTTTTTGATCTTCACCGACTAGTTTCAGTGTTTGCTGACACTTTTTTTCTGCGAATTTCCTTTACAATTAAAAGTTTGAATCCATATCCTCGCAATGTGCTGTACATAATACATTCTTCCAGATGACTTTACGTATCTAAAACTATTGTAGAATTTTGGTGGCAACTTATTTGGAATTTTTGGCTCGCACACATAGTACTACATCTTCTCCCATTTTAACTTCGTTTTTAGATTGTTAAGGATTTTGCCTTAATGCAGACATCGCAACTATCCCTCGCTGATTACCTCTTCTCGAAATGTGCACTGTGGCATCAATAGGGATCGTCTTGTTATTGCTTCATTTTCTTTAAGGGGAACGGATATAGTAAATTTTGTAGCATATTTTATTGTGGTAAAATATGGTTTGAGTCTTCCAGAATATATGAAAAAAATTCATTGCCTGAAAGAAATTTTTTCCTTGAAAGTGCAGGCTATTTCCCAAGCGCTCTCGAAAGAGTGCCTGCGGGCTTCCCAGCCAAAAAGTCACAATATACAGTTTCGACTGTTTACTTTCAACTTCTTTAACCCGCTAAGTATATAGAAAATACTCATTTTCATTTAAACCCGTTTCCAAACGAAAATAGGTTAGCTTAGATTCGTTAGAGATGACCATTGAATAGATATGACGTCGTGGACGAGTCGAACGAAGCCTATATTTCTATCAAGAAATTAGAAGACATTTCGTCACTAAAAAGATGCTCTTTAGCAAAAAGACTGTGGGAAAAGGTAATGCGCGAGGAATATTTGAACATGGCACGGCATTTTTGCAGCTCTCGGATGCAGACTAAATGTAAAAATTAATAAAAACGCACGTCTATAACGTATTTTAAAACTTTAAGCGCGTTTTTCGCGAAGCACAACATTCAAAATGACTGGCACTACAACTTCCTTCAATTTCATTCTTTTTCCTTGAATTTTTTACAATGTCTTGAGAATATCATTCTTTAGCGGAACACCGACTTGTGAGGTCAAAATTTGAAATTTTTCATTCGAACGCTCGACAGTCACAGAATACAAATATTTTTGAAAACTCCTACATTTTCTCTTACCTAAGATATTATGATTACATAATTACTTTTCATTCTTGAGATTGTTGCCACAGAACCACCTAAATGCTTCGCAGAAATACCTCAGGTGTTGCTGCGATCTTTTCAAATTTTTCAAAAGTAATTTTTTTCTTTGTACAAAGCACAACGTTGAAAATTATTTTCTACATTCTTCACACGAAGGAGCACTCTGCCTTTAATTAGAAAAAATTGAACATGCCCACTCTTTAGTATTGTAAAGTACCAAAATTTCTTGGTTTAGGTTTTCATGCGCTTTGATTCATTATTCTCAAATTAACGAGTGCAAATCGTTGTTCATTGTATAGATTTTTTATCTCCAAAATATCATTAAAAATTAAAATATATATGACTCCAACCCAATCGAATACGACTTTATAACTAGCTTTCTTTTTGTTTTTGGGAACATAGGTGTTCTCAATTTATGTTGTATCATAGGCGTGTTCTTTTACTGATTTGGCTCATTTTTATTATCAAACCACATGCAAAAGCTTCCAACTTTATTCTTGCGATCAAGAGATTGTTTCTCATACACATCCACGCAAGCGGACATACAGGCATCTAGATCTATTCAAAGTTTGATAGCGATCAGAAATGGTTACATTTTATAGAATCTTTGAAGTTTGCTTCTGGTTGTCGCACACTCTTTGACAAAATAGATATTCCGTGGGGTTTTTCGATGGATACAAAAAGAGCGGTCATTTGTTTTTTCTGCTAATAAAACGTTTGTGTTACATACAAATACGTGCGCGTTACGTACACAAACATATTTCTCCTATTTATTGCTTGTGTAAAATGCTCCATTTCCAAACCATTCCAAAATTTTGCAAATCTTGCGTGCGCAAGAGTTTCTGTTTAGTTTTTCCAGAGGAACAACCAATCGTTTTGAATCTGTTTTCCCTTTAATGTCACTCAATCAGTCAGTCAATTAGGGTAAATTGGTATAAAATTGAAAAAAAAATATATATATCAATAATTATGTACCTAACTCATTCTGACAAATATGTGGGTCAGACTTTTCGGAAGTATCTACACGATACTGTAAATTACTGACAAAAATAGATAAAAAAAAATTGTCAGTTCTTTCTCAAAATTGTCCTAGCTTTCTGTCTTTTGCTGGGGGGTTACTACTTGATACAAAGTTACAAACACTATGACAAGAAAATACATATTTTCTTTTGACTAGTGATCGGTCGCTACGCCAAAATGTGAATCTTAGTCTTCATTTTTTATTACTTTCCATACCGTTTTAGTGACGTTAAAATCTTTGAATTGAAGGCAGAACAGGAACCGGAGAAACTCCCGTAGGTATAAAAGAATTCGACTTTACGCATTAGCAAGTTTTCCTTTCAAACCCTTTTTATAGAGATTCGTCAATATCGTCAAAATATGTTTCGGATTTGTAAGTACGCCATCATTTCATTCAAATCTTATCCGTGGAGTATTCTTTTAAAACTTGCAAAATAGTCGCTGGGGCTCAGATCTAGCGAATAGAGAGGGTTCGAATTTCCGTCGGCTCTTAATTCGTGCAATCCCTGCATTGCAAGCATCGGCATCATCTTTGTTCCACTGCGAGTGATACCGGTACCCTTTAAAAAACAATTCAAATCTTCATGAAATGTAGTAAAAACGCTGCTTTTTTATATGTTTAGTTTTCGGCTATCTATTGGGACTTCACTTTTTGATTATCGAGAATAGTTTTTAGGATTTATAGTTTTCTTTTTTTAAGCCCCTTTTTTCCAAAATCGTTGGTCATTCTTCTACGTTAACAAGTATTACAGCCACATATATTGCACAAAATTTGAAATACGCATCACATAAAGCTGCAGCTTTGAGCTTCAACAATTTTGAACACCTAAACTTCCTTCGATTTATTTATTTATTTTATTTATTTACACATGAAATTCAGCTAAAGTAAATTAACAGCCGAATTTAATTGACTCTTAAAGGTAAATCTTATGCTAATTATTATTAATAACTAATACAAAGTATATAAAGAGAAGTAAAGAAAAAAAAATGACGAAAATAAAAAAAGAATAAAATTCATGTATAAATAAATAAATGAAAAACAAGTTAGAAAGTTATATTCGGAGGGGGCCGAATCTCGCATATCCACCACTATATTGTTCGCATTCTACTCTGTAGAATTCTATTGATTCTATTGAATCTACATAAAACTTACAGGAAGGAGACCACACAATAGAGACATATTCAATTGATCGTAATGGCCTCATTAAGCTCATGTAAGGATCGTTAAGCCTTTTGGACTACCGTTTAATGAAGCTAGTACCGAATTAGCTGTACTTGAATCTCTAAACTCTTGAACGATTCTACGTTCTCCAATTTTTGTGAATCTATGAAATACTCAGTCGTAAAAGAATTCCTTCTTGAGAAAGAAGGCTTGGTGCTTCTTTTTTATTTAATTTCATAAATTTAATGAGCACCAGGTAATCAAATTAGTTAAATCAGTTTAAATCTTAGACGATTGCAACTCCAAGGAAAAGGAAGATAAGAGTTTAGCATCGTCACTAAGTGTAATTAAGATATGGCTGGATTTATTCAACGAAGGGTGATCACTGACGCAGAGAATGAATAAAAAGAGCTCTAACTGGCTGATTTGAGCGATACCTGACATGGAGCAATACAACTGCTGAATAACAATTCGTTTAAAAAGTTTAGTTAAGCCATTCCCCTTGGCAATGCTTCTATAATTCTCGACGAGATGTCGATTTTCACATTTGCGAAGTGGGATAAGGAAGCTACAATTTCAACAAAAAGAGAAAACGCCTGATTTCAAAGACTGATTAAAAATCTTTGGAAAAGCACGCTAGGTTCAATGGGCCATCCTACCTGTAATGAAGGGATATGCAAATTGCGGGATGATCCGCATCCTTCGGTGAACTAGAAATTGGACAGTGATTTACAACTATCTTGGGGAAATTGACAAAGGAATTGCGAAAATGTTCTAACGAATGCAAGTACAACGAAAGCCAAACAGAAAAACTCCATGCTCTCTGAATTTATGTAAGTAAAACAAATTTTTACATATAGGCCCCCAGAATGATAGTTCCTGAGACTGAGGAAATTTTTTTGATAGAAGAATAATTAATTCGGGGTCCATATAAGTTTATATAAGATAATAGAGGTGGTTTGTTTTCACAAGATAATCTTGCATTTTTGAAGGCTCTGCAAATATGTTAATGGTCGTATCAACTATTACCTCTGAAGTTATTATGCAAAAGTGATTGTTATTCAAATAAATTACTACTTTAGATAAAGCGACGCACTTCTAGTGCAACAAACCATTCTGAAAAATAGCTATTTTTGTGGAATAAAACAGCTGGAATACTCCCCGCCTCCTCACATCCTATATTAATAATTATTGCAATCTTTCTCATAAAAGGGACAAGACATTTCCCACTCCGCTTGTAAACTATATTTTTTATAAGACAGCCAAAATATTAAACAAAAAAATAAAAAAAAAATAAAAAAATTTAGTAATCCTTCGGGTACGCACAAGTTTATGAACGAATGTAAATAAATCATCAGGAAAGAAAAATAAATTTTATTGAATTTGTAAAATAATGAACATTTAACTTTAACCTCATTTTTTATACCATTATTTAAAAACAATTTTTTTATATACATATATGTGAATAAGATTGATAAATACGAAAATTCAAAATTTATTCTAGCTAGATCAGCTATCATATTTCTTCAAATTTAAATGGATTGGAGTCAACAATCCTTTTTGAAACTGCGCGCCTCAATTTTTGTAATATATCCAGCGACATAACGGCATAAGCCTACTTTGGAGTTTTTGAAGATATAGTATTTACAATAAAAATAAGAACTCTGTCACATATGTTCTTGATTCAATTTCGTGAGTAGGACTTGAAAATGCAATATACCTTTAAGCAGATCACGTGCCTCTTGACATATATTAGTTAATCGTATAAAATATTATCTTGCTTAAATGTTTTTGGCTCAACTGTTGAATTACCCACATAAATAAAGGCTACTAAGGTTAAGTAATTAAACATGACCAATCACTCAGAGGGTGTCCCCTTTCGTGTTACACGGTCACTGTCAGAAAAAGAGAGGAAAGAGAAAGAAACGGGAAGTTGGTGGCCGCAGCTCATTGGACTGAGTGCTTAATATACCTAATACCAAAGAAAACTGTAACGCATTTGAGATTTGAATCCCCAAACACTGACTTGTTGGTCGCGATTCTTACTTACTCGGCTACTCAGACATATATGGGCAGACATTACAGCAATAAACGAGCACATGAGCTTAGGTTGATTTAAAAATAATTCGGTATATTAAAAGGTGAGTCTACCTCAAGTCCTTCTGGGTTTTGTATGCAGCGGACACATACTTGATGTGTGGTGTACGATGTAATTAGTATTAGGTTCAGTTAATAGACGTTTTCGTGCATGGACTTAAAAATGTAGTTCCTAACCGAATAAATATAAGAAGTTGAGAATGAATCACCTTGCGTCCAATTTTTATTGCAGTAGAACTGATATAACCACTATATACAGTGCACAGAATTATAAAAAGAAGAACTTTCATTAAGTTTTTGCACACATCATAACAAAGATTATCCTTCATTGCAAGTCTCCGTGCTTTTTTCCAGAATTCGAAATCTGCTACTTATTAAATTTTCTTGCATGTTGCAGTGATAGCAGATTTCTACTTACCACAATCGGACCCATTGTTTAAAGAACAAAAATGCCTGTTATTATAGTTATACTTATCTTTTATTGTTTTTCTAAACCAGAACAACCGTAAACACTAGTGCACTTACAAGTAAAAGTTACTTAAAGTAAAAGCTAAACTGAATTCAAAAAATTTTCTCGTTAACTGCAAATATCAGAAAGGAAATTAAAATAAGAGAAATGAGTCATGTTTGCGAAAGGCATCCGTTAAATTCGAAATTTTTTATCCAAGTCCTTATATGAAATCTCTTATTTAAAACGTCTACAACATTATTCAAGTGTACATTTACTCGAGATTATCAAAAATGTGTCCACTTGGATTTTGAAATGAAACAATACATAATATTAAATTAACCTTATGAATGAAATTTTTATTTTATCTTCCTTTAGGAGCTTTGTTTGATTTCACAAGATATGAATCATAATCTTTTGCTGATAAATAAAATTTTTATTACATATAATTATGCGTATACACAAACATAAGCGCAAACACACACACACTTACACGTTTATATATATATATATATATATGTATATATATACATATATAATTAGTATATATGTATAATTAGTATACATATAAACGATATATATATATATATATATATATACATATAATTAGTATATATGTATAATTAGTATACATATAAACGATATATATATATATATATATATATACATATAATTAGTATATATGTATAATTAGTATACATATAAATGATATATATATGTATATATATATATGTGTACGCTTGCATATACAAAAGCGAACACTTTCCGATTTTTCAATTATTTTTTGGAATTCTCTTATTTGTTTACTTAATCTGACTTTTTAAGATACACTTTCGAATAGCTAAGCCATGGTTTGATTACAGTCAAATCGTCCAAGATATTAAGCATTCAAATCATTACACATGTCATCCTTACTGTTTTATAACATCTTCTATATTCCATCATTCATTTACATCATATTGTTTGAGAGAGAAGGAGAGCTGTATTGATTTTATTTGGTTTGCTTGTCTAATGTTTGAGTTTTTGAAATCTAGATTGTATAAGAAAAAAATGGGTGGATAGCTGTTATATAAAAGAACCTTATTTCAATAATTTCAATTAAATTAGCGTTGATTTACACCATTCCACAAGCGTACAAGAAGCAGAAACATCTTTTATAATACAACTTTAACAATATAATCCATCATTTAAGTGAATTCTTTTCTTTCCGCAAATATTTCTTTCACGCGCTAATTATATCACAATAATTGGGGAATTTGAGGAATAGTGCAAATCAGTTCATCTACAAGACTTCTATCCATTATGTTGAGCACGTTCGTGTGTATAAGAGCGAGAGAGCAGCAAAAGTGATCATATGCGAGGTGTGTCTCTATTTATTTCTATGTCGTATTGCCATAACATTCGTAAAAGTGATCAAAATAATGACTACCACTTAATTAGTTTGGAAAAACACACGTAAAACAAAAGCAAAGTAACTTAACAGCAAAAAATCTAATTTACCAAGGAGTGTTTAGTCTACAATCCACAAAGAAAAATTTTTTCGCCCAAGTATTAAGGGATGATGCGAATACATAGAGTACAAAGTTTAGGCTTTCTTTCGCAACTTGTATAGTTGGTACGGAATAGGAACAAAAAAAAGTGTGCTTACGTAGGTTTCTATAGGTCAAATTCACATTTTACTCGATTACTAATAAACGCCACATAAAGTACATAAAAAGTAACGATGTAACAAATGCGTTTTTATTCAACGATTAACAAAATTGTTTGCTTGCTAAGCGCGAGAGATATTGAAAGGAGAGATCGAATTTTCGGTACGACTTTATATGGAATGGATAATGAAATAGGCGGTGATTGTCCATACACATTTTAGGTAAATAAAATACAGGTAACAAATTTACACGCCTTAAAGGAAAGAAAAACAGATATATCGATGTTGCGAAGAGTTATGGTAAAATAATTGAAGGTTTCACGGATTTATTTGGATTTCAAGCGAAAAAATGTTAGCAAATATACCAAAAATCTTTTTTGTGCACAATCGCTAATAAAATGCTGAAGCGCAATCCATACCGATTGCTACTGTGTTAGTTCTAGCATATAATACATCACTTAATAAATTAGTAGGATGACATACAAATGTGTCGCCACTTGCTGACGAATCCATATTTTTTTTTACATGGCACCAACTTTCAAACGAAAAGTATCAAACTTTCATGACATTCCGACCATTATTTTTAAAGTTACTCTTGTAGGACACTTCTTGTATTTTTTGCGGAATAGTCGAAAAATGTGAATTTCTTGTAAAGCGTCAGTAAACTAACTCGTATTACTTGTAAATTTCTCCTTCACTTTAGCAGTCACTCACACAGGCCAAACAAGATCGATTAATTTAGCCGTTCCCAAAAATCCATCAGTAAATTTAGAATCAACTCTTTATGCTATGCAGAAAATTCTAAAAAGATGCCAATTATACGCAGTTGCTATAAAACTATAACCATATTGTTAAAAGACGCTTTGAAATTACAAGCAGAAAACTTAAACTATAGGAGCTGTTCCTCCTTTTTACAACTGTAAAAGAGCAGGAGAAAAGTTATATTTGAATTTATGTCGAGATTTCTTTGCTTTGGAGGAGAAAACTGCTGCGAGAAAACAGCATTTTTCTATATTTTCGATATAATAACGTGTCTAAAAAACTATAAGGCGATTTTCATTTTAAAAATATGTGCATTTCTCACATGCTTGGTAATTTTTACGTTAATATAACTGTGATTAATATATGACAGAAGTTTTTTAAAGTTTATTTGGTTCCTTAGTTTGCAAATTACAGTCTTATGTTGCCAGCAAGGCAGAAATCGAAATATTTTTTTATGATTCGTCCCTCTTACCGTATCGAGCCCTAAGTCGCAAGTTATCGTTTTTCTGTGGAATTGAAATTCGGTCATCAGAGAATCTTATTTTATCTTATTCCAAAACTATAGTATGGTAATTGAAAGAGTTAATGGTTTATAGAAGAAGAAGGTGGCGCGAACACATTTAAAGAATTTTGCGTTTGCGTGGGCGCAGCAAATGCCTTTTCTAAATGCAAGCTATCCCCTAGATTGAAAGGGGCCTATAATACGGTTCTACTCCTTCGCCAAATTGATTTCGTGGGCTGTTTACAAATTTTTTCATCTCCAATTGCGTTGTTAATTGCAAATTGTTTGGAATATCGTAGATTGTAAGAAAATACAAGAAAAAAATCATAAATGGCACATTATCCTTTAATAAACTGTGTGGAAAGATTGAATATTATCCATAATCGTCACTATTGAAAGCTTATGGGCAGTTCAATCGCGCCTCTTTTAGACGACTTCCGGATTAAGCTGAACCAACAGAATAACCCAAAAGAAATGAAACGAATCCTAGTTGCCGAAAAATTTTTGACATTTTATAAAAGGGAACAAGTCGACGAGAATAAACCTAATTATTCGTAGAGAAACTATAGAACACACAAAGATTTCATAGCAAATTTAAAAAACTCAGAAACGTGGGATAGGAAGAATAGACTTAAAGAAGTCAAGCCATTACTGATTAGCTGGTTGATATTGGTTGATATATTTTATGAAAATGTATTGAAACTGGAATATACATATGCTCGACTTCCAGTCACCAAAAATACTTCTGAAATCACATAGATTTCGAAAGTATTAATATCCCAACATTTGTTGGGGCATAAATAACTAAATAGAAGGCTAAGATGAATTTTTAGTATTTACGTGCCTTCTAAAGTGGCAAGTGCAAGACTAAGTATGTCAGCGATATAATCGATCATATCGGTTTTTGTAGAAGCCTAAGTTCCCTCAGTTAGGTCATGTATGTAACGTAATTCTCAATTTCAATGCAGAAAAATGGGACATTGCAATTGGAGATTGCCACAGCTAAAACCTAACTAAATCATTTGTATACAGGTAAACTAAAAAACGAACGAATGTCGTTAATGGCCCGTTTTTCAAAATTGCACATGACAAATGCATGACATGCTCCATGGAATTTGCATTATTCCAGTACGGCTAGTAATTGAATTATAGTTAATAATTCTCGATGTTAAAACCAAGAAGCATGTGTATGATCATTGCCAAGTTCATAGCGTTTTATATATTTTTACAAATTTATGTGTTTTCGGATAGTCTAAAATTCAATGTTTATAATACTTCGAAAGATATTCTAGATCTGATATCGAAACAAGAATATTCGGGACTACATGAAACGCTTCAATTTAAAAATTGAAGACAGCTCAGATACAGCGTACATCTTAAATGGTTCAAAAATATTCTATTTGAAATTATCTATCTAAAAAATATACCACACGCATATTTTACTTTTTTTGTTCCTAGTCTAAGAAACGATACAATACTCTACATGTATGTTTTTCTTACTTTTGTTTAAATAAGTTTTAGTTGTTTGCAATTTTAAAGTGAGGGAAAGGGAGAACATTTTGCATTCTTTTCTTATAAACTTTTTCGTACTTACCGTTTACTGAATCTTGATGACAATTTTGAAAAGAAACTCATACGACCAGGATGTGGTGACTCTCCTGATACGCCACCCGTAGCCGAATAGTCCAAAGCTGGGTTATTGCGGGGTCTAGTTTGGCCTTGATTCAACATAAGCATGTAATAAAAAAAAAAATGTAAACAAAAAACGTATTATTTATATAAAGAAGAAATTTTTCTATGACTAAATATATTATTAATAAAAGGGCGGCAATGCTTAACTATTCTACTAAACTAAACTCTTTAAGTTCTCTTATAATGAATTGCATTTACTTCCATCACAAACAGGTTAAACGGTGATCACTTTTTTGTCACTTGATTTAAAACACCTAGAAAACAATCTATGAATATGTGTCATATAAATTAAGAAAAGGGGATTTCCGTAGGAGCATATCTCTTCCTACTAGTTGTTCTAAATTGAAAGTGAACGAAATTCGATCACAACAGTGCACCAATATTTTAAATATAAAAAAGCCAATATATTAGACGACAAAGCGCAGGCAATTTTTACTTTATAGCATTAAAGCAAAGCAATTTCTAAAAATAGTCAATCGCTATTATGAATATATATATCCGAATATATGCAGGTGTTCTTCGTATAACTGGGTAATTGGCAAACACGATTTCGATACAATGCAGTATAAAACTTGGGAATATCATAACACGGTTCTGGCAAAACATGATTTCAAAACGCCGATACATCGAATTTTTTTCAATTGCTGTTTGCTTTTATTTTTATTTTATCGTTAACAGAACGAGTTTCAACCAACTTTGAGAAGAAAAAAATGTAACTGTAATTTTCAATACAAAATAATTTTGCGATCGCCGTTATAACTTTTTGAATACGTTTTTAATCCTTGTATTTCATATTTTTTTGTTTCGAAAATCCCACATTTTATGGTCTAAGTTTGCATGAAAAAATACACATTCATAACGTTTCATCTGCTTCATGCAGCTGCCGACTGTCGCACTGATTAACACAGATTAGTAAAGCATTTGGTGAAAAGAGGGATTAACATAAAATGTCACGTTGAAGTTAGATATTGGCAACAATGATATATAAGCTGCATAGTTGCTGAAGGCAAATTGAATTGAGTCAAGAGAGTTGAATTGTAATATACAAAGCGAATGAAACCAGAATCAGTCTAAATATAAATTCCTGAAAATAATTTGTAAATAGTTCTAAGAATTGTAAAGAAAACCTATACCACCCAAAAACCACAATTCAGCGGTAGGAACTTAATCCCAAATGGACTTGAATAAAGACGAAAAATTCACAAAAGCCGATTTACATTACAATATATGTGTATATTTGAAATGAAATTTAAGCTATTATAAAATTTTACGCTTTAAAAGTAGATCTCGATGTAACACGGTACATAATGCCTTGAATTACATTATTTCAAAGGCGGCTTTAATAAAAACAGGTTTCGATACAAGTCGACGCATTATATGCCTGATTACCTAAGTTTAAATTACATTCTGGTTTTAAATAAATAAAAAGGATTCGTGCAATGCTGTTTCGATACCGCTCGGTACGAATAAACCATGGTACACCAGGAATGCCTGTATATGCTGACGCGCTTATAAACTTCGTCGTTATATAACATACGTTTATACATGTATAAGAATACTTCCACATACATACAATAATGTTTGCAACAGCCAAAAGGAAGCGTCACAGATCATAGAAAACATAACTGTTCATCAACTTCAAATTCTAGACCGATCTAGGCATTGTAAGAGATCGGTTTCAAATTTAGCAGAAACATTGGGAGTTTTTGTATGCAGATTGGTGTTAAAAATGTGCTAAATCTGCCAAAAGACATGCTACAGTAAAACGTAAAATAAAAGTACCTCCTTTTCTCCAAGTAAAAATTTGTGGGTTTTTGCTTATTACTCATGACTTGTGCAAGATGGAAGTCTGAAGTTTTCTAAACTTATTTCATGAGGGATCCTATCAACCATGTTCAAAAATAGAACATTTTGGCTAAGCCTTCGTAGAGTTATAAGCGATTAAATATTCAATTTTTTTCATTATAGCCTACGGTACAAAAATATATTAAGTTAGTGCGCATGTATGCGACATCCAGAAAAACTTGATATAGCTAAGCCTAACTATTCGCCTTGTTTTCTTGTATTTAATCGACGGGTCATAACATTGAGATATTTTGATGAAATTTGTTAACCAAGATGAATCAGCTTAAGGGCGAACCCTAGGCATATATGTTTACATGTATGCTAGGTATGTTCTGTATGCTATTTCCATTCAAAATACAGTACGCATATTCAATTAATATATATAATTTATCTTGTATATATTATAAAATAATAAATATATAATAGTATTATATATAATTATATGCGAAGAATGCAATTACACGTAAATAACGTGTTTTGTATTAAAAATTAATATAAAATTAGTAACGAGCGGTGATTAATTTACGACGAGCTGGATGATAAATTTGAGCCAATGAAAGGATAACTACGAATTGTACAGTCAGTATTAAGAGACCCAGCCACTTCAAATGGATGGGAAGGCATCAAAAACAATAAGGTTGTAAAGTTAAAAAGATTTCACAACATCCCTCAAAGTAGAACAATTTTTATCTGGCGATCAATGTTGGGAAGCGATACGAAAGGAATATAAGGTATTACTGAAAAATTGGAAACTGTCGGAACTTCTTTAATGGCAAGAATTTGTTCACAACATGTGCGTCTTTGAAGAGGAGAAAAGATAGAAATGTAGAGCGTTGGAAAAATAAGGTTAGCCGCTAAGCGATGTTCCTAAATATATGGGGCAGAAATATTTTCTCCACTTGTGAAACCTGCATATGAAACAGTGAGAATGATGCCCGCAATTGCCGCAGAATCTGCCTATGAGAGGAATGTCTCAAACGCATATTCACGTCGTGAACTAATTAAGTAGTAGTATTTTGGCATTCTAAACTGGTATGAAAACTTTGGACCGGCTGGGGCGATTGCTGAACCACTTCCCATACAACGAAAATTGAAAGTCATACGACAAAAAGTATAATTTTCAACGCTTCATGCTGAAAATTATATTATAATAGTATTTTAATATAAAAAATTAACTGCACCAAATTTGGACCATCCTATTTTATAGGATCCTATTCTAATAAGGATTTTCACGAAAACTGACCCTTTGCAGAGTAGAAAAGTCCAAGGTTTAATATGTAATGATGAAAATTGAACTCTACAAAATTTGGACCACCTACACTTATTTTTCGATCTCGACCTGTATAAGGATTACTAGATTGCGTTCCCTATAAATACGCCCTTCAAAACAATTGAGATCGACATCATTTGAAATGCGGCATGGCAAGAAAACGGTGATATTTTAGTTAAAGACGTTTGATTCCTTGACTATTAGACAAAAGACCACACTCGAAATTCAACCTAAAAGGCAAATATCTAAAAATAAATGGTACGATAACTAGAAAGCCTATAAATTGTACAATAAATTAAATCGTAAACTTATCGTGAACAAGGATGTTTATTCTGCAGAGCCAAGTAATATGAAAGATTGCATTATATTTAATCAACTAGTATTGCAAACGCCTGCTAAAAAAAAGTCATATTAACGACGTCAGTATCATAGGTAACGATGAAAATTATCAAACAGCAAGCGAGAGCGAGTTTAATGCTTATTTTATCGTTAACGGGAGTAGTCTCAACCAACTTTGAGAAAAAAAATTGGATAAGCCGTAATATTTGATGAAAATTTGATGAAATTTAGAATTAGCGCATTTTGCTTATCGCGTTCTACTTTCGAAGTCCTTTTATTTGCTGCCCATATCGATCGTTACGTCCACCACAATTGATTTAGAATTCACGGTTAGTTTGACGCATTTTATTCTCTTATTTGACATCCGTATCAGCGGCAATTTTTAAAAAACAAAAAATCCATCAGTGCGTGACGTCCGCCAAATTTAATTTAGAACTAGCATACTTAGCTTGTTGCTTTCTATTCTCCAAATCCTTTTATTTGATACCCATATCAATGGTGTTTTTAAGAAAAAATTAATCCGCTACGCAATGGTGTCCATCATATTTATTTTACACTTAACGTATTTTGTTAACCACATAATATACCTCCATGTGAGGAATAATTTTAAACATCCTGTCTTGGTTAACTTATGATTCAAAAACATAAACTCTCAGGTAAGTGAAAAGAGGAAAATTTAACCACTTGTAACCCTGTGTGAGTATGGCCTATTTTTTAATTTTTGCAAAGTTAGCAGAGTTTTGCGTAAAGTAAATGTAGAAAATTTTCGTTTTTTATCTTTCATAATTTGTGAGTAATGAGCAAAATCCCACAAATTTTTGTTTACAAAAACGTAGTTGCGCTCAGTTTCTTCTTCTGCTCTGGCCAATTTGACGCATTTTCAATACCAAACCGCGTGCAAAAACTTCCAACTTTCCTACCAAATTTGAAGGAAAGTGTTAAAAACGCACACAAAGGGACACGTAGTTTAATTGATTCAGAATGTCACGCTCATGAAAGATTATGTATACTTTATTGGGGGTTTCTGAAGCTTCTTTTGGATGTTGCAAAAATTATGACAAAATAAGTATACTCCATCAGCAAAACAAAAACTCCGTTGTATCATTCCAGAGGTAAATACATAGACATAAGGAGGAATTAAAATATTAGTTTGAACGAGATGGCAATCGACAGTCTTGCAAAAGTTAAATGAGAAATGTGTCAAGTTATTAAACATAGTTAATTAATTGATCACTTGCTAAGAATAGGAATAGTTCTGTATAAAAGGAGACAAAATGAACTCTCAAATATTCTGCGAAAAAGTTGGAGATGAAAATTTTGAAAATCAAAGAGCAGAAAGCTATGACCGCTATTGTACTGAGCGTTACGCCAATACAAATAGCTCATATAAAATTAGAAATTGATTGCAAATCGACAGTTGAGTCGTGGATGACGTTAAACGAGGCCCATGGACCACAACGATCACTAAGAAAAGTGAATTTATTCAAGCAAGTAATGGGATTGAGAATGCGTGCAACAACATATTTTTAGTTTTATATCATGCCACACAAGTTAACTGAATTCGGAGCGAATCTCTGCAAATAGTTACTGGTGATTCACTTTTAAAGAGTATTCCAAAATTATGCGAACATCGAACGATTGCATGGGAATGTCCCCACGTTGTGCCATGGTTAAACGCCGCGAAAACTAAACTGATCGGAGAAGTGCATCGCAAGACATGACCATTAAAACCAAAAAGCCCAAGACAGTAATTCCAAATGTAAATGTTATGTAAGGAATAAAATCAATGAATGTGTAGATAACACAAGTAATTACAAGAAAAACTGTAATCAGCGATTGAATGTAAGATGCCGAAATTGCCATCGCAAAGAACACTATCCAGAAAAATGCACAAAAAAAAAAACAAAGCGAACAGAGGGTAGTGCAAGATAACAATAACCACAGAAAGAGATAGTTCACTGCAACAAATAAGAAGGAAAGTGCCACCCTCCTAAAAATATAATCTCTCCATCAAACAACACAATATACAACAATAGATATATTTAGCCGTCGGTTGTCACTTCGTATCTCACGTATAAGTATCGAATTTGGTAAAAAAAAGTAAAAGATGAGCCATTTTTAAAACGACGTCCAAAGACGTCCGAAGATTGTCAAGAGTATGCGGAAACAATTATCCAATCGCAAAATGATTTCTAAAGGAGATGGCATGGCACAGTCCATGACAAAGGAGCTTAACGTGATGTTTGTTGATCTCCTACATGTACTGGGGTTGCAGTGCAGCTTTTTACCGGTGTTCCAGAACCCTGTGTTACGGATATCTTCTTCGGTTCACGAAGGGGATAGAAGAATCGAGAACAAGCATGGTGGAACGCTTTGACGCGCAAAAAATATCAGTGATCAGAGGTAGTGAAATGACACAATCGTTACGAACATTTAAATTTTGATTGCCTGAAGGCACTCTCACATGAGAAGTTGCCATCCGCATGGCAAGAAAATGCATAAACTATTCATCAATACAGCAGGCCGAGCAGAACAGAATTTTTGTTTTCGTATAATTTGTATATCATGTGAGATCGTTCTCTTTTGCATCTGTTTCAAGGGAACCAGCATACATCATGGCTTGTAGTGCTTCATTGAAAAGTAGAAGAACTCCCTTTCCGCCAGGAGAAGCACAAAGGAGGCATTTTCCACGTTTTTAGACATAGTAAATTAAATCGAACTGGTGATGATCCTGTGTATATTGACAATAAAAAAATTCATTTTAAAATTTTTGCAATGCTAACACTCATGTTCATCTTTCCATTTATAGGACACATCCTGCTCGTATCGACGACTTTATCGATTCTTGTAAACCAAAAGACTTCCGTCATCCGATAGCAACGTCTCTTGCTATCTGAACGATAACTCAGGCCATATAGTCCTAATTTAATGAAATATTAATAGGTCTTAGCTTTACAATTTTTAGTTGGAAATCGGTTTCCACATTTTGTTTTACGTGAGTGTCCTTATCATCCAGCACTTAGAAGTTATATACGCATAGTAAGCAAGATATCTCATTAAATCCTCTTACCGTGTTATATCTCACTCCTATCCAGCACCGAGATGCATTTTACTTCTCGGAATTCAATTATGAAATATTAAGATTGATTTTTCTTTTGAGTGTATACATATCTTGCCATTCCTGTTAAAATATTACAATTTTTCATTTCCGCATATATTCCGATTAGGCAAACTTCTACTGGTAATTTCATTACCGATAATCGTCTATTTCTTAGTTTCAGACGAGTGTCATATATAACGGTTTCAGCATAGCTTTCGATTGATCACAAGTTATTGATTTTCAGAACTCACTTTTCTGTCTTGCCTTTCCTAATAAGGATTCTTAAACGTGGAATCGTTCTCGCACATTCTCCAATGCAATTTAGAAAGAAGCAAGAAATAATAATAATAGTAGTTTATTGATTCACATACATTGAAAAACGTTGCCCCCTTAATTGATTTAGATGTCCTATTCGTTTTTAATGCACATGACATCCCCATAAATAATGATTCGCCAGTGCCTAAATTTATTAAATGTCAGAGAACTTTACGATCGCTGCGTGACTAAAACACTATGCATGAGCTTGGTTAAATCAATATTGGAATATGCCACTGCATGTGTGCTACGTTAAGTCAATTGAATCTGTTCAGAAAATAACTTTCTCCTCGCTCTAACGAATCTTAGTCCTAGTCGTTAGTCTATTCGTTAGTTATTCATAGCTCTATTTGCGCTATAGAAACGATGGTTTATCCAAGTTATTTCTTGTTTATTTAAAGTACTGACTAATTAAATTTTATAAAGTTCAACATTCCTGCCTTTTCTTCTACGAATATTCTTTTCATAGAAGTCAGTCAATATATTCAGCCCTTTTAAGGTTCATACCAATTATCTAAACTATATCCATAATTTACCGGGCGTGTTGATATGAAGTGCAGGACAGTTGGTGCACTGACACAAAGAGTAGTATAAACATATCACATTTTACCTATTATTATTTATATAAATAAAAAGCTTTCCGAGATACGATTAAATTTTTGTTTTAATTAAAAGAAAACTGCTGCTGAATAATATCGCTTGTTTCGAGAAATTTCTTGTGAATATCATCAATCGTAATCACAGAATATCGAAAACTGTCGAGAAGTTACGTATATCCGGAATTGTAAGCATTCCTGGAAGAAAACGATGCATAAACACAAAAACAAATTGCAGAGCTTTTAGGCGTTAGTCGGCAAGCTGCTGCAAGCGTATACGAGAAGTTAAAAAGCAAAACACTTGGGAAATGATTTGCTGGGAGCGTAAAATGGATTTGCTTTGAGAATTTTGAGCACGAAAAGTTGTGTGTAGATCAAGACGCACCATCCACACCGGTCGTAAGAGGTGGTTGCAAGAATGGTAGAATTTATTATGAGCCGAAATAGTTGATGTTCAAAACCCGACCAAAACATAAAAAAAAATGAAACGAGCCATATGTCTGCAAAAAGTCGCTGGCGGCAGTGAATACGGTAAGTGGGAAAGCAATTCGACGGGTAATTCATTTAATCTCACTCTCGTTTTCATCGACTTGTAAAATGGGGTGTTGATGAAACAGTACTTTTTTCCTGTAAGGCAGTTTTTTCTTGATTCCCACACTCGATCGATCCAATAATATCGTGAAATACTCGCTATTGATCCGTTGTCCCTTTTCAAGACAGTCGATGCACAAAATACCATGTGCGTCGCAAAATACGGATGCCAGACTTTGCCAGCTGACTTCTGAGTTTTTGGTCGCTTTGGACGAATTTCACATGTTGCTTCCCACTCCGTTGACCATATTTTTGAATCATGCGTATGGTAATGGATCCAGGTTTGGTCCATTTTAATCTACACAAAAAACACTTTTTACCTCTCTTGACCAGACGTCCGAAAGGTTAACCCGCTATTGTGTTTGGTTCGTTGTGAGCAAACACCACAACCACTTTGAAAATGAGCTTTCTCACGGACAAATTTTCATGCAAAATAGCAAATGCACTGTCTTCTGATATCCTTAAAGTGTCAGCTATCTTCGTTTGCGGTCTTCCAAAACGATTTTGTGATTTTTTTTGTGCTGTGGAACAACTGTCGATTTTGGGCGACCAGGTAGATCGTTCAGCATCAGCGATGCTTGTACGACCGTAACATCATCATTATTCATTGCGTGGGCAATAAAAGTTGATTTCCCTGGTGCAAGGTCTCCATAACACTTAACAAGCCACTGCTTGGCTTCAACAATATTTTTCCCTTGTAACCCCTAATTGTCAAATTTTGACTCGTATCGTTTGACGGTTGGTACTATCCAGAAATCAAGTGGGATTGTCAACAGTATTGCCATGCATGTCTCAGACCGAAGGCTTATTAAGTGATGTGTTATATTCGTTTTGTTAAAACATTTTTAACATTCATAAATTAGAAGAACTTTCTCTTTAATTGTTATCAAATTAAATCTAGACGTGTTCGTCCGTAAATGTGCCTATTTAGCCTTCGGTGTACCGTTTGTGGTAGATAATTTTCCAGACGCGACAATTAAGATATCGCCTTCAACTTTGACCTCTTTTATAGTGCATTTTTTTTTTTTTCAAACGCACAGAAGCAAGCTTCAAAAACCCTGTAAAGTATGCAAATTCTTGGCCAGTTTCAAATTCATAACGCCTCTAAGCATATCCGTACGCCCATCAACATTCCAGCGCTCGTAAATATGAAGATATTGTCTACAAACTTGCAAAAGAACACTTTTGCTGTATTATTTGTTTGTCACTCGCAAAGTACAAGACATAAACCATATAAATTTCCATTTTCATTCTGAAAACAGAAAAAATCAGGCCCGCCGAACATTATAAAGTATGGAAGTATGGAGTATGGTAATTTACCATTTTTTTGGGACCAGGGCACTATGGATGTAAAAGATTTGATCAGGACCGAATATAATTCTCTTACTTGCTAGATTACAGATTGTGTCCTCGTTGACACTAACTGTCTCAGCCGGAAAATGTTTCCATAGGTATTGCTAATGGTGCAGCCCGTGATATCTTGAACAGCTCGATGAAAGTGTGGGACAAGTAAAGCGAAAAATTTCAAATTATCTATGATGGAATATTTTAACACCTTCTTCGTAAAGGAACTAGCATTCCTAACGAAGTTCATACTAAACAGAGAGGTACAACAATCAGCATCAATTATGCTAAGTGGGAAAGTTATGCTCGGTTGCGACCGAATCTTTTATACCCATTATCGTTATCCTATACAACATTCTTTAATCATTTTTTAAAGGAAAAATATAAGTTTTCATATTCGGTAATAATAGGTGGCGTGGGTAATTTTTGATATTCTTATAGACTAAGACACGGAAAGAAAAGTTCTTAGTTTTAGTTCGCAAATTTAATGTACAAGTTGTAGCTCCAAGCAGTCCCCATGATTTTAACAATAAACAAAGCAAGGATAGTTCGTTAATATAAATAAGTTATACCGTTTCCTACATCTAGACGATAGGCAGTTCTAAAAATATTTGTGGTACAGTTGAAATGTTCTTACTTTTGAATATACAAATATCTTAGATCATATGCGAATTTCTTAAAAGCTTCACATAACTTCTAAATGGTAAAAATATCAATATTGGAAAAATAATTATTGTAATGCGATTGTGATAACGACACAATTATTATTAAAGTGGAATAGTTGCTAGCATCACGTAGACAACATGGAAATATTTAACATGAAACATAAAACGTAATTAAATATGAAAAAATGCAAAAAAAAGTATAAGGCGGCGTAAAACAAAATATATATAAATGATATGCATAGAAGACAAAATGATGAGAAGTGGGTTCAAAATTTTAGAATGCATTTATATAAAACTTCAAATGATTTAACAATTTTTTTCAGATAAATTTGTTATACGTAATAAATTTTGAAGAGATCTCGTCAAAAAAAGGTGAATATTTATAGTCATAGGTACATATATTTTAATTTATAAATGCTCTAATCAATATAATAACATAACTAGTGCAAGTTTCTAATGTAATGACGAAGAAATAAAGAGGTTGAGATATATTCTATTGTATTATCTACTTGTTTATTCCTGCAATGTTGTTTGTATACATATGAACGCACCGATATAATTTATAGAGATGAGCAAATATACGAAACTTAAAAAAGAAACAAAACTAACAATTATAAGAACATATGAGCTGCGGAGTCCTGTCATAATTATGCGAAGAACACAAATTGTTCTATCTCATTTGCAATATCCACAAGTACGTAACAGAAATTTCTCATAATAAATATACACATGATGTTAAGTCAATTTACGTATATTCTCAAGTCTGCAAACGTATTTTTAGTTGAATTCCACCATATCAACTTTAAACACATTGTCGAAACTGTTTATAAGATCTTTTCAAAATATATAGATACAAAATGTCTCGATTGGCCATACAACACGCCCCAAATTAAAATCTCACCTCCTGTACGCGGAGATAAATGTGGTTTCTATGCCTTTTTTAAATTTCTATCGTTATTTATGAACACGCACATATTAGGTTTAGAAAGTTTCTTACATAAAAGCAAAACTCACCCGAATGAAAAGTTGAACGTGATGGAACATTCCTCGGAAAATGTCTGCCAGACTTAACAGCTGATGTCACTCTAAGATCGTTGAACACACTATTTTTGTACGTTTATTGATATGCGCGGTGCATATTCATGGAAGCGTTCGATCATTGGAAAGCATTGGTTTTCGTTATTGAATTAAACGTTTTAAAATTGGTACAAAAAATTGGCAGGCATAAAAGAATTAATTAGTTATCGGCGCATGTGTAAACAAAGTAAGCAGTTCAGTTTTTTAGCGTTTTTAAAAGTAATGTTTAAAAAACCGAATTTTTTAATCACGTTTGTCGAAGGAAAGATTTTGAATTGATTTAAAATTTTTTTTTTTATATTTTGTTAGAATTGTTGTACATAAAATTGGCAAGCAAAAAGTAGAATTAGAGGAATGTTCATGCAAGTAGAGAGCGGTAAACCAATAAGCACAATGATTTATTTGAAATATTTCCGTATTACGCATTGTTGAACAGAGGTCGGTTGGTTGTTGAATTTATTGTTTGGTCGATTAATTAGTTTGTGATAGTTGGTGGCGGTGGTTGTAACATGCAAAAAATATGAGAAAAATACAAAATGAAATAAATTTTGGAACGAAAAATAAAGAAAATTAATTATATACTTTTTGTTTGCTAAACAAAGAGCAAACACACAATAGAAACCCTTATTAAAAGAAAATGGTAGTTCGTTTTTTTGAAAGTGGAAAAAAATATTCAAATATCTTTAAAAGACCGTACCACAAAGATCACAAAACTCAGAAAAATTTGATGACAACCCGAAATCTTATTGAAAAAAAAAAATTAAAACAGTACAAAGTACAGAGCAATGAAAGAATTACAAACGAATAAGCAATTTCTGGAAAGAGAATTCATGAAATTATTATATTTTTTAAAAAAAAATTTGTTATTTCTATTTTGAAAATAAGAGATAATTTTTCTCTTGATCATCACCAACCCTATCTTACAAGATGCCTTGTTTAAGTTAGTTGTTCAATTCTTAACACGTATCATAATTTTATTATTAAGCTTAGGAATTCTTATTTGATACTCACCATTAATTTTATATTTTAAATATTTATTGATTTTTTGCGAAGAATAGATACAATGGTATTTGTGTTAGGTTGCCAGTTGTAGAATTTTTTTTGGAACATATTTATACAAATAGATTTTAACGATTTCGTTTCAAAAAGGAAAGTAAGACAAAAAAATATAAAAAGAAATTAGCGCTTTAATGGAATTTGAAAAAATTGTTTTTTATATGGCTAGAGACAAGATTTTAAGAAAACCAAGCAAATTTTTAAATATACAAAACGTGGTTAAAATCATTTACAATGCATTTTATTTAATATTGACTTAATTTTAATTTAATATTAATTGTAATATTAAATTCAGTTTTCAGAGTAAATGAACGGACAAAAAAGCTTAACTGAAATAAAAAATATTCTTACAATGCTTTTAATTTGCATGTTATTTCTACCCTAAAATTGTTCATGGAGTTGATGCTGATCAAGTTCATTATGTTGACAAGGTTTTAAAACTTTACTCTTTTGATGATTTTGTTTTGTTAGTTTGCTCAACATATGTATTAAAATGTACTGATTTTGATGTTAGTAAAAAACTTTTTTAAAAGCTTGTAAAATTTTCTAGGAGTGGACTATTATTTAAAATGTAAATCACATACGAATTGTACATACTTTGAATCTGTAGAAATAGCATTTGTTTTTTCTGTTGAAGATGTCTTCTCATACAGAGTCGTAGAACGTCGAGGCATCATGCTAACAGTTGCTGCAGTCCGGTTGCTATTCGGCGCTTCATATTTAGGTGTAGAGCGTGGTTTTGCGCTGCTTACAGTCGCTGTTGATAAAAATGAATGGAAATAAGTCTACTTTACTTTTAATTAAAATGAAGTAAAATAAAAATTGGCTAAGGTTTTTTGCTTGTGCAATTTCATCAAGGAAAGTTTTACATAAATTTACGGCTTTTAAGAACATAAGTGATAACCACGGTTGGTCTTTTCGGACCAACTACGTATTATTTAAAACAGCATACTAGTGGCAGTTAAAATGTTAAATAAAAACTAGCAAAAGTTTGCCTCGAAGTGCATCTTCCAACACCTGGCTGCTATATAAAAAAATTCCAAATATTTCATTAACTTGCGATTGTTAGTTGACCAGACGTCTCTATATTGGCCTAGGAAAGTATTTGCATTGTGTATGGTCGTAAATGAAACACATGCACAACTTAAGTTGGCAAATTTTGAATTTGAAAACCAACGGCGTATATATACTGCGGAGTGAAAGATTAAACGTACTATACATTAATAATGCGCTCCTGGATGCAATAACGATAGAAATAAATATTTCTTGGATATAATTACAAATTTGAATTTTCTATATTCGACATGGACGCGTAACAATTTCAAAAAAGAATGGTATACAACCATATCAACTATCCTGCCACTCCTTATCAAACTTTGATTGTTCAAGAATGTTTCTGTGTTTAAACTGTTCGTGGAAGCTGAAGTTCTACTCAAGTCTTGTAAGATCTTAAAAAAACACAAATTACGTTTATAAAGACCAATACTGACATGTATCTGCTGTTGTTAATAACTTATGAGTAGCAGAGGCAGGCCTTTGGCTTTGGGCTGATAATCGGGCCGTATTTTCTTTGATAGTGGCCGCGTCAATTGTGTTTTGACGTTTAAAGTTACTGCTACTGTAAATGAAAATTTCAATATGCATTATACAAATAAGCGCATTGGCACGAAAGAAAAACTCTTACATTGATGACCTTTCAGCGGAAGACGCAGTACCAGCAATAGTATAATTATTGCTAACCGGAACGGTGCTGGCTGTTCCAATAGTGGATACTTGGACAGCAGTATTACCAGGGGCCAAACCTGTTCTCGGTAAAATAAATTTTAATTTCCCACTCAATACATATAATACCATTATTCATTTGCCTATCGAAACTTACGCAATGTATCAGCTCCGGAAGACGCTCTACGACTTGGTTTTGTACTAGAAGCTGAAATACTTCTGTGAACGCCACGATGCGTCGGGCTTTGTAAAGTGGTATTAGTAGATATAGCAGTACCGTCGTTGCCAGAAATATTGCGCAAGGACAGAGAAGAGCCAGAACGAGAACCATCACTTTCAGGCTGAAAAACAGTAAGAGGATAATGTCACTATTTATTATATGCTAAAATTTATTTTAAAATTATAGACGCAATAGCTTACATCAGTACTTTTCCTTCCTAACAACAAATAGGTGGCAAATACGTCATCATAACGTACTTGTGATAATGAGGCCTCAATTTCTTGTCTATTGTAGCCCATTGCCACTAGAGCTTCTGTGTTATTTTATTAAATTTTTATTTAGCAGATTGTCAAAAAAGAAAGCAATAAAAATTCGAGTTAGAAGTTTTTCATTCAAAAGATAAAAATGATATTTATAAGAATTTGCTATTAAATCTACTCTAAATTAGATACTGCGATAATTTACCATCATTTTTTTTACAGTTATGATAATCTTAAATAATAACTGATAGTGAAGTCCATATGAAAAAACTGAATTTAAATTTCCAGAACGAAATTTATTTTAAAAAAATGTACTCGAGAGTCCGAAATGTTTTTTTTTTTGGGCAGCTATACTTGGACTTTTTCGGATTCATTCGTATTCTCTTTAAATGAAACTGTGAAAATCTCCTAAAATCTATGATATCTTTGAGGTTTGTTATAGTTTTTTTTTTTTTAAATAAAATCCCAAAGTAAGCGAGTGCTTCTCATAAATAAATAGAAACCCAAACACGGACGCGCCCACACTCGCTCACACATTCATGGCAGCTTTATATTAAAATACATATGTAGCCTAGATAGATTGCGTGATGCAGTGAAATTTGTTGAGAAAATTAACTATGTTATCGTTTGGTGAATCATATGCTAGTATTGGACATTTAATTAACTGATCTATTTTTGGCAGTCAGTACACCCTTTTCAGGTTTAATTGTCAAATATTAATCTGTTACATGTGTTTTACGCTGCAGGATTGGTGATTATGATGAAATTTGTAGCTACACATAGCGCATCAAAGTTTGCGACATCATCACATATATATACACGAAAATAGAGAGGAGCTTTGTAATAGACAGATTAATACAATTGAGCTTGGTATACAGTACCCGTCTTACCTATCCGTTTCGGATCAGCTAAATCTTGTTTAGGTTCCATGTACGGTTTAAGTTCGTCATCTTCAAACCCCATATTCATCCACTTGTCACTCATTATAGTCTCCAGGCTGGCCCGTTTTGCAGGATTTAATACCAAAAATTTACGCAAAAGATTTTCACAATCAGTAGACATGTAGAAGGGAATCCTGTTAAAAACGCGAGTGGTAATATATTGCGATTGAGGTAAAAAAAACAAACTGCATAAAACGCTCAGTATTAACCTGTATTTGCCTCTTAGCACACGTTCGCGCAGTTCACGTAACGTTGAACCATCGAATGGCAGGGAGCCGCTCACCAGAGTGTACAAAATCACACCCAGAGACCAAACATCGACTTCAGGACCATCATATTTTTTGCCCTGGAACAATTCTGGTGCAGCATACGGTGGACTACCACAAAATGTATCTAATTTGGAGCCAGGAGTGAACTCATTTGAAAAACCGAAATCGGCGATCTTTATGTTCAATTCGCTGTCTAGTAGCAGGTTCTCCGCCTTTAGATCTCTAAAAAGAACAAGAATGAAATAACACGTTATCAAACCTCTAACAATAGTAGCGTTTATCTCCCTTTACCTATGTATTATACGTTTTTGATGGCAATATTGTACCGCCGAAACAATTTGGCGAAATTTAACTCTTGCCTCCTTTTCTTTCATACGACCATGTAATACTAAATAATCGAATACCTCACCACCGGAAGCATATTCCATTACCAGATATAAGGTCTTTTCTGTTTCAATTACTTGAAATAGTTTCACAATATTGGGATGATCAAGCATTTTCATTATTCTAACCTAGAAAAGAAATATCATTGGTTTCTGATAGAATGCATGTAATAACAATTAATCATTTTAGGTAACAGTTATATAAAAGAGTTATTCGTTGTTATATTGACCACCGAAAATTAGATATTCTATTTCTGTTTGCCCGTCAATAATAGATAGGTAAATTCAATACAATTTGTGTTCCGGTGTCTGTCAGTTTATCTGTCTGTAGGACTTTGCTGGTATGTTAATAACCGAAAAACCTACATAAAAAGCTACAATTTGGCGTAATAACCATGATATCTACAAAGTTTAAAGTCGTAACTCATAGCATACCTTAATCTAAGAACTGTACATTTTGACAATTCTTCAACCGCTTCAGTTTATACTGAATAAGAGTTTTAAGTTTTTAAGAAAATTTTGCCAAGAAAAAAAAATTGCATTGTTTAATACTATAAGACGCATATTAATCTGCGTTTATAAATTTCTGTACTTCTTCCTTTTCATTGTGTTCTCAACGTACGTTTCCCTTTCAAAATATGTTAATCGTGTAGCTAATGAATACTTTATATAAACAGTATACAAAAAACTAATTAATTTCCCGAAATAATCCATTTGATATATTAGTTTTGCGAATTAAGGATGAAACACCACTTGCTTTCCCCTATTATTTTAAACGCTTTAAAGGACAACCTAGGCTATACTTGTTTAATAAGACTAAATAATAATTACATTGGTCTTTCAATAACGATAATGGCGAATAGACTAACAAATTTCAAACAAACTTTTACAAATACGTTGTTAAGATAAAAACTTATCCTTCCGCTGTATAACATTTGTTAAAGTGAGAATTATGACTGCACAATTGAATAAACAATGTTCCATTATCACTTGTTGGAATTTCTAGCTGTCAATAACGAATGAGTTCATAATTCAACTAAATTTTTTTTTTTTATTTTATTAATTGAAAAAAGAAAGAAGCGATTTTTAATTGGATCTCTTGATATCCACCATGCGCTTGATCCAATATATTTTGTAATCGTATACATTTCACACGGCATTTTTGTACATTTGCCAGCGTCTCATGGGTAACGGCTCAAGCTAATAGCATACCATATATTCAGTCATATTTATTCACAGTTTTTTGATAATAATGATTAAAAAACTAAGCAAGAACCCTTAATCGTAACAGAATTTTAATAAAAATAAAAAAAACCGTTATAATTTTTACACTGTAGTTTATTTACAAATTTAAACGAAAGAGTGTGACGCAAAAGTGATTATGTATGAATCTGTATCTTGGTCCTGTCGACATCAGTTCTGCCCATATCTGCAATATAGTTTAAGGACTATTGCGTGGGAATGTCTAAAAACATTCAGTAAATCATATGCACGTTTTCTGACGCGTATAGAAAAACAAGTGAGCTGAAATGTTTTCAATGGAGTTGATTCATTTTATTTTATGTCGAATGTTATTCTTTGAAGCTTCCGTTCGTCTGTTAATGAAAACTGCAGAAAACTATGAAAATTGATTGAAAAAAAATTTACAATGAGAATTTCTCTAGTGCTAATTTCAATTCTACTGTTACTTACGCCTTGTCTTGTCTTGGAATGTTAGGGTTGTGCAGATTTTGCTATGCAATCGGAAAGATCTTTAATCTTTCTCCAAAAATTGCGGTATTTACATTGTAGCCGAGGAGTAGTCTTTTCATCCCAACTCATGAAAGCGGAAATAGAAATTGGGTAGAGAACAAAACACCTACAACAAAATTGAGCGCTCTACTAAAACTATTGGAACAAATTGTTAGCCCCCATGTTACTAAGAATCAGCTCATGCCTCCTGTAGAGAACTCTCTAACTCACTACATTCTAAAGAATTTTACGCCAAGCATCCAATGTCATAAATAAGTTAATTATTCGGTTCAGTTAATTTTTTAATAGTTCATATGAAAAAGTGTAAGAAATTATTTTTTGGAAAAGAAACAAAATGGAATCCTAAAATCAGATACTGAAAGGAATTCTGATGAAAATAATTATTTAAATAAACACTTTAAATGAAAGAGAATCATACAATCCATGTCGAGTTCAGATGACAATGCTTCCGTAGATAACCACGCGTCAGATTCTACGAAAGAGAACAATAATATAAATATGCAAACGAACAGAAAAATTAAGCGCAACAGCGGAGAAAAATATGACACAAATACAAGAAAAATAGTTCCAGACAAAAAATTTGAAAATATAGAGTGCGATTGTCCAAAAAATTGTAGAACTCTTCTTAGTGAAGCTGACCGCGAAGAAAAAAAATGCCGACATTTCTTGAAACCTGGCAGAAGCAAAATGTATTCCTCTTAAAAGCTGTTCAAAGAAGACGTGACAAAAATTGAAAAAAAGCACAAAGAAAATGTGTAAAATGTGCAGCTCGAAAAATTTGGGTTTGAAAAAACTTTTCTGTAAATACTTTTAAAATATCAATAGGACGATTAGATGGTGCGTTAAAATCTAAAGATGATGGAACGAATAAGCGTGGCCCGATGCGAGGATCGTCTACAAAGATTTCAGACGCCCACCTAACTCACATAAAGGAGCATATGCAAAACTTTCCGCAGTATGGAAGCCGCTATACACGGTCTCATAATCCTAAACGAAGATATTTACACCCTGAGTTAAACGGCAAGTAAATGTTCAAGTTTTATTTAGAAAAGTGTGAAGAAAGCAGTTTTTATCCTGTAAGAGAAATTACATAAAAGAGGGTTTTGAAAAACAATTCAAACTACAGTTTCACCAACCGCGAAAAGACACATGTCAAAAATGTAATTTTCTAAATTTGAAAATAAAAACATCATGTAACAATGGTGAAATCACAAGCCTCACAGAAGAACATAATATACACTTCAAGACCGCGCATTAGAAAGAAAAAGTATACAAGAAGATAAGATTTTGACATCCCAGATGGATATTTCGCATTTTTTTGACTTGCAGAAGGCATCACCCTACCCATATTATAAACCTAATATATATGTTTTAAGTGCAGGTTTTCATAATTTTCCTTATAATGATGTATTTAATAAAAATTTCATAAAAAAAAATTGGTTTTAATTGAGATCCCGTAGCTAATATTTTGTAAATGTAAGATTTGTACTTTTCGTTGACTTTGAAAGTGATGTAAGTCCATTTAAAAAATTATTGCACAATAAATTTAAATCAATTTAATATTTTAAAAATACCAAACTTGTGTAATGACATATATCCATATTTTTCAAATTATTCAAGTACAAAATCTTAAATATCTCCATATAAAATAAAATCTACTTACACCAGTTTCAAGGAAAACTGCTCAAATATTAGTATTTTATGAAGAACTTATAGGACTAATTTATTTTTATTTAATTTACTTATCTATATGTTGATTAAACTTATTCGCGTCATGTTAAAATGTTTTTACCCTTCAATTTAAAATCTAATTTATATAATTTGGTTGCATGATGCTCGTATAAACTGATGTTGTTAAACCTACAAAACTGCGACAAACTTTAATTCCCAAGGAGAATGCATTTACTAGTACGGATTTCATTGATTCCCATATATTGAGAAATGTAAATTTGTTTATTGATGTACGGGTTTTATTCGATCAAGGCTAAATCAGATAGATCGATGATTCATACGCTACAAAAAAGCTATGCGTAAGTTTTGTAAATCCAACACATGCTAACGATCCTGTCGTATAGTCGGTCTTCTTCCTGCAGATGTTTGTTAATTCAGGAGAATCAGTTCAGAAGCGATATTTGCTTTTCACAGTTAGGGAATTTTGTTGGCGGCGTTAGTCTCTTCGTCATAGGAATTCACTGACTCGACTTATGACATTGCGTACTTCGATGCATACATAGCATGAATGTTATACTTTGGTAAATAATAAGACAATGTTTTTTGCGCGGAATGTACATGAAAAACTTTGATTTCTGTAGGAGTAACATATTAGTAACATCAAGTGTTTATGAAGAAGTCCCTAGTGAGTAATTTGTCGAGATATTATGTATTTTATGCGAATTAGAGATAGGTAAAATGTTGGATACTGGATATGGAACGATATTAAGTTTCAATTTCCCTTCCTAATTGGTGATGGCTCTGAGGTATTGAGAACTTTACCGTACTGTAAAAGTATATTAACTACAAGCCCAAATATTAGGCATTTCATTGTAAACGACACTATTGCCTTAATTTTTTTAGTCGCTAATGTAGGAACAATTTCAAATGGCTTAATTTAAAATTTTTGGTTGAACTTTAAATACATTGTATATGATACAAATATGTATGTAAATGTACTTACTTCTCTGAAGAGTTTTTGGAGCGAACCCGGATTAAGTTGAGTTTTGTCAATAATTTTAATAGCAACTTCCTTGCCAGTGGGCAAATGTTTAGCCAATTTAACTTTAGCAAAGTTTCCTTTGCCAATCGTTTTAATAAGTTTATATTTGCCTATGTGTTCCTCTGTAGCACGCCATCTCATCGGCGCACTGCTGCGCAATGCCATATTAGGAGATCCCTTTAGCCGTATACAGTAAAATTAATTAACATTTCAAGACAAGAAAGAATATATATAGGTACAACAAAAAAGAGACAGAGTTTAGAAGTTTCGTTCTTGCTATGGTTGCATAATTTCTTTAAATTAATAGTTACCTTTTTTGATTTTGATTTATAATTGCTTTCGATTTCTTTGTGACGAAGTCTATCTGCTTTGCTAGTAGCCACAATTGGCAAACCTCCATTCTCTATCATTGTCACTACAACTTTATTGTTAGCACCGATCGGCGCTTGCGCTTCCTTGGCTATTGGCAATGTCCTTGTATCATGGTTCGATTTCGTGTTCACATTTAGCAACTGTTGTTTTTTCTCTATATAAAGGCAATCTTTACAATTTTGAAATTGTTTGATGGTAGCAGGTGTATGACTCTTTGATCTCTTTAAAAAGCGTATAATGGAATTTCTCGTTTTGGCTGGTTTATCGTTATTGCAATTGTTAACACTACTATTAGTACTATTCATTATGGTGCCAATAACCAAAGAAGGTGTACGTTCTTCACATTTTTTAGCACCCATGGCATTGCATCCGTTGTTATTATTGAGTTGTAAGCGACGAAAATTGCCGTCACCCAATCTTACATAGCAGCCCTCGGACATTTTGTGGTACGAATCAAAAGGCAATTTGTGAAAGTTACCTTGTGGGGTGCGATAATAACAATAGTCGGTTTTATGATATCCATTTTCAATAGCTGATGTATTTTGATGTTGCTTTTCATTTTTGGCAACTATCTCTAAACGTTTCAGTTCGCGTTCAGCGTTAAAAGTCCCTAAAGTAATAGGACGGGCACGACTGCTTTTCGACGATGTTGTTCCTTTGCAATCGCTTGGACGTTTGCTGTTACTGTCATGGCATTTATAATCGTATGCTTCAATTGTGGGAATTGTTGCTTTAGGTGACAATATGGTATTCTGGCTTTCGTCACAAATTACTAAATGGCTGTTATCGTTAGCATTCCCATCCAAATTATCATTGTAGCGTTTGTTATTATAGTTGCTGTTTTTATTATTACTTATCGGTTGACAAGGCGCTGCAATACTTGTTGTCTGTCCCATATTCTTATGACTATTTCCGTTTATTTACTTTATGACTTGTAAAATGAACTAATTCACTTAAAAGTTCACTCACTCCCTTAAACATTTTCTAAATTAATGTTAGTTTCATCTGTGTAGTTTTTTTTATAGTTTTATATTTTTAGCGCTGGTTATTTCAATTATTCTTTTTCAATTATTTTCGTCTTCTTGGCTACTTACTTAAACACATGTGCAGAAAATGTATTGACATTCTTATATATTGTATAACAAAGAAAATAAAAGGAATGTGATTATCCTGGATAGGGAAAGATTACGGCAGGTTACAATATTTCAAACACGCTAAAATTTTAATCCCCCGTTTATCATTCGAGCTACCAGTCCCAATATTGTGGGAAAATTAGATAATTGCGGTTTTCTTAAATCTTATTTTCAATACACGTCGAAAATAATTTGAAAAACTTCACAGTACTGAAAAGGGTAAGACGGATTTAAAAATAGAGCAATTGTATGAAATTATAAGAAAAATCAAAAAACTATACAATTTTTCTTAAGTAATTTGAAACTTGACATTAAAAATGAATGGATGAGGACTATTAAGTAAAATTTTGTTGGCAAGAAAACAATAGTAGTTTATGAAGAGTAGTTTGTAGAACCTCTGATGCTATGAACTTAATATCTTTCCTTCCCCTCTCCCTCAATAGCACATATAAACAACGACATCATTAATGTTTACGTAGCTGAGCAATTCGAAGAAAAACAGTTAAATATGAAAATTCTTTTCATAAAGGTAAAAAAAATTCGAAATCTTTTAGCTAATTTTCTAGTTAGCTTGGATTTTATTTTACATTATTTTTTATCACGCTCTAAATTCATTCAATTCATGCAGTTTAATATAAGGAATGAACCAAACGTAGTAAAAAGCCAAGCCGATGAAAAACATAAAAATTTATTTTTATCAATTTATTAGAGTATTTTAAGCTAAAGCCTAAACAAACACAAATTCGAGCTTAAATAACATTATATAGTTTTTTTTTTTCGTTTTTGCTCTTTCTCTCTCTTTATATAAGAAAATTTAGTGTGCTGCTGGTGTTTATTTTGAATCAAAATGTAGTAGACATTTTATAATATATCCAATAGTAGAGAATATTGATGGGTTAGTTTTGTCATTCCATTTGTAACATATAAAAACGCTCAGGAAATTTCCCAAACTTTAATCTAACTATAACTTTTTAAAATAAATTTTTAATCCATCTATCAATAATTCATCGGACTGACAGATAAACATCAAACAAAATGTTGAAAACAACGGTTATCAAAATTCCATGCCAATTCGATAATTCATTTACGAGTTACATGGTTTTAACAATGCTACTTTACTTTACTTCAGCTACTTTAGCTGATTCCAAAACAATGTGAAATGTGAATTCCGTGTGTTGATTAAAAACGCTAACTTTTGATGGCAAAAATACGTTTCAGCATTGGCCTTTGAAATGTATTAGGAACTTTTCTCCGTCGAAAACTATTTTAAACGATATCGCTGAGAATGCGCGCTTTTTCACGATTAGGCATTGAACTAGCTGAATACGTAAAAAGCAAAAGCAGTCACAACGATATCTACTTATTATTGTCGGTTAGGTTTTTTTCTTTCCTTTTCTTTGCTTTTATCTTATTTTCTTGTTTTTTTTTTCTCATTTGTCTCTACTTGTTATCTAATATTATCAAGAAATGAGCTTAAAATTTATATATAATTGTACAACAATAACGATTGCAGCACTAAAAGCAACAACGCGTAAACATTCTTTTACAACTAGGTATTTTCCATTACAATGGGTAGATTTTCCTCTTATGTGATGTATAATCTATGTATAGGCGAATAAAATCAAAGTATGAAAGTATGAAAACGCATTTATATTTTTGCACACGCACTACATAACTGTAACATGTTTCCCTTTTTTTACTATGTAAATTACACATAAATACACACTTGGGAGAAATGTATAAACGAGGCAATATTACAAAGAAAAGTAAAAAAAATAAACACTTTGCGGTACAATTTCACGCAGTGACTTAAAATTGTGTTTTTCTTTATTTAGAGATCAACAGTAATTCACATTTTTGTATATTTGTAAGAAATTACGATTTTCGCAAAATGAGACGTGTAATGAGATGATCTGACGACAACTGCCAATGAATTATTTTCGCAATTACCGCTGATGATAGTGTTTCGGAAATTGTTAAGCTTGCACTGAAACATTTAAAAAAATTTCAATTGTTGGAAACATGTCCCAATCCGCGAAACCAGTCAAGTGTTTCAGTAGCAGTGACAGCAGCAGCACAGAGCGCTAAACTTTGTTTACACGTATAAAAAACAGACACACGTACACACATTTGCATGTACATAGATATATACATTTATAAATGTAGATATAAATATACTGTTCATGTGTGCGCATTTAAATATGTGTGACAATGAACTCACAAACTCTTAAGCTTTCCATAATGTAGTGTGCGTTTGATGAGGGCATAGCTCAATTCTCTACATTCAGTTAAGGTGTGCAGCAGTAAGTTTTCGTATTGCTTGACTAATAAAAATAAGCCATATACACATGCCAGGCAGTTAGCTACTCATTCAGCGAATCAGGAATATAGGTTCGGAGAGAATATAATTGTGTATACATCTGCAGTCAGAAATTAAAAAGAATCTTTTCAACAGTGCTCATTTGAAATATTTTCATATCTTAATATTGAAGCAATTTTTTTTCTCTTTACTTATAATTCTATACAACACTTCAAGGCTTTAGAAATGTGATCTATTTTATTGGACGACAACTTCAGCTAAAAGGAATATTGGGTAAGAGAAGCTTAGCGACATTTTTGCTTATAAGAGATTTTGCAGCCGCGTAATTTTGGTAACAATAAATCTGTCAACTCTAGAGCATGTAGAAACTAAAGATCCACAACTAATTAAAAGAAAAGAACGTTGTGACATTTGCCAACTCAGTCGCAAGTAGTGCCGCTTTGCAAATAAATCAAAACTCTGAAAAAATTCTCTCTTCTGCACTATTACTTTTAGTAATGCGATTTCGAATTTGGTTTGTACACCAGTGAAAAATTGTGAAAGTCGTTATCGAAATTAGCAGAAGGCGGATGAAGATTGTAGAGTCAAAAATACACCGCGCTTTGGTCTACAAATTTTATTGACAAGATCGGTTTAACTCTTCAAAAATTTGAAGGCCTGCACGTTCCACCTTATGGTATCGTCACCGCAGCAATAAAAATTGACGAAACGCAATCTTGACTAAAAAATTTCACCTTTTCTAACCACCACAGGTTGTTTTACATATATTCACATAAGAGCAGTCGCTGCTCACTTAAATAAAAGCTTATTTAAAAAAGTTTCTTATATAATTTATTTTTACTGTTTTAATCTATTACAATTCGACTTATCCCTTTTCTAAGAGTCTCATTCTTTTGATTTCTGTGCACTCTATTATTGCAAGGCTTCTTCTCATTTAACGTCGTAAATTCCAGTTGTAGTATTTGTAAGCCTTTTAATAGCCTTACTTAACTTAGCGCGACATAAGCTTGACCGACTGTGAATATCTTTGGTCCTAAGCACATTGCGCAATGATCTGCCGCATTGCCTCGCATATTGTGAACTATAGAAGCCAAGACAATATGCACAGGATACCACCATTGATAAGTCCAGTCGATACATTGACGCTAGATCATAGCGTCATTGTAACTTTTGCATATATCTTGTACATACGTTCATTTGAATTTAAAGTGATCAAGTATTCTACGATTTTGTGAAAATATTTGTTCATTCGTTGGATATATAAACAGGAATGAAGAATTCTCCAGCATACCATTCAATTATGAATATTCATTAAGACCACGATATGTAACACATCGCAAAATAAGTTCGTAGGACGACATAAAGATGCAGGATGACTTTGAGGAATTTGTTGAAACTACTAGCCAACGTGCTAAAAAAAGAAGATAATCCACCACTTTTTGACGGCTGCCAAGCATTCTACTTCTCTACTCTCTACTACTACTCTCTCTACTCGCACTCTTAACGCGAAATTCAAAAATTAATTCGACATATTTTAGCCTCCCAGCCTTTTTGTTCGATGTCCATGTTAAGGGGATTGTTAAGAGAGGGTTAATTTGCATTGTTGTGTCATTTTACTTAATGTAGAATTAACATTCTTAGCTACGGTCTTTTTATTTCAGAACACGATAATCCATCCCTTGCAATGTGAGAATGACGACACTTAGCTTAACGGATTCTGTTCTCTACGCCCACTTATATCCATATCAGAAGAACAAAAAAAAAGATCCAGCACTTTGTGACGGTTGCCATTTTTAATACACAAAAAACAAAAAAGAAATATTCCATTGACATTGGGATTAAAAAATTGTGTGGAAGTTTGTGAAAATAATCGAAAATACATCCCCGAAGTATCCCCTTCTGATATATCTTGTCGCGGTTGACATTGTTGTAATCGGTGTATAATTTTGCTTGCGTTGTCTTCCAATAGACTTTATAGGGTATTGCAAAAGGCCTATGTGGACCTCGTATAATAATTTTGGGTATTTGTGGGAACATTGCACGATTTGTATCCACATAGCAAAGTTATTCGCAATCGAAACAGTTAATTTGCGAACAAATTCCTCGTCATTTGTGGGAGGTTTTATTTTCTGTTTCAAGATGATGCTCGCAAATGTCACTATTAATAAGCGCACCCGTTCTGGGTGGTATCAACGCTTCAAGAATGGTGATTTTAACATCGAAGATCGTGACAACAGTTATAGGCGACATGTGTCGAAATTATTGCGTTCAACCCGTGGATTGAAAGACAAATGATCTCAATTCCTCGACAGACACGTGACTAAGTGATAAAGTGGTTTTACTATGTCACAAATTTCACATATCCCAAAAACTATGTACCTTTCAGCGCGGTAAATTTTATTGCTGCATAAATCTTAAAAACAGCGCTCAGGAATGAAGCAGTCCCATTTTCAAGAAAATTCAATAAGGAATTATTTTTACCCTGATACGTGCCAGTGTTTCCCATATATTTTGGGAGTTGCTCTGTCGGCAGCTAGCATCGCCCAGTTTGCGTATTATTTTGCGACTGGAAGACACTCAGAATAGAAAGAAAAACGCTTGCTATGTCTTACTGCTCCAATTGCCTAACTAAACCGTTGACTGCTACGGCCTTGGTCCCGCGTTTTAGGGATAACAAAGAACGCCGCCATACGCCGTTAACTTTTGCACATTCAGAACAACTTAATGATCGTGGAGGAATTGCAGTTCCAGCTAGCAATATTTGAGGGCTACTTTTAAAAAATGAAGGGAATTATCGCGTAAAACGTTTCCCGAAACACCTTCCACATCATTTCATTGGAGCTCACGCCGGTGCTAATAAGCTGCGTGTGTTCGCGGTCGGAGCGCCGTTTAATTAGGCATCTTTTTAACGTTGCGTTTGTATTCTAATCACATCCATAATGTGGCACGTGCAAGAACATCGTTCTCGAGAGCCATGATTTGTTTTTATACTTATTCGTAGAATGCGGCCCCTCATATATACCCCATAATTGTGGCCGATCCCTTCAAAATGGTTGCATGTTTACTTATACTTGTGCAGTTTCCACAATAGGTGCATTGCTTTGCGCGTCATCTATTTGCCCTGCTCATTAGTTCTTGCGGAGCCAATGCAGCTTTTAGTATTCCTATAATTTTTGCAAATTAAAATAAAATTATGTCAAAACCCAGCCCCAGTTATGTGCCGAGATATTAGCGAAAAGATTGTTAACATCGTTTAGCATATTCCTTTTCCTTGTCTTATGACTAGAATCAAGAGCCGCCAAAAGTTTCTTTTACATCTCGACTCAGAATTGCTAACAATCTTCCTACATTTTGGAAGGTACTTCTAGACCTTGAAATATTTCAAAAAATTTGGATTGAAGATGAACGTCCAAAAACTACATTTGAAATTAAATAATTAAGTTATGAAAAAATTGATTCATTACAATAAATCCCACGTGCGCCGGAGTAAATCAGACGGCATTTAAAATCGTACCGTAAGTTCTCAGAAGACTGTTCCAATATGCTCCACATGCTCCACATGTTTGACCGATCGCACTGATAAGTAACGAAATTTTCTTGGAACTCCATGCGCGTATACACTGTTCAAAAGAAATTGTGTAGAATGTCTTTCATTGTACTCAAAATTCTTCGGCTAATTAGAACGATGGGTTTGTGTTAGCCTGTAGGCTAAAGACTTTATAACGCACAACGACGTTGTACGCTCTCTAAACAGGCTGTTTAGAGTCGTATTGAGGGTAAAAGTTTATGAATTTGTCCACACCTCACCAACGCATTTGATATGACAAACTTACGGCTGTTGTCCTTTACTAAAGTAATTATTAAAGCTCCCAGCCTTTCCACCACAAAGGAATGCTGTTCTATACATATATTCAATGCCTGATATTAACATCCGCTGATCAGGTCTGCTCTTTGCTGCACTGGAAACACTGTGACATTGGTTAACTTTCACATCACATGAAAGTTATTTAACACATTTAGATGCTCAAAGAGTTTATGTTAAACGATGTATTACATTTGACAATGAAGAAAGCCAAATTTTTTTACTATTTTGGGAGTTCCCCACCCTTTAAAAACAATAATGAAATACGAAATAAAAAAGGAAAAAATAGCACTCATAGGGATGTCAACAAAAAAAAAGGCCTTCGGGGTTTGAAATTGAGAAACCAAGAAGAAAAATGTTTGTTTTAAAAAAGGAGGAACAATTTTCTTTTGAGTTACAAAAAGAGAAAAATAAAAAATGAACTAAGATATTTGAATACATAAAAAAACGATAGCCTGTACTTTTTATGTGCCGCGAGAGGAAAGTGGGGGAGGCAAAGTTGTTTGCGAAAAAAAGCAGAAAACATTAACTGTAAACAGACTCGAAGAGTTAGATCGTTTATTCCTCCAGCAAGAGATATTGAATAGCAGTCATCAAAGAGATAAATCATATAAAAAACAAGACAAAACTAATGATACCAATTATTATTATATATTACCAATATTTACCCATATTTTTCCTGCTCGTTTTCTAACTGATTAATAAAAGATTAGTCTGGAGTAGTTTTAGCGTAAATGAAAAGTGATGTTCATTCAATTAGGAGAAAGTTAATGTTGTTGTTAGCGATTAGAGCAGTTGGGAGAGGAGCGCTGCAATAGTCTCTAAAAATAACCCCACACAAGCAAATGCTGGTTTATTTAACCCGATAAACTTTCTTCTTCGTAGTGTTGTTGATTTGATTTAAATTGTTATTTCTATTGCTGTACACAGAAGTAAAATGTTGTCAGACGCGGGTTGAGAACTTGGCAATTCCACAACCCTATCCAAGCTTGATAATGTTAACACCTAAATGTTCATGGGCATTCATGTTAAGTAAATATATGTGGTTGTCTATTATTTTCAAGCTTGTTGTTCTGCACTAGTCAATCCTTCCAAATGTGACTTTGTGAGAGGGAACTTTTATAGGAAACTTGGGCTTCGAAACAATATTTCAAAAGTAACAATGCATGTTTACTTTTACCACTGCGGTGTTCTCACATGGTGACGTACAGCTTCCTTCTTTACTGGGAAAATTCTGGAAACAAGCAGAAGTTCTCACTCCCACACCAATGTCTGAAGAAGCTAAATGTTATCAAAAACCAAAGAAAATAACCGTATACAAAAACTACTAAAGGGTAGCAAAGTGGAGGTGTGTAGTGCGCTCATAATCCAAGCATGTCGAACCGTGTTTACGATGCTCTCGAAAGAGTATCTATAATAATCATAATACATGATCAAGCCACCCACGGCAATCGCAACAGTAAAATATTGCTATCATGTCAACTGAATGTAACTGTGCAATACAGCGTACCAACAAAAACGATCACAAGGAAGGAACGGAGAGTTAGGAATGCAACAAAAATAAATCATTAGATGGACAGCGTGCAAGTAACACCCAAATTATTCAAGTCCAAGCACACGCATTTGCGATATCAGCAACTTCAAGCCAAAATTCTACCCGCTACAAATAACGCAACATACATCACTTGCTAATGAACAAGATTCGATTTCATTTCTCTACCACACGGCAACAATCGCCACTAATCAAAACAAATTAATTGCAACAACGACCATGAGCACGACGGCGCGCCATCTCCTTGACACTCATTGAAGTATATCCCAACTCCAGATCTACTTCTATGATCCCTGAAAATCCTAATGATATGACCACAATCAATCCAAATCATTCCCTGAAAGGAGCGTCTTCCCGTACCGAAATATCAAAGCTCGGTCTGTTGCCATTTTCCAACTAATATTCTTAACATCATTTTTTCCCAATTCTCAACGATTTATATTCCTGCTTACAAATCTCCTTTACTTTTACGGTTTAGCTAAAATTCATGAACGCGCTTTGTGTCGCCATCACCATGGCATCCCTTTCTGTCGCCATCACCATGGCATCCCTTTCTGTCGCCAATTCAAAGCGATCAAAGGAAAAGGACGATGTCACACCGTCCACCGATACCATTGCTGTACCAATTGTCTAGCACACATTCCAATATAGTTCATCAAAGTGACAACACGTAAATCAGTCATTGTCTTACTTTTTATGAATAAAACACGAATGTGTTGGGAATAACCAAGGGTAATCGGCTTTTAATTCAAACTGTAGTAATAGTTCGTCAACGTTATAAATAGTAAACATCGAAAATTAAATATATGGCCCTGCCAGTCTATAATTGTTTCTCGGAACATTACACAATTTATATGATGTGAGTAGGTGAAGCGAATAGTATTCTAGAAGCAAGATTAGCAAGAAGTGAAACTTTCTATTTAAATCTGACATGTCGGATGAAATCTCTGTTTACTATCGCCTATTGTGTTGGTGTTCTTAGGTATCTCCATTAGTTAGCTCTTTACTTATAGCTGATTTACAGCGCTGATTTCTGATTTCTACGTTTCCAGTTATAACTTTTGAATTAACTTTTCTTAATTGATAACAATACTTCAGCCATTTTTACTAATTTGATTCTTTTTTATCCATCTGTTAAGGTAGGGTAATTATGCACACATCGTGTCTACTCAAAAACAGCTCAAGGTTGTGCTGGCCCTATAACTAGCTTGTTATGTGAGCAATACGGCCATCCGAAAGTCGCTTGCGATGCGGGTTACGTTACTCATGTCATGACTGCAGAAAACGGCACACACTCTTTTATATAGACTCTTTGCACAGGCGAAAAGAGTTTTTTTTAGAGATAGACAAGAAGCTCATGATTAACTTGTAAACGAGAAAAATCTAAAACGCTTGACGAGTGACGACTTGCAGTCCCTCTCATCTGGCTTCACATAAAACTTATGCCGACCCTTGTTTTTCTCGTTCACCGTGTAGATGACTCATTGCCTAACAAGCCAATGGGCAGAGTGGTCATCGTTATGCTACTGCCACTATTGTATATATTCTAAAACAAAAGCCTCTCCTCCTCTCTCCCACCACCAAACATTACACATTACACATCCAAACAGAGATACTACATTTGTACTTTCCCCAATTTAAAACACTCTATCCTCCTTCATTCTACAGCAATCCACAAATCGATGTCTACATTGATATTGGTAACGCTTTTGACTGAATGGATCGCGAGTTTTTTTTTGCGGTTTTTATGCAGATTTTTCCTACATAATAGATGATTAACCTTTTTCTTTTAGTCTAGCTAATCAAACGATATTTCCATAATGTCGCATAATCATCAACAATCTCTTTTCGGCTTAGGATGTTATTGTTTGCTTCATTACGTTGGATTAAGATAACTTGATCACGTGATGCTCATATAATTTTGTGTTGTTGAACCTTCAAAAATGCAAGAAGCTGTCAATATCAAGGTAGAACTCATTTACTATTGAGTATCTCAATGATTCACATAAAAATGTTTATTGTTCATTGATTTAAGGGCTTTACTCGGTTCCTAAGTTGTTGTATGTTTGCGTTGGTTTAGTTGTACACTCCTGGCCATAATTCACTCCGGCTGCAAGTGTTCATCTGAATTAGGTACACGCTTTCCTTTCCTTTTGTCCTCTTGTTTTGTTTGTATATACTTTTTTTCTTTTTATATCTAGTTCCGAGAGATGGAAGTATATTCACGTTGCTATCATTTTTCCAACACCCAAAACCAAGCTTCAGAAGCCCTATCCGCGTCAAATTCTGAATAGTTGCATGATCAGAACTATGTCTATCCGTCTTTTTGCTATGTTTTCCTAGTTCCGGTCGCAACAGTTAAGGTATTGACTTAAACTTTGACAGAAACGTTGGAATTTCTTGCACGCAGCTTGGTATTAAAAATGGTCCAAGTCGGCAACGGGCACGTCAACTCTATTGTTTTAAGCAAAAAAGTATTATCACACATCGTATAGATTTTTTATCCCAAAAATGGAAATAGACGAACACACCTGATTGAAAAGTAGTAAAAATGGCGGCGGGTATATAAGACTTGGCCCCTGTCGAATATATCTTTCTTACTTGTTTATTTTTTCTCCAATTTTATGTTAATACACTAAAATATGTTTGTAGAAAGTATTTGGAGTAGTTTGAAGTTTTCTCAAAGATCCATCAAGAGAAAAGTATTCGAGAACGGAAGATGGGGAGGAATATGTACAATTTATTTTATACCGCATTTCAAGCCTTCAAACTAATGTTTCAATATGGCCTGTAATACAACTCCTATAATTTCCCTACCTTCCATTCGAATTTCAAACAATATCATTAGAATTTAGTGCAACACGCACGGAATTTTCGATAAGTTAATTTAAAAGATCACTATAAATTTTTTTTTGTCAAAATTTAACCTTTTTACGCTTATATCCAACAAAAACATAAATTAGTTGATTTTTTTAACGCCGCAGAGCCCCTTAAATGAAAGATATTTCTCTCTCTCTTGCCATTTTTCAATATTTTTCAAGGTAATTTTTTAGCACGTAACTATATATTTAATAACGTCATAAAATATTATTATTCAATTGCCTTTGTTTCCATCTCAAAAAAATGTCCAGCAAAATGCATTTTTCTTCCTTTTCCTATTTTATTATCTTTCGTTATTCTATTGCAGCTGAATTTTATGTGGATATAAAGAAAGGATGTGATGATGCAGCTTAAACTTCATTTCCTTAAATGGAGACACTTTATCAATTAGTTTTGTTAATATACGTCGCAATGTTATTTTTAAAATTATTTATGGAGTGTCGAATGTGACATATATATGGTAAGTTTTGATGCAATTAGGATTGCCGAAGTTAAACGTTTTTAAAACTACCCATTGCCGACAACGCCACTTATTTCATTACTTCCTTTTTGTAGTTGTGGCAACTCTAGTCTCCATTTATTTGATTTCTGCATTTTTAACTTAACTTAAGTAGTGGAGTAGAGACCAGACAGACGTTAAGTACATTATCAATACATAGCTAAGTAGAGTGTACAAAAAAGTTAAAGTAAATGTCGACAGTTTTTTAAGGCTTTGCAACAAAGCTACCTTTTGGTTCAAGATATAGCGTTAAAACGGTAATCAAAAAAGACGATATGGTCAAGCCGATTACTTAAATTGTGACGATATGAAGCCATAATATTCGAGGAATACTACGAACATAAGAGATGACCCGTAAGTTGAACTGATGTGGTTCAATTCTACCAAAATTAATATTCTTGTCGAGAGTCTACTATTCATCTCTTATTTTCGTCGTAAAGTATTAAAACCCTGACCTCGTTGCCCTTTAAAAACACGGTTTTCAGGAAAACCTTAAATAATGTTTCAAATTTAATAGAGATCGCCATAAAAAAACCTTATTTGCAGTAAGAATGCGTTATATAGAGAGTGATGGTAAAAGTGGACCCAACTTAGTTTTAATGGAAGCTAGTTAGGATCGTCCATGAACCAAAATACGTCAATGTGACAAATTTTGTCAAAATATCTCACAAATTGCAACCTGCAAAAAGATGCATGGACGGATGGCATTACGAGTGGTTCAAAATATTATTCAGACTCCATTGGTACAATAATTGGTACAATAAAAGGCGCGTTTGTCTTAAGTTTTTCTATGAGTTACATCCATGCAAACTTAACATTTACTGTACCACCGTTGGTAGGATTTACATTGGAATGAGATTTTATAAACGAAAAAGTTTAGCGTGGAAACAAAACATAATTTGATATTTTGAAGGAGTCATTATTAGAAGTAAGAAAATTATACTTTGCGGTGACCGAATCTTTTATACCCAAAAAAAGGGACACAGAGGAAAAAACCAATGTTCTATAATCTATAGTATTGAACGAGCATAGCTGATTTTTTATAGTTTTGTGAAGAAAAGTCTTTGAGTAACAAGCAAAAAGCACGCAAAGCAAAGCTGTCCCCAGTTTTTGTTGCATTGTAGGAATAGTCTTTGCCCGGTTTGGTTTTCAACTTCCTTCGCATATTTGAAGGTGATATTTTCATTTTTGTGAATACAAGAACGTTCAACACAGATACTACATAATTTGGCAGACGGACAAACTGAGATGCTTGGGTGCATCCCTAACTTGGCAGTGGTCAAAAATGTATTTACTTTATGAGGTTTTTCTGCTTCTGAGCGTTCCAAAGATTTTGGCAAATAAAAAAAAAAATATTTTGATAGACTAGGCCGATTTTTTTCATTTTTGTACAGGATAGCATCGCCGACAGAATAAGCCCTTAATAGATTTATCTATTGTAGGTTATGCGAAGTGAGTAAAAATCCATTTTTTCCCCTTCGGAATACAGGTGTTTTCAGCTTACGTGGTACCTTAGGCCGATTTGGTTCATTTTCAATGCTAACCTGCGTGAAAGAACTTCCAATGCATGTGCCAAATTTGAGACGATAGTTCCAGTTTTACAACAGCCAAGAAAAATATAAAATGTGTATACTTTATGGGGTCTCTGATCGGTGATGGATATGATAATAGCATTTTGAATATTATAGAAAGACAAAAATTTTGTTAAATCCGCTTAAGATCTTCTTAGGCTGATCAAGCAGGATGGTGTAGTCATAATCATTTACAAAACTGGGCATAATAAATTATTTGTCAAAGCTTTTGGCAGACAAGAAAGATATTTTCAATTTCTTTTTTATCATGAAGAGAACGAAATAAAGGAGGATTCAAATTGTACATTATTAAGATGAATATGCCCACCAGCAAAAAGATTATAGACTTTAAACAGGTCTTCTAATCACATAAAAATTTCTTTTTTTTTTTTTAAAATAGCAAAAAAAGATATAAAATTTTAGAGTGTAGAAATTCATTATGCACATACTTTTAACATTTACTTCTACTAACGTGTAAGAATATGCTCGCTAAATTATAACAAAAATTCAAACTCTGTCTTTCAGTTTTTCTTTTACAATAATTATAATTGTAAATTAAGTATACATTTAACGTACCTTAGTTGATGATGAAGTTCTTTGCTTCAAAGCCGCTGTCGCCGTGGACGAATTCGTGTGGCCAGTAACAAGATTTTTACCAATAATTGGAGCACCAACAACGCCACCGCCATGATGATGATGATGATGGTGATTTGACGAGGCCGAACTGGAATTACTGACAGTAGATGGCCGCGGAACATCTGTTGTGGAATTACCAGTAACGTGACAGTGATGCGACTGAGCTTGAAGTTGGTGTGGCGCCGCTATCGCGAGTTGATGTGAATACGACGGACTATTATTTGCTGTTGTTTGGTTGGCATTAGCTAGCGAAGTGGGAATTGCCGAAATGCAGTTGGTCGCATTATTAGTTGTGGTTGCCGTATTAACAATGGTAGCAGTTGAAGGCAGTACAATAGTATTAGCGTTAGCAGTGTCGTGTTGTTGTTGTTGCTGCTGCTGATGTGTATCCTGTACCGATTGTACTGAACTGTTCACATTGTGCTGATGAAGAAGAACCTGTTGCTGAGCGGTTTGTGAAGCTGTCATACCCTGCTGCTGTGTAGAGACAACATTCGTTGTTGTAGAAGTTAAGGCGCCATTTGTAACAGTTGTCGCCGTACTGTGCTGTCCAGATAAAGTGACTGAAGATGTATGCTTTGACGTGACGTTACCATCATTGGATACATTGTCGGAGGGCAAGGACTCAGGAACTGTTTGCAATGTCGTACGCATTGTTGTTGACATTATATTTAACGCATTCGTTTACAACTTATCCTTTTCAGTATCACACAACTTCGTTGTGAAACTTGCGCACAGATGGAGTTTAGTATCCTTTCTTCAAGTACGTAAAATGTATGTCTCAGGAATTCACTGGCTTTTTAATAATTCAGCGGAAGGATAAAAGTGAATTTCGTGGTATTGTTAATTAGAATGTGCGTTATGATTGGCTCTTAACGCTTTAAGTTCCACTTACAATTACTGATTATTACTACTACTCTCATTAAATTTTGTGGAGAGGTTAATAAAATAACTACTTTTTTGCTCAAAAAACACATCTGTGTTGTATTTATATTGTTTTTAATCATTCAAATAATGATTACAATGGTAATGCTGATTTAGTCCACATGGATACGTTTACAACTCTGCTGTTCTTGTTGATTTTTCTCGTAGTTTAAGTGGTCATGTATGCATTTCAATTTTGCCTACTCTTCTGTTTGGTATCCTGTCATGTTAAAATCACATCACCATAAATAGGTAGACATCCCCAAAAATATACAAAAGCCAAATAAAACGAAAACTTATCTGCAAAAGAAAAAGTGGCGATAAGTTCATAAATTTATATACATACATGAAGTCAAACATCAAAAAAGTTTGCGCTGAAATGAAAATAAACTACTCCATTGCGGTGTTTAGTTCATCATAAATGACATAAAATATAACATGCAGCAATAAAATAAACAAATAGGAAGGGAACATGGAAGAACACTTTATATCAACCTAAAAGCTATTGGTTTGTTATTTATTCACTGTAAGCATATATAAAATCGCTTAGTTTTGGTAGCTTAATTCTTGTACTGCTAATTATATTACAATCTGCCTTTTGATTTTATTAATGACATAGTCGCACACGAACATTTGAAATTTGTTATTAGACATGTTATCTAGTTTTGCCTTACGACAGCAGTATTTAAGAATATTCAATTCCTGACGAACGCCAGTGTCTACGTATTCCCTACGTAAGAGAAACTCAATTTTCCTGCAATCGTTTAACACTAAAGGTTCGGTAGGCATACGTAAATGTTTAAGATCTGATGGATGAATGCCCAGCCATTTCAAATGAGGGCAAGTTAGTTGCAGCCCATTTGCAGCTTGCGTCAGAGAACCGTGACGATAGGTGAGCATGATTTCAATGCCGCATGGATCAGCATCAGCTAACATATAGATGGCTAATCTATGTTCCGTATGCAGACGTTGCAAAATCCATCGGCTTGCAATATCAGGATAACCACGACCGGTTACTAATATGATATTTTCATGTATTAGCGAAAAAATTCGTGTTGATAGCATTTTTTCAAATACCGTGTCCTTTTCCACTAACAGTATATACGACGCTGTAGTTTCAAGGCGATCAATATAGGTAAAATTTGTTGGCACAAAGGAGGGTGCTTTGCAGTTAATAACATCGCCATTGCTCATATAAATAAGAAGAGCACCTATTGAAATACATTGTAAAAAGTCTCGTAAACTGAAGTTGAAAGAAAAGTTAACCTGCCATTAACCCTTTACTGCTGGCAAACACACCTAAATTCCAAAAAGTTGTGTTGAGTACGTAACACACATCATTCACCGCTCGATGAACTTTCGATTGACTATCAGCTAATTCACAATTTCTATAGAAAAGTTCACGATATGTACAATAACAATGGGTCAACAAAAGAGTATGGACTTCACCCAGAATACAAATGAAGAGAGTGAACCTTGGGCGACTGGCTGCGCATCGGTAAGAAATAATTTGAATTTCGCTATTCGTGAAAACCCAGTCGTTACGCAGGACTAGTTCAAGATCAACAAATACGTTTAGCCATGATGGATTTCTTTTCAAGTATATTTTTGTATATCCGCCAAAAACCAAAAAATCGTTTAGAGCATTGAATATTGTTTTCTCCAGGCGATTGAGCATGATATTTATTTGTTAGAAAATCAAATTTAGTAAAATGTTAATACTAACGCGTAAACGCAACAACACGGACGGTGAGGAAACGGAAATCACGTCGCGTTATGCTTATATTATTTAACATTGACAGATTTGTTTTAAGCAAATGTTTATACTAAGTAGGGCAGAATTCAGTTCTAAACGTATGACACTAGAGACACCTAAGCCCGTTAGCTCTTGAACCAATAAACATTAAACATAAAAGAAATGGCAAAGCTCTAATTGTTTAGAAGAAGTCTATCAGGATTTTTTGGCTTTGAAGCTTTTTTTATCTTGTTTGCATAATTTAATATACAAGCAGACAATCCCATTAGAGCGTGGTGACTGATTACCACTCTGAAATCCTTTTACAAAAATCAATTTCATTTATGTCGAGCTTAACTTTCAAAATGGAGTAATCGTTGTAAGTGCAGAAAAAATAAAAAATTGCCAAATGCATGGTAATACATATACATAAAAACGAAAAAATAAATTAGGAACTGTTAGCGAGAGCATAACATTCATATGAAAAAGATGGGTCAGTTTGGCATCTAATCTTTGTATAATCGCAACAGTCGCAAAATTCAAAGCAGCAAACCAACGGTTGACATAGGTATTGCTTGGCCGAACAAGAAACTAAGGTTAAAAAACAATTGTGACCTGTCTATTGGCCTACCATAAATTAGCAACTGAGATAACTTTGGAAAAATGCCAATTTTTTCCTATTTTTGATCGTAAGTTTTAGTCTCGTCAAGAGATTGTCGAGAAGGTTCTGTGTAGATATTCGCAAGAACCCATTGTGGACAGGTAAATAACATTCTTTTGCCATAAGTCTTTAAGCGATCAAGGTATATCTGTTCCAAATTTCAATTCCCTTTTGAATTTAGAAACCATGGCTTTTACAAAGATTATGGGCCAAATTGATCTATTTTGTAAAAATAAGTGTATACAAGACGTCGATAGTTCTAGTTAAATGTAAAAACGACGTTTATTTTAGAACTACAGCTATTAGCAATCACATCCTGAAATTTCCATTTGTTCTTAGTTGTTTAGCAGTTGAACATATATAAGTGTGATAAAAAATCTTTATATACGTATTTGTATATATATGTATATATATAGCAAGTAAGACTTTTTCTTTTGGTATTAAATTTTTGGGTAAAAAAATATTGTTCCTAATTGAAGACGAGCTGTGAGCTACTGCGCAGCAGCGACAAAGAAGCCAGTCAGGTTACACATTGACAATAGATTACAGATTGTTGATTAATATGTACTGCAATTATCGCACATATTTTAAATTGTTCGTTATTTAAATAAGTTTTACTATAGCGCTCAATTGTTTTATCTTTACTCTGAGAATAGATTTAGTTAGTCTAAAAATAATATATAAATAGCAATAACCACATTTGTCAGGTTTATTCTAACTTTCTTCAGAACTCCCATAATACATGCTTCTATTTAGGGAGGAATGGAAAATAAATATTAGCTATGTCTGAAGAGTCCGTAGTCAAAGCCCATAAGTGTACAGGTATCCATAAATTTTTGAATATCATGAAGTTTGTTAATATAAAATACAGTTGCAAGGTAAATAAAAGATAGTACATATCGAATATAAAATAATTAAAAAATGCTTGATTAGCGACTAACTCAGAATCGATAATTATGTCCTACACCACTTGTGGTCATGGTATATCAAGTTTGTGCGGGCCCAAGCAACACTCAGAAGGGCTTAAGGTAGTCCTACATTTTATTATATCGATCAATCCAAAATCATTTTCTTAATCGATATAAAATTGTGTGTCCGTGCAATATCTCCCCATGTATTTTTGTGTTCAACCAACAGATTGCAATTTTGAAGATATTTTCATCAGATTTGCTACACTTGCGTGCTCTGAGTCAAGGGCGAGCGCTATTGGAAATGGTTTAGATCGGGCCACTTTCTCAACTATTCCCTGTATAAAGCCTTATTTTGAAAGATCGTTATATGCATCGCATTAATTGCAATTTTAAAAATTCTTGGCGAAAGTCGCTAAATAATAGTACTTCGACGTTTTAAATTGGTATGAAAAATTTGATTCGGCTGGGGATCTTTTCTGTTCCCCTTCTTATAGAGCCGGTCCTACGAAAACTGAATATACGCTAAGACGGTATAATTTTTAACGGTGAAAATTATCTCATAATATTAAATTGATATAGAAATCAACCATAGCGAATTTGGACCATATAAGTCCGTTTTTGAATACCACCGCATATACGTATTCCCAGGATACGTAGGCCTTTATATGCCGAAAAGAAGTAAATGTCAATCTTTTTTAATGAAAATTTGTTCATGGTAATAATATGACATGCAAATTGAATAGACCAAATACGAACTACACAGGTCCATTTCTAGCACCTCATTGCAAGTAAGAATTCTCGCCAAACAAAACAAAAATTTAAATTTATGTTGAAAATTGATCCTTAATAGCTATTTGACGCAAAAATTACCGGTAGGGAATTTTAGATCTGTTTTTTAAGCCCTGACATAAATAGGGTTTATTATGAAAGGAAGCTACTATATAGACAAAATGTCGATTGTTGTTTCTTATGATGAAAACAAAAAAACAATAAAATTTTTAGGAAGTTAATTAAGTTTGATAAATTTTGATCACGCCAAGTGATGTTTTCGGAATACTCCAATATTCAGGCTTTGCATGAAAATAATGTGTAGTATTTAGTGCATTATTACCAAAACAAAGGAAAAACTCTAATAGGCGTTTTTTCTTAAATGTACTAAAAATGCAGAAGCAATGGTTTAACGTTTGTAAACAGTTTATGGTGTTTGAGAGAAGTACTTGATATAACCATTTTTATGCCCACATATATACATAACAATTTTCGTCATATAAACCAACTATAGGCATGGAAAATATAATTTACTTCTAAACGAAGTGGCAAAAAAATTTTCAGACTGATAAAAAAACCAAAAAAATTCTACCTGTGCGCAAGAAGTAAAGTTATTTTATTTATGTTGCCGCTTTCGGAAATGGATCCGTGCAAATAATTCACGCAATTCTACAGGAGGCTTTATCCTTTGTACTAAAATCGGCACAATTTAACGCACAACCTGACATTATACTGCGCCACAAAAAAATTGCTCTTAATAATCCCGACATCACCATTGAGCATAGCGTCTATACCCCATTTTTAATTCGGGCTTGCAAATAATAATGGGGTTGTATTGCGTTGATTAATATTAAGTCTGTTACAATAAATTATATATAATAATGGTATTAGAGATTATCCCAACGGTTTTTGAATTTAGGATTGAACCAATGCGAGGTAATATTTTTTCAAAAAAAATTCTTTATATACGTAACTGTAACTGATTTCAGTGATTTTGTTGTTTCCTGCTATACATATGATGTAAATATCAGATTTAAATTTATACTTTGTGTCGTATTGCTTGAATATTTAAAGAAAAAAGCGATGTTGAACGACCTAAAAAATCCTGGTAAGAAATAAAATGAAGAACGATCAATTAACATCCCATCACAAAATATTTTTCTCCTGGATTTTCTAGTTTCAAACACCTTTCTAAAATCTTCCTTCTCCAATTTACCGTAAATAAAACTTTATTAGATTAAAGTCTGGTTTTTTGTTACTCGATTTACATTGTACTGAAATTTTTGTTCTTATATTTCCACTTTTTTACTTTTTCTACTAAAATTTAAGTAAAAAGTTTTTCGTACAACGTTTGGTCGTCATATACACACAAACGGCCACATAACCATAAAATCTCTCAACGTTGACGTAGAAAAAGAAAATGAGACGTAGTTTTTCGATAGTAATCCACAAAAGATCAAGTAAAATCGCTCGAAAACTTATACGTAAACAGGAAGCTATAAAGACAAGAACACCTTTATATTTAGAAATAGTTATTAATTCGTACTAAAAAAATCGATTAAACACATTGACTTAACATCATATTATAATTTCGTTGTGACACTTCACACACAAGCCTTTTTATTTTTTTTGCTTTGGCTAAAATTGTAGGGGTTTTTTAATTTGTTTTCTTGAAACACTTGTCGATTTCTCATGTTATTCTTAAAGGTAATGGTTTATAGTCCAGTATAATATGATACATATAATTTATTTGACGCCTAGAGAAATCAGCCACAGCAACTATATGTATCCCTTTCGAATAGTATGTGTATAAAAAACCTTGGTCGTCGCAAAGTTCTGATAACTCTCTTTCTCATTTATATTTACTGTTTCTCTGTCTTCCAAAGTTTTTAATTTGGCCCACTACACTTACGACAAAACGTCAGCACAAAACAAAATATTAATCGTTCTTAAGTAATTTAACAATTTTATTTTATAATCACGACCTTTTTTAGACACACTGAAAATCTGTCCACTTATACAGAAAGACGTCCGCCATATTCGATTTCTTATGTTCGTTAAAAAAGTAGGTATTGTTAGAAAAGGGTGTTGCCGTACCTTTTAAAATCAAATAAAGAGTTGATGTACTAAAAAGATAGTAGCAAATATTATTAGTGTTGCAAAGATTTTGTATTGTTGAATGAGAGGAGACGCGATGAAATCATACGTGCAATACATCACAAGCATTGAATACGATCATATACGACTTTTTAGGTGTTTAAGGCATGAATAATTGGTCAAAATTTGCCAGGGTTAGCAAGTCATTCGATTCCGAATACATGAAAACAAATAAAAATAAGCGCTACATAGTTTACAAACAGGAAAAAAGGGAAAAGGAAATGAAGACGATTTATTTCATCTTTAAGAGTTATTTTTCAATTTTCGTTTTTATATTCTATTATGTCTCTTTGGGTTAAATGTACTTTTATATTGATATTTCAGATGATTTAAAATTTGACAGTTGGATAAAGCATTATTTTATATAAGTTCAAGAAAAAGAAATAACGATGATCTCCTTCAAATTTAAACGCTACTTCTTAAATTTCATTGTTATGTTGTATTACTTTAAGATGTAATTTTCAAATTTTAAAACATATAGTGGAAGAAACCACAGTTTTCAATAATGTCCGAGAATTTAATCAGTGGGATAATAATTGCATTTTACAGGCGACTGACGCCATGGTCTTTGAGAGAGAATTAATTATCGTCAAGAGGTTAATCACGTGCTATTGTCGCGAACTTGTCAACGCATACCCTAAAATTTTTCGTTACAACGTGTTAATAACTGAGGGAGGCGTAAAAAATGAATGCCAAACTGACGTTTATTTGTTTTGTGTAAACTAGCTATATATGGTAAACAATTTAAGCGTTCAAATGAATAGAAAATTATGTAGAATTTGGGAAATGAAAAAAGCAATAAAGTTACATCCAGTGTTTAAATTTTTAAGTTCTTATTGCAGAAAAATCAATTATTACTTATTCTGTTTTACAGGTTTTCCATAAAAATGAATGCTAACAGAAATATATTGTTAGTGATTAATTCATATAAATGATCATCATTATATTAAATTTTTCTTCAATTGCTATATGCCAAATCTTTGTTTTGATGCCCTTATATGAACAAATAAAAAGAAGGTCCAGTTTTTTTTAAGTTTTACCTGCAGTGTTTATTTAATTTTTATGTACCTTTTTGTGTTAGTGACATGTTTATAAATTTTGGGACAGCAAGTGTCTAACTTTTTTACCCAACTGCCTCAATTGAGCTACCTCCATGCAAACATCAATTCATTCATTTCAACATTCAAATTCATTTACGATTTTGTAGCTCGACATAAATCTTCACGATTTTCTCATCATTTTATTTTGCATGCTTGTAATTGTTTATAATATGTAGTTTGTTTGTACGAAACAAACAAATGTTAATTTGCTCTTTGCTTTAAAATGAAAACTTTGACGCGAAGTATTGGAAATTTGGTGACAATGGTACATGATTAGCCTCTTGGCGATAATCAATTATCTCTGAAAAGAAAAGCCGATAATCATGCCTGCTTAAATGCTCATCTCTTCGAAAGTTAACCTTTGTTTCCGACCAATCCGACAGTTTATAAGCTTTGCTGTTGCGATCACGTAAGCCTTTCTTGTCATTTCGTTGTTATCATTTATGTGTAAATGAAAAAGAACAAAAAGAACCAAATTTTTGTTTATATATATTTATGACTGTCAAAATCGAAAAACAGCGGTTTCTTTTTTTTGGTAAATTAAGATACAAACCAACTGTAACTGGAGTAGTGACTAACTTTTAGCTAACGGAGTGTGTGAACCACGAACCATTAACAAGATTCGTAAATTTTCTGAGAAGAAAATAGACAATTCTTGATATAAGAATCGTCGCCGGCTTGAATAAGAATGTCTCCTTAAAGGATATTATGTCATTTAAATTTTTAGTTGGTACTGACCAAATTGGTCCAAGGACAGGACCGCAGCACCACGTAAACTGAGAACACCTCTGTTTTTCAAAGGAAATTAAAAATTGGTTTTTTGCTCATTACTCATAAACCATAGCAAACAAATCTACAAAAATTTTGACGCATATTTCATAGCCGATGCTGTAGCATCTGTGCAAAAAATGGGAAAAATTGACTACGCCTACCCTATATTATAGCGCATTAAAATTTAATTATTTTTTCAATACCTTTATAACACTCAGAAAGAAGGTTCAAAATCCTCACAAATTATACAAATTCTTGGCCAGTTACAACCCTAGAATGCACCTAAACACGTTCGCCTGTTCGTGTGCTCATCTCTCTATTTGCGTAATTTTGTAGTATTTGTGGTAAACATTCTTCCGGTAGCGAAAATGAAGATATCGCCTAAAAATTTGCAAAAGAATTTGGAATTGACATAAAGCTTTCAAAGGACGCGCCTACAACGCTCACATGCCCATCACACAAAAACTTTTATTTTGAAAATAGAAGAAATCGACTGCGCCCGCTTTATATTATAGAGCATGAGAATTTTGTTCTTTTACTTCTTTTGTCTTTTTTTTGGGGTAAACGGTGATGGGTATAAAACCGAATTTAATTTTCTTACTTATTTAAATTGATAATTGATAAATTGTATCTTTTCTTACAACAACAGATCTACGTCTTTTCGCGTCCACGTGCGCTTAAAAGATTCTGCTAAAAAATTATATAGATGGATTGTTTATTGTTAACACGTTCGCGGACGCAAAAAATTTCAGGGGGCTGCAAAAATAGACAGGCAATTATTTTTGAAACTGGTTGTAATAACGAAAATCTGATTATACACATATTATAAGAGTAGTCAGAGGATCGTATTTTAAGTGTTATATGAAATGAAGGTTATAGCATCCACGACAATATAGATCATATTTTTCAACTAGGATGACGTGAATGCTATAGCATACATTCATAGAATACATGAGAAAAAAAGACAGCGCAATTGCGCTGTCTGGGATTCTTCGACAGTGTTTTTCAAAACCTTCTGGGACTCAAATGTCTAACTGAAGCAGATAATGAAATGTCTAAACATTTACAATGCACATTGTTGAAAGTAAGGGAAATTTTCAGAAAAAAATGTGCAATGATGCAATCAGCTCTCTGTGAGAATTCTACGAAATATAGAGGCTGCAGCATTCACGTCAAGTATTACACTTCTAGTTTACTCAATGTGCCGGCTTAAGGAAATTTGTAAAAACACGGAGAAGAATAAAAAAAATAAGAAAGTACTTAATGAATCAATTGGTCATTACTTTGAACTGTATATTAATTACAAAAACTTAAGGTTACATGAAATTAAATGAACAAAAATTGGCTTTAAAATTTGAATGCTATAGCATTCACGTCATTTTACATCATTATGAAAATGAATGCTATAGCATTCACCTCCGCGAACGTGTTAAGATGTGAATTAGTGTTGATCATTCCACAAACATATCTAGATTGACATTATTTTTCATTTCTTTTGCCTGTTTTCCTTTCAAGTACTTGGAACTTGAAGGAAACGCGAAGCTAACAAAATAAGCCACATAAATTGATTTTAGTCGACTGATTGTAATGCAAAAATTTTATTGTGTATTTATAGAACAATTAAAACTAATAACGAAGATATTTTCTGGTGGGAAACAATAAATTTTTGCTTAGACTAACAAAATGCATGCATCCATTTGTATAAACGTATGCAATGTTAAGAACATTCGACAAACCGAAAAAATTACTTAAGTTGCTATTGCTGACCAACGCAATGTGATCACTTGTTTATTTTTGCATATACATTTTCGTTTTTCTTTTTTTTGAATGAAAAGAAAAGATTAGTTATAGCAGCATATCACTGAATAGCTTATTACGTGATGGTGTTGTCAATTAGAATTTATGAATTGCTGTAAATGTATTAAAGCCTACTCTTTTAGTTTTTTTTTTAGAGATCACTTGGTTGGTCCGGCTGTACTTTAAATTGTTGATTTGAAAATTTAAAAACGTCTTCAAATTATGGTTGGCTTTTGAATTCAATATGTTTGAATCTTGGGTGTGAACTATGTAAAATTTGAATGCTCCAAAATGGCCTTGGGTCGTTATGAGATTGTTTTTGGTTACACAAATAGAGCCTAATTCCATCACCCCGGTGCCTTTTAATATTACTAGTGAGGTTTTCTTACCGCAAACCATTGACATTTCAGTGTCTGAAAACGTAGCAAAGATCCATTTGTTTTGTTGGTTCAGTGAAATCCATGTTGCCTTTTCTGGAATTCGAGCGAACTAGTTGTGGTTTGATAGCAGAATTAGCTGATTTCGCAAATGCTGATATTCAAATCCTTTCTGAACTTAGATTGTTTGTTTCTACTTATGTAAACGTCTTCTTTTGTTAGGATGCAGTCTGCTATATCGTTAATAGTAAAACGAATGTACTCATCTCTATGCGCATTGATCACTAGGTATGAATTATCTGGTGTGATGGTGATTATGAATGCGACCTCGTTTTTGGTTATAGATCCCTTGGCGCTTATTAATTTGTATAGTTCAATTAAGTTTTCATCTTCGATTGTAAATGCGTGCAGTTTTGGGAGATGAGCCTTAGTTAAAGTGAGTTCACCTTTTAGTTGATGAGGTGACAGTGGACTAATTCTTCCATTACGAGCATCAGTGAGCATATTTATAATTTCATCCTCGGTTGTTTGAAGATTTATGGCTGTTAGTGTTAATCGAGTCGATGAGAGTCCGACTAGTTGCGATTTACTATTCTGTTGAGATTCCCTGCCTATTTCATTTTTGTTATGATCATCCATCTCTATCATTTCATTTAAGCTTTCCAGTGTACTGATCCCGTCCTGTTTTATTTATTTATTTTATTTACTTTCACCGGAAACCTAACTAAAATGAATTAGCAGTCAAATTCAGTGGACTCTTAGAAGTAAATCTTATACTTATTAATATTAAAAACTAGTATAAAACGTAGTTAACGAAAAAAAAAAAATTAAATAGTAATTCATGTATAAATAAATAAGAAAGAAAAAAAAGAAAAAAAGCATGTACACAACTAGCACAGAGGCATACCCAGAACTAGTACAGAAGCAAATTTCAAGTGAACCCCTAAACCATCGCAAACATGCAAAAGCTTGGAAACCGATACAGTAAACAACATCAATTAATTTTCGAATTATAATGAGATATAAAGGTTAAAAGTTAGTTTAAATACGACAGCGGCAATACGCGTATTAAGCAAAGTTGTTTTGATAGACTTTAAAGAATCCAATATTGAGAGTAAGCGATAGATGCGTTAAACAGCTCATTTACATTAACTCAGCTTAATGAAAATAAAGTGCCTAGAGAAGCGGTTAGGGACATTAAAACTTTTCTCAATAAGTAATGTGGACGAATCGATAGTACTATTAATTAAGTTAATTAAGAAGGAGACACAAAAAATATATCTACGTTTCTCAAGTGACGCTAAGGATAACAGAAGCAACCTATTTTCATACCGAGGCAAAGAGACAAGTGCGTCCCAGCCCAAATTCCTAAAGGCAAACAGCAAGAATTGCTTTTGAACTCTACATAATACCCATAGGAAGGATCTAAGCACATAGTATTGTTTTTTTTTAACATAAGGATCGTTGAGCACGTTGAAGTACCTCTTAATGAAACCGAGCGCGGGGCTACTTTACTTAAACCTTAATGTGCAAATTAAAACGGAATCTTTGGCCGAATAGAACCCCTAAAACGATGAACGAATCAACGTCTTTCAACTTGTGTGGGTCAATGAAATACCCGGTACTGATTGAATTCGTTCTTCAAAGAGAAAGCTTCTTGCATTTTTTTAGATTTAATTTCATAAAATTTAACGAGCACCATGTAACCAAAATATTTAAGTCAATTTGAAGCAGATTCGATTGCGATTCCAAGGAGAAGGAAGAAAACAGTTTAACATCATTAGTGTACATTAAGATTCGACTGGATTTAATCACCGAGGAGAAACCATTAATGTATAATTTGAATAGAAGGGGTGCGAAACGGATGCCTTAAGGGATGCCAGAAGCCACGAAAAATTGGTGTGTGGTGATGAAGTTAAACAGGACCCTGAATGATTTGTTATGCTGGTACGAGTTTATCCATTTCACTAAGTAGAAAAGGAAATCAGAGGCCTGGAGTTTGAAGATCAATAAGTTATGGTTAGTAAGTCAAACGCTTTACTAAAATCAGTATATACAACATTCCCTTCCGATAGCCATGCAGGAATGGAGAAATATAAGATTTGATGGCAAAATCTAAATTCTGAGAAGCAATTCGCTCAAACACTTTAGGTAAGGCATTCAACTTGGCGATATCGCTATAGTTCTGGATGCGATGTCTATGGCCACATTTGTGAATTGGAATAAGGCAATTACTCTTCCAACAAAAATGGAAAACATCTGTTTTCAAGGACTGATTAAAAATCATTGAAATAACACCAGATAGCTCGACAGAGCATGTTTCAAATATACATCAGGTCCAGGCGCAGTTAGATATCAGATACGGATAGTTGAAAGTTGAACCAGAATTAGCAGTTGAAGAGAACTCAGAGCTAGTGAACATGAGAGGATATATAGAGACACAACCCTAAAGAAATATCTAGGAGGCAAGCAGTGAGGATTTTATTAACTAAAGTTATCTGCAATAATGTTGGTGATTGAGGTAATTAAATCTATGCCTTGATGCAGAATAGGCGAAATAGTAGCAAGCTGAACCATTTTTCATAAATTTTTGGAAAACATTGTTTTTCCTATTTTTGAAATATTTAATTGTCTTGTTAAACAATGGCAGGCACCAGCTTCGAGAGCGAAGTTGCTTGAACGGAACGGGTGCAAATATAGCTAGATTTGATACATTATAGAATGGAGGCAGTGAGATTTCAATATTTTCAGCAGAGAAATTAAGCATAATGTGCGAAAGATGAGATTTAAGCAATAAAATATTATTTTTTTTGAAATCATAATATTTATTGGAGAAAGTTGAATTTGGCACGTTAGAGTAGCTTAAGGGACCATTGTGCCTGCAATAAAAGGAAATACAAATTGTTGGATGACGCGGATCTCCAGGTAAACTAAGTGGTGGGCAGCGATTTATAACTATCTCCGGGCAGTTGGCAAAGCAAAGATCTACCAACCTACCATTACAACTTGGAGTAAGTTACGATCAAATAATTCGTTGAGAAACACAAATTTATGATATCGATAGTGGTATCAATTATTGACGTTTGATTTTTCTAAAGGTGAAATAGGTGATCTTTCTCTATCCACCATCTCTCATCTCTTCAGCATAATCAGAATCTAGAATACCGAATAATGATCGAGTAATTTTTCCGATTATATTGAATGGTAATGTTTTATGTCGTTTACTTGCGAATAATCTCTCTTCTTGGAGCAATTCGTGTCTGATTAAGACGTTGCACATTGAATAGTGTTGAATTGCTGGACACAACTGCTGCAGGTCTTGAAGACCTCAAGAAAAGGCGCTTAAGTCCAACGCAAATGATGTGAGATCATAATGTGATCACAATTTCCACTTAGCAGTGACTAGCCTTGCTGTTGATTCCTTAGAAATATAAGCCATGCTCATCAGTAAAATGTTTAACCGTGAAGCTTTTGTATTTAGCGACAGGGATGAGAAGTACTGTTATTAGCATGGTAAGTAGCATGGGATTGGTTGAAGATTTAGTCCTTTTTGCTGGACTAACATCCTTAACATCTTCTTTTTCATCTTCGCGGAATAATAGTGTTAATTTTTGAGCAGAAGCCTTTCGTGTAAAAGAGCAAAATATGGCAAGGTATGCTTTCATTGGTCGCTTTCCTCCAATTCTATGATGGAGCAGTAATGAATACTTGCATTGATAAAGGGCCTTGAAAGCGTGACTCTTGCCCTTGGAAGATTTCCCATAATTTGTTCACACAGCTGGCGATGAGCTTTGCTGCGTCGTATGCAATTGTGGACAATATTCCTTCCTCTTATTTTAAGCTTTACTAGCCAGAAACTTTGTCTTTTTATGGATTGACTTGAATAGCATTTTTACTGGTAAGTCATTGTAAGGAAACAACATTGGCCGCTTGGAAGAGCAGCGATGATTCTTTTTTTTTTTACTCTTAAGTTTTGAATAAAACAATGCACTTAAGTCAATATCGGTTGAAGCCTTTTGAACGAACCACTATGTTGAATGTTGTACATGACTTCATATTTTTTTGATGCCGCTCATACTACGGACGTATTTTTTCTCTTTTCTAGGCCTATGGAAATTTGAAGCTGTGGCAAGAATTCTGGGGGCCATAATTTTTCTTCTTCATGTAGTGGGTCATAAAATCGTAGGTCGCGTACGCATTGCTGCTTGAAGATCTCTGGGTAATATGTTAGCTGGATTCTCATTGGATTTTACATGACCGCTGTGAGAGATTGAATTGTAGCAATGCTGTTAGTTACAAATGTTTCAAAAGATGAAGATTGTGCATTCATGTATAATAGGAAGATTTCAAAGTCGGTTCATAAGAACACGGGTGGATTTTGTAGATTGAGGTCCATTTTTATTCCGTGTGGCAGTTGGGCAGCTATCACTGCTGCGCATAACTCCAGTTGAGGTAACGTTTGTTGTTTGAAAGAAGTCACTTCAGTTTTTGCACAAAGTCGCCCTACAGTTATTCGTTTATCATTGCAGATTGCGCGAATGTATGCAAGTGCTCCAAAAGTCTTTGCGAATGCATCTGCAAACACGGGGAGCTGTATTTTTCTTGAAATTTTGGCGACGGATTTTGAAATCACTTAAGTTGTACAAGTCCTTTTTGAATGTTTTCTATGTTTCAGTAGGATGTTCGGGCAATGGGTCATCCTTTCAGTTGGCATAATTTTGGAAAAAAGATCTTTGCTTTAGTGACCACCCGGAGCTAATAATCCAAGAGGGTCGATTAATTTGGTAAGATCGCAAGTTACCGTTCGCTTTGACACTAATTGATGTCTATCTTTTTAGATTAAATGTTTCTGAGGAATTTCAATTGGTTCCTTGTGGGTATGTATAGCAATTTTAAGATTATTTGCGCCGTAAAGACCTTCGTCGCCGAGTGGATGAATTAGAGAATTTTCTTTTGCGGTTCTTTGTATGCAATATTTGTCTGCACATTTTTTCAATGTATGACGACGAATGACGTCTGTGCAGACAAATTTGGGCAACCGAAAATGTAGTAAAATAGAGAATAACTCGGTTTGGACGTTTGGCGCAGTATTCATCGGATTATTCAATGAACATCCGGCTTACAAAAACCAATCTAAGCTTCGTAGTTTTAACACAAAATGACGTGGAATGAAATATTTTGGATCCAATAGTTAATCATATTTTGGATCCACAATTTTGCATATATTCTTGTTGTTCGTACTCTCGCATGAAATGTGTGTACTGGGTACGAACCTCCCCATTTTTTTTAAAGCCGTAGACTTATAAATTCGTTGTAAGCCATGGCGTGTTATTCACCCAAGGCTGTAGGATTTTTCCAAAATGGAAGACTGATTATAAAATGGCCATCTGCGTTGGTCTGCACATGCTGAATAAAGTGCGATTCACACAGTTTTTCTTCCGGTGAAATGTCGTTTTTGTCTGATTCGATTTCGTCGATCTTCCATAGTTGTTCAATTGCTTGCTCCAGCGATTCGGTGTTATCAAACATTCCACATGTAAGTCCAGATAAAAAACAAGGAGTTGTGTGTTGCCGGATTGATTTGTATTTCCGGGTGAGTCAGGTTGACACAGAATTCTGCACCGAGAAGAATATTTTTCCTTGTTTGCAAAAATAGGGATCCTCCATTTGGATATGACCCGGAATGTCCTAGGTAGAAATGTCAATGTGTTCACTTGGTTGCGGTGGGATGATGTTTGGAAGTATAAATGCTTCCAAATTCGTTGAGAATGAATGATCTGCAGATTTTATTTCGGCATTTTCTCGGTGAGTTGACCTCCTTTGCACCTGCGGAGTATATCTTCTGTTGGTGTAAGTGAAAGCCTTTTGATGAGGCGGTTAGCGACAATATTGACTTGCGAGCCACAATCCAATACTGCCATGAACTCGTCTGACACACCGTTACTTCAATTGATGATTACTTTGTCTGTAGCTAATAAGACGTAGTGCTGAGGACATGAAACTAAGTTAGCTGCTATTGATGCCACCGCAACTGTGTTTGAGGCAGATACATCATTTGTGGATTGATTCGCTGTATTTTGACAGTTATGCAGTTTTTGCTGCAGCAAAGTATTATGTTTTTTTGTGCACTTCTTACAACTTCCTAAGTTTTGGAATTGTGATATCTCTTGAAGCAATTGAATTGAATTTTTGTCGTCGAACTCACTACGGTCGGTCTGCTGTTGGTAGCTGCAAAAATTTGTCGCATTGGTATAATTTATTAGATCTTTTGTTATGTATTATAGTTTATATTTGAAGCAGTTACTGGCGAAACTGTTTTATTTAACGATTTTTCCTTTTAGCCAGCCCTTTCCAGCGATTGAAGCTGGAGCTCTAAAAATGCCAGGAATTCGGATATGGTTGATACTTCCTTAGGTTTGGGTAAAAATTGGATAACGCGAATATATAAATTTCAATCTAATTTTTTGATCATTAATTGCAAACGTAAGGCATACTAAGAGGAGGTATCAATTCCCAAGTTTTGCAAGGCTAGCGAACATTCTCTTGTTGTGTCGTGCAAGCCTTTAATTGCTAATGATGTTCCTGTTGACTGATTAAGGACTAATGTAGCCACTAGCACTCTTGTGCTGTTATATCGTTCATTAAGCAGTGATCAAGCTGTAGTATAATTTTTTTCTGTTAGATGTAAGCGACTTATGATATTGCTGGCTTTTTCAGATGTTTTTGTTTTCAGATACCTCATTTTTAGTTCGCCTGGGAGAGGTTGTCTATCCACCGTCTCTAAGAATAGTTCATAAAATTCAACCCATTTTATATAACTTCCATTGAACTGCGGATTTTTGAAGTGGAACCCAGTTGTTTGTCATTGTAATTGTCACTATTGGTTGAGTAAATATGGTTTTCTGTTGTTTATCTGCGTTCGTTTACAATTTTATAAGATGTTGTTGGACTGAATCATCCAAGTCGTCGTATTCATTTTGATTGAGACCTGACTCTGTGAGGTCTTCCAAATGTTGCCAAGCTTTTTCATAGAGGCTTCGGATTTGTGCCCATTGATTGTTCCAATTCCAATTTTAATGGTGTAAAATTGATCTTCTAAAACGTTCCTTCCTGTTAAAAAGCTGAGAAATCTTTTAAGGACTTTGGAACGTATGTGTCGAACCAGTTCTCTGGTGTGACTTTTTTAATTTTGTTGTTGATCAACTGAGTTGTTTCGGCCAATTTTTCCTATTTGCGCAGGTAACGGTTTGGTTGGTAATATGTCGCTGTTAGCTTCCATTTTTTTTATAGACGTTTGTATTTCTTCAATTGCTATAGACGCAGAAAATGGAGAAATGGAGTGATGGAGAGTTTGCCTGATAAAATCAGTCAGTAAGTGACAGTTTGAATTGTTCAACCGAGGGGTCAAAAAAAATGTTAAGATATGAATTGGCGTTGATCAATCCGCACACATAAATCTGGACTGACACTATTTTTCATTTCCTTTGCCCATTTTTCCTTTCCAGCACTTGGAATTTGAAGGAAACGCAAGGCTAACTGAACAAGTCACATATACTGATTTTAGTCGACTGACTTTAATCTCAAAATTTTATTGCATATTTACAGAACAATTAAAACTAATAAGAAACATATTTTCTAGTGGGAAACAATAAAGCTATGCAGATTTAACCAGCGATAATTAATTGCCTGAAAGAGAAAAAAGCGAGGCGAAAGCGAGGCCCTTTGAAAGTCAATCTTCGTTCGTAAGCTTTTTGCTGTTTTGATCACGTATTTCGTGTGTATATGAAATGGAAGAAAAAAGAAGCAAAGCTTTGTTGTTGTATTTTTGTAGCTGTCAAAATGGAATAAATAACAGTTGGTTCTTCTGATACAAACGAGTATAAAAACAGGATTTTTGTTGTGAAAAATTTTAGTTTCAGTTTCTTGAACAAGAAAAAGAAAATTTAAAAAAAAATCATTGAATCCATCGACGAATTTGCTGAATAACATAAGAAGAAGAAGTCTACGCGGAGCTTCAGAATTTTGTGTTGAAAAAAAAATTTTTTTCTCGGCTCACAAAGAAGACTCTTTATTTGCTGATTGACGATTATTTTAAATATTACCCTGAACTTTGACAAAAACCTTGTGAAAGTGTGCAAAAGTGACTCCTTCATAACATATCGATAATTGAAATTTAAAATTCAATAAAATTCAATAAAATTCAATTATTTCAAAAGGGAAATATCTGCAAATGTGAAACATCGCAATTTGTGAAAAGAAGCAACGTTACATCTTTTTGCGGAGCTCATTTCACTCAAAGAACACCGACTCCACTCCATTTCATAATTTGACTGTTTATCACCTCGAAACTTACAAAAGTCAATCCGGGAAATATGGTTAGGGCACAAGGCCGCAGCATCTCCTTTGAAAGTGGGGTAATTTAAAATCCTTGGGGCTAGAGCTTATGCCCATACCACAAGCGAGCATAGCGTATTTATCAAGTGCAGAAAAAAGGCTTTGCCAATAATCGAACTTGACCGAAATATATACCATTATTTCGCTAACTTTGAGATTTTTTCTCTAAGAAATAATCTCTCTCTAACGAAATAATTAAATTGATCTCCACTGATGCGGCTGCGGCAAATTCTATTGTCGCCAATGTTTCGCTTAGCAATATTTGTAATGTGTGCATTAACTTTGCGGTTAAAGCTTATGTCGAGCTTTACAATGCCGCAAATGTTAATGTTTCAACCAAACTGATATGATAAGCTCACGCCAACAGCCATCAAATTTTTCTGGAAAGTTGCCCTAAGTTGCCTCCACCAACTTCTCAACTTATCTCAAACATCTGACCGTATCCAAAATTACATAATATCGAGCCGTCCTCTAAATCAAATTCTATTATAAACTCCACCGCACGCTTATCTCGCGACCTTCACATGAGTATTCTTAAGCAACGACTCCCTTCAGGTTCGTACTCCTATTCTCTCTCAATCAATAATGAAAACAGCTCAACTTAATTGCCCTAGCATCCGTAACAAATTAAAACAGCTTGAACAAGACTTTCATTGTGATGACATCTCCGCGGGCTATCTTTCTCAACCATTTCTTAAGTGTCATGATTCTTTTCCTATTAAGAATCATAAAGTAGTTAGATTTGACCTTATCTTCAACTTCTCTCATGATGGTGGTGTGGCGATTCTTACATCTAACAAGCTTTTATTCTCTTACACTTCTAAATTTGCAAAACGTGTATCTACTCAAGCTTGCAGCTGTACCATTCACACTTCGTTTGGGGAACTCTTGATCTTTAGTTGTTATATTCCACCTAATTGTAACATATCTGATTCTGCAATTAATAGTTTATTTTCCTTCACATCTGACAGGTCTGCATTAATATGTGATGATTTTAACGCTTACAATGGGGTAGTCGCTTCTCCAATTCAAGAAGTAGACAAATTCAGGATTATCTTGAAAACAGCAATTTAGTCTTACTAAATAACGGTGATCCTATTCATTTTAGTTTCGTCTCTTCTGCATAGATCTTTCGATCTGTTCACTTAATCTAAGTTCTTTGAGTATCTGGAGGATCCTTAACGACACCTCAGGTAATTCTCACTGTCTAGTCGAAATTGGTCTTTATTTGCATTTTATTAACCGCTGCCACTCACATACCCACATTGCAAAGTACATCAAAACTTCTTTACTTAACAACACTATCCGTAACATTTCAAATACCATCCATACTAATGATTGTTCAGGTTGTTCTTTGATAGATTCTTAAAGTCTTTAACTGATGCTACGAACCGACAGCCTTCTGAAAAATCCTACTCTTTGGTGGAACACCGGACGCAATCGAGTCACCGCCAAACTTAGATTCGCTGTAAATAAATGCAAAAGTTCTCCTTCTAAATTTCAGATTTTGGTTGATATTAGAAAGGAATACACGTATACACTCAGACTGGAAAAACATAAAGGTTGGAAACAATTTTGTGAAAATGTCAATAGTGATGTGTCAATCTCAAATTTTTGGCGCATGCTGAGAATTTTCAGAGGCAATATTTCCTCTCGTTGTTCCATTCCCTCACAACTCTTTAACGAGTTCTGTGACGAGCGTTCTGGACCTTCTGGTCCTATAATCCCCTCTGTTTCGCTGGATGAGGAACGTAATAATTTTTACTTAAGTGACATATCTCTTTTTGATAAAGCCATTAATCTCTCAAGAGACTCAGCTTCGGGCTTAGATGGTATTCGTAACAATCACCTCAAAATCTTGAATATTGAATACAGATTAATCTTACTAAAAGAATTTAAATATATTTTGATTACTGGCTATATATGCTCTTTCTAGTGCAACTTCCAAATCTTCACTTTCAGAAAAAAGAATAACCAGCCAATTAATCTTAATTCCTATAGATTTATTGCCTTAGTTTTCACCATTAGAAAAATTTTCGAGATAGAATAATATCGCGAGTCCAAACATATCCTCAGCAATCTTCAATTCAAGATCTGCCGAAGACAACATCAGCAATGAATTCAGCGTTTGCTAAGAACCACATCCTCATTGACTGTTTTCTGGATATAATCTCAGGATATGATTCTGTCAATATCAACATCTTAAAATCTATCGTTCTTTCTTTGAATCTCCCTACCATATTCTTTAATTTATTATGTAACCTCCTTCTTTACGAGGATATGTTAATTAACAATGGTGATGTTGTTGTACAAAGTAGATCTTTTACAGGTGTTCTTCAGGGATCTGTATTAAGTCCTCTTTGATTTGTTTTTTATATTAATGAAATTCCCAATTCGTTTTCTGAAAACATCTCAATCCTGGGCTGTGCTGACGTTCTTGTCATTTTTAGTTCCAACTCTGATCGAGATATGTGTAGGCGCAATTTACAATCTGCCCTCGACATTGTTCCTTCTCGTCTTGAATGACTTCAATTCACAGTTTCAGTCAATAAGACCAAATGCATGGTCTTTTCAAAAAAGAAGAGACCCCAAAGTGCTCATCTATGATTTTTTTAATCCCTTTGTTAAAACTTTCGACTTTTTAGGCTTTATCCTACACTCGAAACTCTCCCCAGGAACTCACATTGACAGAACTGCCAAACAATATTTTCACCTCATTAACGTACTGAAATCCATTTATGGTATTTCTTAGGGCTATGACCCTTCTTGCATAATCAGACCAAAATTAGAATACACCTGCACACTGTTACTGGACAACCCAAAGAAGGATCTTCTGAAATTATGCAGAATCCAATGAAAATGCCTTTATGTGGATCTTGGTGAGATGGATTCTGCACATACGCTAAGCTTGAAACGGATGGCAAATGTTATGCCTCTACAAGAAAGATTTCATTTACTCTCCAATTTTTCATCTAATAAAATTCCATCTTTTAAGAATCATCCGGCCTTAACTTCCATTTACAACTTTATATCTCTCCATTCCATTTCTTCTTTCTTCTAAATTTTTGCCGACAAATCTAATAACTCCCAAATTCTAAGAACTGGCATACATAGCTTATTCAAAATTCTTCTTGGTTCTCAATATTTTCGACCAGCAATTAAATTCTTACCAGAGAGAAAATCTACTGTTACTCCGACAGAGGTGCACCATCGTTACTCGAACTTGGTCAATACCAAATGGAAAAATTTTTCACTCATCTTTAGTGATTGATCTCAGGCTGACGTCGTAGGTAGCGGCGTTTGATTTCCAGATATTTATATAGAAGCCAACTTCTCAACTCAACCATGTGGCACTATATTTTCGGCTGAATATCTTGCCATCCGCTTAGACAGTACTCAACCTCAAAATAAATTCCTCATAGGGCCAGACAGTATATCTATCTTATCGGCTTTACAATCATTTCCCTCAGGTAGAACTCACCCTTACATATTAGAAATCAGACCCTTACCTTATACTCTCAAGTCTGATACATTTTGTATACACTTTCTCTCGGTGTCCAGTCGTATGGGTATTTTTGGCAAACATAATTGCATTTTCCAGACCATCTCATTTTAATGATCGTGCTGTGATTCCTGCAGATCTGAGGGCAATCGACAAAGAGCATTCAGTTCTTTCTTGGCAGCAGCGATGGGATAATTCACCTTATGATCGTCATTTATACTCTTTATTTCCAAATAAATAAACCCCTTGGGTTACCAATCGCAGACTTAAATGTGGCATTATTTGTCTTATTAACAGGCTGATGTTCAATCAAGATGTAATGATCAAAAACAACATTAACACAATTAAACAACTCTTTATGCACATATGGAGTCTTACGATCTCCTGATCATATCCTATTTTTCTATCCGATTTTGTGACTTTTCTTCGCCATTCCACATTTCGCAAATTGGGTATATGCGGACTTCGCAGCCGCAGCATCCTTGACATTTTGCGTTCTCGCAATTTAACGTTCTCTTTTTTTAAACCATATATATATTCCTTATAAGCCATATCAGCGTTTACAGTCAATATATGAACCTATTCTCTTTTAAACTTTTTTGCTCTCGCACCAATCAATTCCTTCATATAACTTTTTATACTCATATACCACCACAGTGTACACATTTAAAAATGAGCAATCTGAATGATGATTACAATTAAAATGAGCATTTAATCTAATGTATAGAAAAGGTTTTAAGTGTAAGACGGTAGTGCGGAAGGTGCAGAAGAGTTTCAATAAGGCAGATGGCCTCAGCTTAGTCTTAGAACTTATCTTTCTGGGTAATTTAGTAATAATGCCAATAATAATAATATATGTTAGATTGTTGATAATGTTTTGTGCCATCTTCCTGTAGTAGTAGTAGTTTTTATGTTCTAGTTCCTTAAGTAGGTTGTTATTGTTTGCAGTTTAGCTAATTAAGGGGCAAATAATTTACAAACATATTAATAAATATGCATTAAAATATAACAAATCATTATCATTTCTCAATAAATGCAAATAATACTATATAATAGAAGAACATCATGATTATATTTTTGGACTCGATGCCACAAAACGGAAACACACTATACGGTCGGGAATTATGACAATTTTCTTAAGATATAAGTCCGAAGCAAATCGATAATGAAAGACGCTTTCAAAAGACCGTACAGCAATTATTAAGAGGACAAACTTAGTTATTGAAGAAGAAAATCGATGATGATAGCTCGTTCAACGCCAAGGTATTGAAACTGAAAAAAGTCAATTTCTTCTTTCATCAGACCACAAATGATTTCGAGGATGATGACGAGGGTTCAGTTAAACCGTTTACGTTTTTACTCTAATTTGATCTAATATAATATGACTTGATTTCTTGATGTTGACAAAGTTTGAATATTGAATTTATATGTGTATTATTTATACATTTAGTATATACACAAATTTATTTCTATTATGAAATGAATTAGTGAAACAGAAACAACAAAAATTTGTAGTGAAAGTGGGTGGCGCAATATTAACACCACTAAAGTCATATTTAAACGTATCGCCGGTGCTGATTGTCGCTTTCAAAGCATGGCTTGGCCCAATCCGCTTGCGCACATCTATCAGAAATACATCCAAAAATATTACACATTTTTAGTTAGTGTAAGAGGATTGGAAGCATTCTACATCCTTCTTTGTGTCACAACAATTTCTTGTCGCAAAGTTCGATCCCCTTCCATCAAATGGTATAAAATGATATGTGGAAACACTGTACCTAATATTTATATGTTGATTCACACAAAATGAAAATTCATTACCATTTTTTTTTTTTTGGTTTGTTGGTCTGCTTGGGAGCAGACAAATTTGTTTGGAATACATTTTGATTTCAATTTATAGCTATTTTCTGTTCTAAATGCAATTCTAAGCAATCAACTGAAAACAATCAATATCAATGCGAAACGTGAGCTATTGACATTATATGTGTAAATAGATGGATTTTAAATAGATAGAATTGTTTTAGAAATTGTTTTTGAATCGATGGGTATAGTCGTAACTAACGTGTTCCAATAAAAGGCGTTGATTGTTAGCACAGCTTCGCGTTCAACCGGCTCTCTCTCTCTCTCTGTTTTTTTCTCGACCTCTACTCGGCTTTTTTCTATACTTGGAAATAGGATTGACCATCGTCGTATGTTGATTTTTGCAATTTTTGTTTACATTTTACGTGGAGAAGATTGCTATGATTTTGGTCACATATAAAGCTAAGAGCTGAAATTATTTTTCCAATTCAAGGAGAATTTGGAAAGTACGGACTTGTACTAAATTATTGGTTTTGTAGGAAAAATATTTTGAAACGTTTAAAAAAGTTTAAGGTTAGAGAAACGTAAATTAATTCAACATCAAATTTTTAAAATGCAAATAATAACCCTTTTTAATAAAACCTTAAACAAAAAATTATAAGTAATGAGTAACGTAGGCAGAGTTCTATTTTTTGCCAGTTAGTGCAGCAAGCAATTGGTTTATTTTGTAAATGGTTTTTATATAAGCCTAGAAATCCTGACGTGCCATATTATGAGGTGGAGGACCGCATACCAGGTAAGAAACGAAAGAAAGTTCACGTAATAGTTTTGATTTTTAATACTAATAATTGCGTAATTATTACTAAGAATAATTATACTTTGGCAGATATTCATCCCCTGATGAAAGTTTCGAAAAGAGTCTGGGCGTTAACATCTTGAATTTGCTTAGGCATCATGTTGCCAGTGATCAACAACACAAAAAGAAAAAATTGCAAAATCGATAGCGACTAGTTTAATTGTTAATGAAAATTAAAGATATTACTACGTCGTTCTGGCAGACTCTACGGCTAATAATTATAAAAAAAAATAATATGATTCTACATATTCAAGTAGGGAATTATCCAAATTTAATGCTTATTGCTAAATAATAATAATAATAATATACAACCAAAAATAAAACGTGTTAGTCTGCTGAATTCGCTACAATACTATATTTAATTTATAAAGACAAATTTGTAAAGCCCTCCAATTCGAATCATCCAGATACAGGCAATGATTTTAGCGTTGTTGTATACAGCAACTGCCGCTATAAAATATAGTAGCTGTTGTTATTATGTATTGTAGCGTCCTCAATGTAAACATCAAGCAAGGAAAGAATATGGTTGTGTTTGCCGATCAAAATTAATGTACCTTTTAGATGAAAGCTAAATGTAAGGTTTTCCTTTTTATTGTTTGTCGTTACAGGCAAAAATTTGAAGCTTCTTCTTGTTCATAAGTTCTGTTCACTCAATATAGAAAAAACCTTTCATTTAGTTTGAATGACAAAGCAATAAAATATCGTTTGCTTTGTGAGGCTTTTCCTCCCTTTAATCCGGGGTAACTCGTCGGGTGCACTCACAAGATTTTAATTGAAATGTGATTTTACAGATAATCACTCCTTTATGTTCAATATTCAAATATTTGTTTTATTGTAATTTGTTATAATGAGGTTTTCCATTGGGTATTCATCAATCTATTAGTTTATTAAATTGTAATTACTCTGAACCATTTTATTACAATGAAAGTCGAAAACAAGAAATTTGTCACAAGGTCACAATTTATTTTAACAGATTTCAATCGACATTAATTCTAAGTCAACAAGCACCACTTTTCTTAACCGCGCAAGAAACAACTCTCCCATTTAACGGAAGTCTCTTCCATTAGGCCTCTAAAGGTCGCGTTTGCAACCTTACCAGATCTGAGATACCCATTTCCTGTCGTTTATCGTAGTACTCTACTACTTAGCTAACTTATCTTAGCACCTTCCTACCGTAAACCGGAGATATGTGAGGGCAAAACGACCTGGCGATTTTGCCTCGTCACAAATTCTTAATCGATTACTCACGTCTTGTTTTTTTTTTATATCGCAAATCGATGGTTACATGTTTGTTTTATCGACAATTATTCGGGCGCCTTAATTATTACAAAATGGCCACTTCTTCAAACAGAAAAAAAAATGTTCTTATTATTCTGATATTTAACCAAAACGTCAGCAGAACAATCAAACATTCAGTGTTCTTAATTAATTTGACAAATTAGCATTATGTTGATGACATGCCATATTCAATGCTTGTCTCAGACTTCTGTTTAGTTTTATAAATTTTTGTTTTTTCGATTAAATAAAATATATATTTTCTTTGGTTTTGTGGGACCATAAACATGATGAGTGACACAATTACAAGAACAACTACAAATTTATTTGTTTAGTTATATTCTTAGTTATATGTGGTAGGAGAAACTTATTTTCGATGAAAGAATTTTAGCTAATAAACACACGAAGCCTGCGGTTATCGTTATTGTTGTTGAGCATAAAATAATTCTTTTACTTATTTCTTTTTTTTCTGTCTGTTTATATTTCTTTGGTAATTTCAATTTTTATTGTTGGCGACCAATTAAATTTAATACAGTCTCTTCTGTACCGTACGTTAAATTTTATTAACCTATTTTTAACAAAGTCCTTCATTTTTACCGTACAAATTATTGTTATTTTCCTCTTTTATTCTACGACGTTCAGATCGGCTATTTTGCTTTTTTTCCTTGAATCTTCGAATATATTTTTTTCTTTGCAAAAATTAGAAATTTTGAGCATTATTTATCTTTAATCAATAGCACTGAAAATGATGGGTGTAGAGCTTTATTCATTATTTTATTTTTACCGATTTGTATTTTCGTCTTATATACAAAATTTCACATGCTTTGGAACTAACAAATTTAATCTCATGCAAAACTTATGGAGATTTTGATATGACAAAATTTTCATTTAACTGCCCATACTTAGACTTCCTAATTTTTATTGTAAAAGTTTTCATACAATTTGTTAATAAGCTTAGTTTATGGGACTCTATAAAATGGTTTTGTTAAATCAAGACAGGCAACAACACAGCTCATTCTATCATTAATGTTATCCCTAATGGACTCCGTGACGAAAATTAAAAATTTCGTGGTGCCACGTCCTGACTACAAAGTTTTTAAGACTTGGTTGTGATTCGCGGGCATTTACTTGATTTTGGACAAATAGCTCAGAAATAGCGGTCACGCCTAACATGTTAGTGTCATCATTTCTACCTCCCAATGAACGTTTATTACGGAGAATGTGCCACATTTGCTTAGGAGTAGCATTATCGAATAATTTAGTGAAAGGTTGATATCTTTCCTTCCTCATTGAACACTTCGCCCTATTGCGCAACTTACAATAGATACGCCAATCAATTGCATCAAGGAATCACAGATATTGTTTACAGGCAACGTCTCCGAGCGCTCTTTCAAGACCTTACGTGAATAGGCCCAGTTAAGGGTGCTATTACCAGATAAAAATCAAGAATAAAATTTACTGTGCTGTGCAGTATTTTGGTTAAAAAGTCAAGAAGAAGCGTAAAGAAAATGTTGACGAAAAATTAGACTTCGTTGTACCTGCTTAGAAACGTGTGAAAATCACAGCATCTTCATCAGTTTACTTTGGGAAAATCCCTAGTCACGACTTTTTTTCCTATCACTTTTCATCTTCGCGCGTGAAGAGTTCAGCCTCTGGCAATGTGACGTTAGACGTGCGACGCCTCCAATGATGTTTGAAAGAATAATGGTGCGTGTTTCCATAGCACATCCCTTACAGCCACGCTAATAAATTTCACAAAGATTTCATTCTTCTTGTTTATGTGAGTACAATAGTTGATGTTCGCTGGAAGTTTCTCAAAATGAGCCAGCAAGCCTGATGTGATAATGTCAGCACGATTAAAATGTGGAGAAAATCGGTCATGTGTTATTTCTAATGATGGGTTTTTTTTTTAACTAGCTCCATTACTTTCATGGCCGAGTGTAAGTCGTTGATGCGTGAGTTTGATCATCAACGATATTAAGGAAACCTTGCATTTTAAGTTGAAGTTCTTAGTGAAGACTGTTTGTTGAAGATGTTATGGTACAAATATCTCCCGCAAATGGTGTACACAATGAGAACAACACTATGAGAGATTTTAATTCTCAATCAACCTTGCATACTTTTCTTGTGAAATCTTGTCATAATCGATATCAAAGTATTCGCCACATTGGGCACAGGAAACATTGAGTTGTGCCTTTTTAAACACCTTATTGCACAAACAGCAGCACCAGCTCAAACACTAAATTAGACATCATACACACGCAAACAAGGTAAAGCGAGGAAGCATGGGCTATATAACATGTTTTGACACAATTATCAAACTTTAAAAAAAAAAACTGGAACTGTTAGACCGCGATAAAATTAATTTCCAAAAATTAATGGACATGGGAAAATCAACAAGTGGAGAAATACTCCTTCTTAAAAAATTTAAAACAGCTGAACAAAAATTTTCCTATTCGCAAAGAGAAATATTCATTTTTATTTTCGTCCATTATTATCAGTGCGAACATGAACTTCGAATTTTATGTCTTTTTATATATATATATATATATATATTCAATACATCCACACTGTGAATTGTAATACTGCTAGAACTTTGCTTTGCCAATTTCGTAAAGATAGCAATAAATCGCTGTCCATCTTTCCCGTTCCTAACTAGCAATTTGCATTTCCTCTCATTACAGGCATGATGGCCCGTTGAACCACTCTAATGTGTCAAATCGAACTCCTTCAAATAAACTAAATTATTTTAATAAAACCAATATTGTACTGCTTAAATCTCATCTTTCACACATCATGCTCGGTTTTTCTGGTGGGAACATTGATAACTACTGTTATTGTTCTATTATATATTAAAGTAAGCTTTTTCTGCATTCTTTCCCATTAGACAACCTTGTCTTTGAACCAATTAGCCACCATGCCAAATCTTTCAAATGGCCTATTTCGATTTAACAGTAAACTATCCACGTCTGATAACTAGGTCGGTTTCGATTCTTAACTTGGTCGTTTCAGAAAACAACATTTTACATAGTTTGCGGTCTCCAAAATATAGCTGTGCCTCTGCGCCTGTTGGCGTTCCGTCAGGTATACTCAAATCATGCCCTGATGAGCTACGTGGGGTTATTCCAAAGATTTTTAATTTTTTTTTGAAAACTGGTGTTCTCCCTTTGCATTGAAAGAGCAGCCTTCTTATTTCACTTTACAAAGGAGGAAGCAGACATCAAATTGAATGTCTTACCTAAACTTTTTGAGCAAATTGTTACTCAGCAAATAGATTTCGCTATCAAATCGTATATTTCCCAATTTCACCATGGCTTACTAAAAGAAAGTTCAACCTTTATGAACCTCTTAGAGTTTACCATGCTTGTCACGCATGTCATTTATACTGATTTTAGTAAAGCGTTGTACTTATTTAACCATAACTTATTGATCTCCAAATTCCAACTCTGGCTTCCCTTTGTACTTAGTGAAACGGAGATCAGCCAGACTTTTGTTTAACTTCATCATCATGGATGAATTTCCCCACACCATCATCAGCTTAGAATAGTGAGAAGCAGCAAAGCGTCCGTTGTCAGTGAGGAGAAAAACAGCATCGGTTGACGTTACGAAAGTTTTGCGGATGAAGGTAGAAGCGATACGCTTAAACGAGGTATACTATTGTACATACGAGTAAGTTTGCTTCGTTTTTTTTTCTCGCATACTCAGCACCATTTATTGTCATAAAATAGTAAATCAGCAAGATTTTTCTTTCATCTTTTACTTTACTAAAAGCTATTGTTAAGAAAAATTAACCTACCACGCCGTGATATTCATCATAATTAATTTAGAATTGACATGCTTAGCTTTTCGCATTCCAACCTCCTAACCCATTTATTGGACAACCATATTGACGGTATTTTTAAGAAAAAATTAATTTTCCAAGTCGCGGTGTCTGCTGCACATAATATAACCTCATTTGAGATATGTACAATATAGTTTTAAACATTCTGTCTTGATTGCTTTATGATTAATAAACATAAAAAAGGTGAAAAAAATAAAATGTAATCACTTTTTCTATTTTCGCACGTAAAGAGTAGAGTGTTTCGTAAAGTAAATGTGGAAAATTTCAGCCTTCTTACTTTTATAGCTCCTGAGTAACGAGCAAAACCCCACAAATTTTTGTTAAGAAAAGGGGAGCTGCGTTCACTGCTCTGACCGGATTGGGCCATTTTCAATACCAACCTACGTGCACAAACTTCCAATGCTCCTACCAAATTTGAAGTCGATATCTTTATTTTTGCGACCAGGAGACCGCCAACAAAAACGAGACTTCAAAAAAGCCGCACAGATATGGCTTAACAAATTTACAGTTTCACGCTGATCAAGAATGTATATACTTTATAGGGTCTTCGAGGCTTCTTTCTGGCTGTTACATACATTATGAAAAAAAAAAAAACAAATGAGTAGACACCCTCCCTTTAATGTTGAATATAATAAGCAATCTGTTAATTTTTATTCTATTTTGAAATAAAATTACTAGTTGTAAGAAAAGTGTAAAAACCAGATGGAACTGAATAACAATAATCAACTGATCTATGGCTCAAAACAGTAAATCCTGCGTTTCAAGCGCGTAGCAAAAATAGTCAGGGACTTCTCTTGCCGAAACTTATTTGCAACATAAGACGAATGAAGGCTTGGCGGTCTCAAACCATAAACCACAAATCTCATGCAAGAAAAGGTCGTTTTAGGTGCAGACTTTTTCATACGTACTCAAGTCAATTTTAGAATACTATACGGCCATACTTTGTCATTAGCTGCCCCAACTATTTTTATTCATAACAGTATGCTACATTAAATAACAAGGAACGAAAAACAAGCGTTGAAGTCCGTTTATTTTCAATTTAAAATATGTTTATCAAATTGAATATTTAAACAAATCTTTTGCTTTGTTCGACTGTGTCCGCGAAGTCCACCTTCCACCATTTTCCTTCTTTGAAACACATTTTTCTTCATTCTTATTTACATCGGTCTTTTTATACTTTCTTATCAAGTAATATATTATAGGACCGCGTCTTCTTATTGCGTTTACTACGTGGTACGTGGCACTTACTAGCACGAAAAATGTGATTACGTTTTTTTGTGTCTTCTTCGATTGTGTCACGTTCCTTAGACACACTTTATATGCGATTGTAGCGATGTTTGTCTCGCAGTCTATATAGAATTCGCGGAATAAATGCAATTAATTGTACATAGGATTTAGTTAATTCACTAGCTCAATAATTTCAAGTTTTCGATTTATGGGTGAAAACAATCATGTCGTGTAAAAGAAAGAGATAAGAAAATTAATGGAAGACAAGAAATGGCTATAGAACAAGGCAGGCAGAAACCTGTTTACTAAAGCAAAACTTAGATAAACACAAGACTATAAAGGTTCATATTAGAAAATTTTTCAGCGAATCCAATTTTTTTTGTTTTATTAAGAAAATCCGAACTTATTGTTGTTTTGAAATGAAAGATAACCACTTTTATACAACCGCTTTTATACAATTCTGCCCGCATAAAGCATTATAAATCGCAAATAGTCTGCATGTAGAAACCTAGCACGCTCACCTCTCTCACCACTAACACTATGAAAATTAATATAAAACTTTTATTGAAAAATCGTTTTCTAATTTTTATAATTTGGTTAAATTTTATAATATTAATAATAATAACGACAACAATAATCATCGTAATAATACTTAGTAACATACATAATAATACACTAAATATATTAATATAATATAAAATAATGACATCAAACTTTTATCTTTGAAATAAATGACCTTTTTATCTTCTTCTTTAGTCTTCCTCTCCAATCTGCAAATGTGGGCAAATTCTGGCTATAGAGCACATTCTCTGTGACCGTCTTAACTCTTCTTTGGCTAGAGGTATTGCATCTACAGAACAGAATATCAATACAATGTATTACTTTATTAAAACTATTAAGCTCAATATCTTTATCTATGTACTTTTGTAACTTCGACCCGATAGCCTGTGTTGCTATGTGCTCAATGTCGTTTTTTTTAGTCTAAGAATTTATTTCATTGTTCTACAATTACAATAATAATAATAATATCCTCTTCTTTATTTTATGTAATTTCTAAACTCAGAAAGCCTTTAATATTGTTATATTGAATGCCCCTTGCGATTTTACGTTTTTATTCAACTTCTTCTGAGATTAAGTTTATACCGCTGGATTGTAATTTTTAGGATAGCACGGGCCTCATTTACAATTCTTAGGAAATCTATTTGACAATTATTTACAGAATCTTACATTTACAATGAGTTGCTGTTTCGTCTGGTTTTGCCCTTTCAAATATTACCATTGAATTCTCTTGAGTCAAATGACTTGGCCTTTCGCAAGTACTTTGCTCATATATACTTCTACAACGAAGTCACTAATACCAGGTTTTATTGCAACATTTCCATGCTAGTCCTTCTTTACCCGTGAAATGTTCTTATTGTTTGTTGGTAATATTTTTGTCAGCCAACATCGTCGGCAGTTAAAGCATAGTTTTATTATTTTTGAATTTGGTTGCTTACAAAGTCGGCTAGTTTTCATGCATACTCTTCAGACGTGGAATTTTCGTAACAATATAAAAAATTTGACAAATAACTTTCAAATTTGAAATACATCATTGTTTTCTTCTTCTCACTTCTATTTATTTATTGTTATTTGTTTGATAACCTAAAAAACCGTACTTCCAGCGATAACTACTAATTAGTAGAGCAGTGATTACGTATCACGTTAGCTAGGTTTCATTTTTGAGCTTTTGGTATATTCAGTTTTATTCGTTCTCAAAATTAATCGTTAAATACTTACTAGTGAATCGCTAATTAACTAAGAATACTCCAGATTAAAATAGATTTATCATGCTAGTAAAATTAGAAGGTCTCTTAGGGCAAAAATAATTGACAATAATATGAGATGGAATAACTCAAACATACGGTGCAAAAGAAATTAGACATAACTAATAATTACACTAAGAATTATAAAATTGCCTAATTGTTGCTCTGAACTTACACACATTAACCACAGCCTTGATATTAAGAGGTAGCGAGTTCCATAACTTTACAGCATTAGAAAAAAAATTGTCTTGATGATCTTGATGATGAAGAATTAAATTCATCGTAGGTCTGGAACTGACGATATTCTGGTTTTTTGGGGTACAAGCATAAATGAGCTTGACTGAAAATCGCATTTTTTCTTATATATATAATCTATTATCTTCATATGAGTGAAGCGACGAGACGTTTAACCAATCTCAATTTAGCTTGAGTTGGGACGTACGGGGAGTATAAACGTAGCTTCATTAGAATACTGCACGCGGTCATAAGATTGATGTGATCACCAATGTGAGTTAGTTATAAAGCTAAAATGGGCAATCTGCTTGAAAGTATCAATCACTGCATCACCCTTTATAATACTAGATGGAGAGTCAGAATCATAAACATTGTTTGATATCACAATAGCATTCGTTTTATCTGAGTCTAGCTTTAAATTACTGACACAAATCCCCGTGGCTGGGATAGGTATATTTGAGCGTTATCTCTGCGCATAAGTGAATATTGGAATTTGGACAAGTAACTAGGCAATTAGTGAAGATACTGAACAAAATGGGCCGCAATATCGGGTCTTGGGGTACACCAGAATTAACACGTCTGATTCCAGAGGAGCGGCCGACTTTTACTCAATGGCTCCAATTATCCAAATAAGACCTAACAAGCCTAACCCGCGTCGGATCGAAACCAAAGTAAAAACTTATCTTTTTTAACAATAAATTAAGATTTTCGGTATCGAAGGCCGTATGGAAGTCAATCGTAAACAGAGCAGTCAAGTTCCCCTTATCATATTCTGGCCTTCCATTGCCTTCCAAGACCTTAAGCATAGCGATATTTTCGCTAGGAGCTGACTTATTGTCCAACCAGACTTCAGAATGTAAATTCTTGAGGCATAAGTGTAACCCAATCTGATCAGTTACAAACGGCTCAAAAATTTTCAGCACAGCATGAAGAATACTGATAGAGCGATATTCATGTAATACATGTCTGAAAAAGTGAGGGATGTGATGGTATTGTATAATGAAAAGACCACAGCGGGAAAGCAAGTTTTAAAAACTGGATACTGATGTTACTATGACCGACAGCATTAGATTTAACACTATAAAAAGCCTTTCAAACTTCGTCCACTGTAAAGGCTCTGATTTGAAAAGCATCGCACTGTCTATATACGGAGCCCTGAATCTCTAGAAGAGAGAGAAGTTACTGGCCGCACAATTAGCCAATTAGAAATTAATCATTTATTATGTCAGGGTTAATATCACAAACTGGTTGGCATGCTCTAATTCCTATTGTCTGCAGATTTCTCTAGAGTACTCTAATCGGGAAGCTAGTGTCTAACCCACTCTCTGTTTGCAAAAGACCTCCCAATTGGTGGCCACAGAGCACCGCTTCCAGGTTTTGTATGCACCATTCCGGACTCTGATCGCCCGTGTAATTTTATTAGTGAACTATAGCGGCTTGGACGGATTAACAACGCAAATTCTGATCATTATATAGCGCAGACAAATTAGAATTTTTAAAGAATAGTTTATCGTTAATATAGGATAAATACGCGCACATTTTCCCAACAGATATTGAAGGATGCCTTAAGTAACCGTTCCACATTAATTGATTTCATATCTCTATAACCAAAAGTCAAAACTCTTTCATTCTCGCAGCGAAACGAAACGAGGCTAAGAACGCAAGGTCGTAATCAGACATTTTTCCTAACAGAAAGCCGGCTTACAACTTGGGGCCTAACCATGCAATCATGCATTGAAGGATGGGGGGTATACTCATTTTGTCATAATGTTCGCAATACCCAAAAAGAAGCTTTAGAAATCCTATAAGGTATATATATATTCTTAATCAGCACAAAAATTTTGTATTGATCCCTGGTCGCAAAAATAAAGATATCGGCTTCAAATTTGTTAGAAACATTGAAAGTTTCTGCACTTTCTAAATTGATTAAGCCATGTGTCTCTATGTATGTGCGGTGCGTGTTGTTGGCTGCACTGGTCGCAAAGATGAAGATATCGAGTTCAAATTTGGTAGAAATCATCGAAAGTTAGTGTTGAAAATGGACCAAATTGGTCAGAGCACAAGCCCGTAGTGAACCGTACACTGAACGCCACTACGATTTTTTAAACATAAATTTGTGTGGTTTTGCTTACTACTTTCAAATTGTAAAAATTAAAAGACCAAGATTTTCCACATTTACTTTACGAAAAATTCTGCTACTTATGTGCATGAATGGAAAAAGTCGGTCATGCCCACACAAACTGCGAAGCGACTCAATTTTCCTTCGTTCGCCTTTCTGAGGTTTTATACTTATTAGTCGATTCGTCAAAGAAAGATATATTTTGTGCCAAGAAGTATGTTAATTCTAAAATAACTATGATTGAGGCCGTGAATTAGTTTTTTCTTAATAATACCATCAAATAAATGAGCTTAGAGTGTAGAATGCGAAACGTTAAATGTGTTAATTCTAAATTAATTATGGTGGACGTCACAACGTGTTAGATTAATTTTTCTTAGCAACACCTTCCAATGAATTAAAAGATGAAAAATAAACTTTATCCCATTCACGTTTTTATGAGAAAGTTTTTAATAGAGGTGAGTATACGATATTTGGCCCCATCCGAATATAAATTTCTTACTTGTGGTGACTAATCTCAACATTTTGCTCATCATCGGATGATCTACCTTTAAGCTTAATCTAAATTTCTCAGTAGACCTTATACAGGTTAGCAACAGGGTCTTTATTACATTCACTTGACTTATGCTTACTGTGGCAATTGAAACAAACACCATAATTTTCACAACCCTTTGCGTAGTGATTTCGTTGCATTTCTAATATACGACCACTTCTGCTCCATCGTAAGATCTGCACCTTTGCAAACCGATTCATAATCTATCTCCAAAAATTATCGTATGGAAGGACGCAATAAACTTTGCCGTATCTGGTTACTTCGTGCGATCTCACAATTCCGGGAGGGCTCTCTTTCAAAGCAGGATTCTGGCAGTGCAGTTCATCAATCAACTCATCATCAGTCAATTGATACTTAATATTCATATCGGCCATCTTAAATTTAAGATGTAACTTAGGGGATATATGAGCTCCGTAATCTTTTGGCATGAAAACCTCGATAACCGCTTTATCATTGTAACGTTTCTCTTTCGTTTCGCAATCGATTGCAAGAAAACCGTTGTTCCTGCACCGTACATTACAAACATTTATAGTTTTCGAAGCAACATTTTTGCCCAACATAGCCTTAGTTTTCTCACTATTCTGCTTACCTTTGCACGTTATGATCGCACGTGCGTCGGATATGAGAGCCCTTACAGCATCAGCAAACGTTTTCCTCTCCATTAAGTCACCCACTTTCAAAATTACTGCAGCTTCACGCAACTTTACACAGTTTTCTACATATTTCTCTTGATCACCAACTCATCAATCTTTTTCTATGCCTTCGACGGCTTGTCGATTTTCTTTCCTTTTCGTGTCTTACTTTGTTGACAAGTTCATTATTCTGCTCAATAGCCAGTCTAGCGCCTTTTAATTCATATTCAACGCGTTTTCCAAGTACTTAAAACTTATTGTTGGCCTTAGTCTCACTCTTTTTAAGAAAGATCCGCCATTCACCTCTGTACTCATTCAAAGCACTTCGGATCGTATTAAAATTGATAACCTTCAAGGCTAAATCAACTTTATGAACAGATGTCAAATTTTGTCCAGCTGTCCGGCAATCCACTTCCAGGCTGTCCAATAAAATTTAGAGATCGTTTGTTTCGTGGTTTGAGGTAGTCTAACTGTATTAGATTGCTTAGATTGATGGATTAGGAATGGATAGAGAGGATGAAAAGTCCTGACGTTTGTTCTAAATCGAAGTATTAATTCCACTTTACCTGATTTTATCCTGGCGAACTCTACATCGATCACTATGATTTGTGAGTTCATATAGTATAGGATTTCAACCTCTGAGTTGCAGGCTATAAACATTATACTGAAAGGAAAAGAAACATAGGATTTACTTCCTATTCTGTTTGAACAGTGGTGTGTCTATCTTCCTTTACCACCTGCTATTTGTAATTTTTCGAAAGTTTGGTGCCTAACCTTTTATTCTGATTATTAGATAGGTTTTTCCAGAAGTTCGGGTAATCGCATCAGGGTGCTTCCTGATTTCAAACATCCCGTGATCTCAGATAAAATGACGTGAAATCTTTTAATTGAAATTGACCAAGCTGGCGTAGGGAGTATTCGGAAGATTTTAACGCTAAAGTGACTTTCCATTATGAACATGACCGCTTTAGAGTTGAATAATCTTTCGTTGTCCATAACAACAGTTTCAAGCATACCGAAGTTGATGAGTATTTCTATTAAAGATTGTTTAGTGTCCTCGGCAGCTCCTGATTTCATTATTTTTGCTTGCGCATATTTGGTTAACTTACAGGTGTTAGAATAGACTTTCCTTCTGTGATATAAATGTCTATGTGCACGATCTGTCCTGGATGGGATCGGTCTCTTTTGTATGGACATATTGTTGGGGTGACAATGATATTCGTTCTCTTTACAGGTTCGGGACAGTCTTGTTATTCTCTTTACTTTCGCTGCCATTAGAGGGAAGTAGCATCTAGTAAGCAATTGGGCTTTATTCTCTTTTGCATTTCTGTGTGCCCTGTTATGTTCGTTTACTATTTCCACTTCCTGCTCTGAATCTTCGCTAATGCCACTAACCATGTTCCTGGTACTGACCGTTTTGTATCTATGAAAACTTGTGAAATATAACTCTTGTATTTTTCCCAGTATCTCGTTAGTTTTTTTTATGCAGTTTGTCACTGATGGGTTTAGGTATTTCTTAAGAATTTCCTCCAATCTGATTGAGCTAAGAGTTGGTTCTAATATTATGTGCCTACGGTACGTTGGAAAAACATTTTGGAACTTATATAGTTGGGTTTCGCCTGGTTCTATGATGAGCTGATTCTTGAAGGCATTTATTGGATAGTTTATGTGTTGAATCAGGCTACGTGGCGAACTTTCATTGCTGTGTTGCGTGGTGTTCGTAGAGCATATTCCTAATAAATTCTTGCGGGGATCTGGATAGCGCGTCGGCCACTGCATTACTCATGCTGGGCTTACAGTACAGTTCATGATTGTATTCTTCTAATGTCGCTTTCCATCCCCTAAGTTTGTTATTGGTATTTGCATTCGTTAAAGCGTACGTCAGGGGCTGATGTTCCGTGAAAATCTTCACATTTTCTGCACCGTAAAGCAAGTTCCTCAGACTTTTAAGTGTCCATACGAAAGCCAAAATCTTTTTTTCATTTGTGCCTTGGCCTTGTTTAGAGTCCTAGAGATAAATGTTATTGGTCTACCATCCTGTTCCAACACAGCTCCAATCGGGTAATTTGAGTTAAAGTATGTTAGCAATGACATCTTCTGACGTTAATGTTTTCTTTACTTTATCGAGTGTCTCTAATGATTTGTCAAGATTGACGCTCACCCTTCTTCTCCTTTTAGAAGAGTCGTTAAGGGCTTTGCTAGTTTAGTATAAAACGGCGGTAAAAGCCTGATACGCGTAGGAACGACCTTAAGTCCTTTAGTGTTTTTGAGTTTAGGCAGGTTTCGATCGCCTCAACTTTTTGAGGATTTGCGCGTACTCCTTCCGTAGATATTCATATTGGCTGATCCAAGAGTATGAAATATTTTCCTTATGTTTCCGGAATGCGTTTCTTCATCTTTGGCGAAGATGATGATGTCGTCTATATATACTTAGCAAATCTTAATAATATATTCTCGCAGGATGTCGCCTAGAGTACTCTGGAAAATCGAAGGCGCATTTCTTAATTCAAATGGAAGTTGCATGAATTCGTATTCTCCGTTGTTAATTGAAAAAGCTGTTTTCTCGATTCTTTTTCTTTTAGGGGAATTTGGTGGAATCCGCTTTTTAAGTTGCAACGAGTCTTCTTGGGCAGGGTAAGCTCAGCGCTCCACCAGGACCCCTTCCAAGAAATTTGTTGTTGGCTTTTGTTCTTATTGTTTAGATTTATTATTTTTAGATTATTTATACAGGCGATTCTTAAGGGGAGTGGGAGAAAAAAAAACCAGCGTGGTGACCCGTCTCTTGTTTAGCGCTTTCAATAGTTTTTTTCTTTGTTCGTCCCGAAAGATTAGATTTCACGTTTTAGCTGTATCGCGAGATTCTGGAAAAAAAAGAGAACACGCCGCGGGTGTTATAGCAGCCAGTCTAGGCCGTCCCTAGCCGTTCCACGTCGCAGAGATAGTGTCCATTAGTCCCTCAGGGATGACGGCTAAGCCAAACCTGCCATCCCCTATCCGTAAAAAGTCAATAGTTTCATCAGTCATTCAGGGATGACGGCTAAGCCAAACCTGCCATCCCCTACCCGTAAAAAGTCAATAGTCTCATCAGTCATTCAGGGATGATGGCTAAGCCAAACCTGCCATCCCCTATCCGTAAAGTAAAAAAAAAAACCTTATCGGTAATGTCCCTAGTTGTATAGTCCGTGTTTACTTACCTCTGGCTGCTATAACACGACTAAAAGGATGAGTGCGTTGCGGTGCGCTCTTTTATAGTCGCGATCACCATCACTGTCCCGTTGCATCGATGGTTCGACTATATTCTTATGCTACGTATTTTTACGTGTACTTGCTGAGGTCTGATCAAACGTGTTTGTTTGCAACCAAGTTATCATCTCAGCTTTCCTTGTATAAATATTCTAATGTATGTCTTATGTATATCTTATTGCTAGTGCTTGCTTAGGTATCAAATCGCATGATTTTGGAAACCGTTAAGCACGTCTTCATATGATGTGCATACTTCTATAAGCTCTCTTTTTTTTCACAAATGTTTGCTTGTATGCCTTGCATATACTAACTTAGGCCTAGTCGCGTATCTTTGCTTGCATCTACTAATACTACCTTAAGTACCGAACCGTATGAGTTTATTGTTAGTGCTGGCTTAGATATCAAATCGGGTGATTTTATAAGCCGCAGAACCGTTAAGCGTCTTCATATGATGCGCATCATATCGACATGCATACTTTTGTAGCTCTTTTTTTTGTTTATCGAAATGTTTGCTTGAATGCCTATCTTTATGTTTGTCTTATTGATATTGCTGTACAGAATCGTGTAATTTTATAAACCGTTGAGCATAGTTTTTGCAAAACCACAAAACCGTTAGGTTTATGCCTTTGCAAAATGTGAGTGATTCAATTTAAAGCTAGCTTGTTGATAATTAAGGGTGAGTTATTGGCATGTTGCTCAGCGGATTATAACTTGTTCCTGACGTGTTTACTTAGGCATAAACTTGTGTATATTGTTGATATAAGTTCTACTTATCTCTATTTAATTATTGGATACATTTTCATATACATATTGCTGGACAGTTTTTTTCCCTTTACAACGTTTATATGGGCCCTATGTATTTTATTGTTGGACAATGCAGGTTATATGTATATATTTTAGTTATTTATATATGTTACTATATTTGTGGCCAACAGTGTGTGCAGGAGAAGGATGATCGTGAGGAGAGCCGATATGTAAGGGGCATTCATACGGAGCGATAATTCAGACGGACTGTTTTTGGGATCCAAGGGTAGACACTTACGCGGACGGATTTATTTTTAGTAAGGAAGCAAAACGCTTCCTTACAAAGTCTAACACAGTAAAATATTTGTTATTACCTAAATGTGAAAGGACTTCGTTAATTTTCGGGATTGGATATCGGTGTAGGATTGTAATCGCATTTAGTTTCCTAAAGCCAATAACCATTCTATACTTCTTCCTTCTTGAAGTATCCATTTTTTTGGGTAATCGTATGGTCATTTCGAAGCTCTTACAATACCTTGATCTAGTAATTCTTTGACCTGACTTTCCACCTGGTCTTTAAGGTGCATGGGATATAGATAGCATTTTGGGTGGACTGGGTTTTCAGTTCTTGCCCTTGTTTCTCGTTTTGCGTTTGTGAGGTGAGGCTCTCATTGGGTCGAAATTTCTCCACTAGATTGCTTATGTTCTGCCTTTGTTTGGTTTTCATGGCTAGCCCTGATTAAAATGTCATTTACCGCATGAGATTCACGTTATTTTAATTTTACTTTGATGTTTTTTTATATGGTGATGAAGCTTTCGGCTCTATGGATGACTGCGGATAATTCTCTAAGCAATTACTTTAAAATATTCCAAAAATGTTCCTTTTCATTTTTTTATTATTATTTTTAGATTGCGGAATAAAAATTTAAACCTTAAGCTATAACATTTATTGTAGACATTATTAAATATTGCATTTTTCTTTTGGTTAACTAAACTACATTTGAATAACATTTTTTTGATAGAAAGAAACAATTGCTTATGCGAAGATGCAGCTGAAGTAGATGTTGATCGTTGGCATGGTTTCCAGATTTCACAAACCGTTGAAAATTACCAGGAGATTGAAAACTGCGTCGTAAGTTGTTGCAGGATTTCACGAGACGTTGTATGTTGTTATTCCCCACTTAGTTTGTGTTACTTTGTGATATTTCCACGTTTAATTCAGACAATTTTACTTTATTTGTTTTTCTGTTATTTTTATTTGTTTCTTTATTCCTTTTTTGCTTTTTTAACTACTTTAGTGGATTTTTAATGTTATTTAGTCTTCTAATTTCCACTTTCTTGTTTCAGAATTTTATTTTGTACTACTTTAATATAATTTTTTTTTTATTTTTCGTTACTTATTCTTTTAATTTTCACTTTCTTGTTTCAGAATTTGATTTTTCGCCACTTTAGTGAATATTTTCTTTTAATTTTTCGTTACTTTGTCTTCTAATTTTCACTTTCCTGTTTCAGAATTTAACTTGTCACTGCTTTAGTGAATTTTTTTAATATTTGGGCACACTGCTTTAGTGCTTTTGCCCTTTTCCGTTGGGCGCCAGTTAAAGAAAACGAAATGTTTATTGTTTGAGTACATGATTGCAATTTTTTTTTTTGGTTATAAGTTTTGCTCAAAAGTAAACAACTCATTTTATTACAAAAAATGCTTATCAATTAGATTATTTTCCCACGACAAATAGCATTCTTAATATATGTAATTACCAAGAATTTTGGCATGAAGTCGTTGTTTCTCATGAAGAATGCTGAATAAGCAAATTGTCGCGACATCGCGACAATTACGATAGTTAACGTATTCATATAAGGGGGTAATATTTATTACCGGGAATGATAATATTAAGCTTATCGTGTTTGTAGACAAAATTGCAAGAGAGTAATTTTGTGGCCAAGTCGACGAATCAGTAATGTGACAAGCTTGCGACCAGAAAACGAAAAGCATTGTAACGGAAATGAAGATGAAATTTTCGTTAATTTATACAAACAGCCGCACAAAAACAGACCATTTTAAATTTGTGGAGTATAAATAAATTAGTTCTTATTTTTTTTGTCTAATTAAAACTCTTAATTGTCGTCAGAGTTTGCAATGAATTGTTTGTTATCCACCTTGCCACACGTCATCATATATTATCGTTGTCATTGATAAAGCGAATAGGATCAATAGATAAAAACTCATCATTTTGGAGGGTATATTGGTCTTATTGCCAATAAACCTAATTCATTCTACTAAGCAAACAACAACAAAAAATAAAATAAGAAAGTTGTTAAATTTTATTACTAAATAGCCAAGTAATGTTGAAGAATATATATATATCCGGCCGAATGGTGCCTTTGCTCACATTATTATTCATATAATATTTATTGCAAGCCAAGGAACATTGTACAGAAACCCTTGGTGTATATAACACTGGTGTATATAAAGCTTAGTATCAAATTTATTTTTAAAAAATCTTAATTAAGCGTACTCATTTTTCAAGGTCGATGGCGTATGAAAGATCAGAAGAGAAGATACGATTCAAGGAAAGTGGGAACATTCGTGGATGTTAGTGCATATACTCGCGACATTTGCGTCCATTAATTCAGGGAATTCAGGATTAAATTCTTGAACTCCCTCATTTTATTTTGACGACGGTGTCGACGTTACGGTAGATGTCTTCCAGTTGAACGAGTAGATGGGGAAGCAAGAACAGGGCTATCTTCTGCACATTCAGTTTTGTATCAATTGATTGATTTTTGTATTGAAATAAAAGATGTAAGGAATAAATTAAAATGCAGGGTTCTATTTATGTATAATTTGATTTGCATTTAATTTTAAATTATCTATTCTATTATCTATTCATGTATAATTTGATTTGCATTTAATTTTAAATCATTATACATATGCAACGATCAAGCAGTGCAGTCCCCGAAGCAGGTGTCACCCGTGGTTTAATAGGACAATTAAATATCACAAGAATAGAAAAAATATGCTATTCAAAAAATATTCGAAAAATGGCTCCGCTCTCGACTATTTCGCTTACTCGGTGGCAAGGCGTAGATTTAACTCCCTCAACCACCATTATTATCGTAGATACGTTCAGTTCATTAAATCCTCTCTATTTGCTAATCCTAAATACTTCTTTAAATTTGTTAATTCAAAAAGAAAAATTTCCACGCTTCCCTCTCATGTATCTTTTAATGGCTCTGATTCTTCGGAGGATTTTGAAATCTTAAACCTGTTTGCTGAGTACTTCCGACGAAATTTTTCGACTGCTTATTTCGATTTATCAACAAACTATCCTTATCCTATAACTAACCTGGTTTCAATAGCTAATGTGATTATTTCTGAAGATGACGTTTTTAAAGGGTTGAGTTCCCTAAAATACAGTTGTGCGCCTGGACCTGATGGAATTCCATTATGTATATTTAAATTTTGCGCTGGTAAGTTATGTGGTGTTATCTCACAGATTTTTAATCAGTGCTTGAATTTAGGTGCTTTCCCTTTGTGTTGGAAGAGTTGTTTTATCATTCCTATTCACAAATGTGGAAGTAGACAACTTGTTGAGGACTATAGAGGCCAAGTTGAGTGTGTTGCCTAAACTATTCGAGAGAATTGTGACTCAGCTTCCGGACTTTGCCACCAAATTGTATATTTCTCCACTCCAACATGGCTTTCGAAAAGGAACATTTACGGTCATCAATCTGTTAAAGTTTACTTGTCATGTTTTCAAGGCTTTTTCTAGTGGCTCTCGCACTGATGTCATATACACTGATTTTAACAAAGCGTTTGATTTAGTTAATCATAAATTACTTATCTTTAAACTTCAAGCCTCTGGCTTCCCTTCCCATTTAGTGAAATGGATAAGCTCTTATCTGCATAAGAGGTCATTCAGGGTTTTGTTTAACTTCATCACCTCATATGAATTCCCCGTTACGTCAGGCGTACCTCAAGGTAGCCACTTAGGACCCATTTTATTTAATCTATACATTAATGACTTGCCTTCGGCAATTAAATCCAGACAAATCTTAATGTATGCTGACGATGTGAAACTGTTTTCTTCTTTTTCCTCAGAATAGCAATCACATCAGCTTCAAACTGACCTGAATAAATTGGTGGCATGGTGCTCGTCGAAGTATATGACACTAAACCTAAATAAATGTAAGAAGATTTCTTTCTCTAGAAAGAAGTCATTCATTACTCACACATTCATTTCTCTTTGACCATAGGTTACGTTTCAACTTGCATATTGAGCTCTTGTTAAGCAAAGCTAACTCCGCGCTTAGTTTTATTAAGAGGTGGTCCAAAGAGCTTGATGATCGTTATATTACCAAAAGGCTGTACCTGTGTTTGGTTGGACCTATACATGAGTACGCTTCTATTGTTTGGTCTCTTTCATATAGGTGCTATGTAGATTCAATTGAATCTATTCAAAAGCAATTCTTGCTGTTTGCCCTTAGGAATTTGGGTTGGGAGCCGTTTGCTTCGCTTCCCCCCTATGAAAATAGGTTGCTTCTGTTGTCCTTACCGTCTCTTGAGAAACGTAGATTTGTTCTTGGCTTTTCCTTTGTAATCAAAGTAATACGTGGTGTTATTGACTCGCCTTTATTACTTGGTGAAATGAGCTTTAATGTCCCTAACCGCTTCTCTAGGCACTTTATCTTGGTTAAGCTTAGTCAGTGTAAATATAATTATGAGCTGTTTAACCCGCTCAGAGTTGTTTGCAAGAACCCAAATGACGTCTATCACCTATTTCCATTATCGCACTCTTTAAAGTCCATTAAAGCAACATTGCTTAATACACGTGATTTACACATGTCATACCTGCACTAATTTTTAGCCCTAAAAAAACATTATGATTCGAAAATGAATTGTTGTTAACTATTATCTGTTGCCAAGCTTACGCATATTTGCGATGGGTTAGGGGTTCATTTGCAATTTGGTCCTGTACCGGTTGTGGGTGTGACTTTGTGCTAATTGTGTACATGTTTTTTTCTTTTTTCCTTCTTATTTGTTTTGTTGTACTTATACTAAGTTTTAATAATAATTAATTTAAGATTTACTTTAAGAGTCATTTGAACTCGACTGCCATTTGTTTTTAGTTGAGTTCCTGTATAAGTAGAATAAATAAATAAATAAATAACATATGGTAGTACTTAATGTTTTTTGTTAATAATGCAAATTTGTGTTGTTGAAATTATTAAGTTCACTTTCGAAAAGTAGTTTGACGTTGAGAAGATTTTGGCGGGGTTTTCTTGTTTTGACAAATCTCGGAGAAAAAAAAAGAAGGACACCGACTAAGAACGACGCGGAGATTTGATATGTGTTACGGATTTCATGCAGAAAAATTTCGCAAACATTCTTTGAAATAATTTTTTTAAGGTTGTAGAAAAATTAAAAGCTAATGACATAGTATAAACGCAGATGCTAATTTTGCGTAGTTTTTTTTTTGGTCGAAAAAACAATGGAAAAATGATGTGAAAATTTAAACGAAACAGAATCAGCTACGAGTGACATTATGTGAGAATAGCAGAAAAACTACCAAAAAAAAGCGATAAATATGGCAATATGTTAAAGAAGAGAATTTATGAAAAAAAGAACTGCACAAAAGATTCGACACACACACATACAAAATATTATACGACTAAATGTAGAAGTGAAATGAAAATTAAAGTTTTACATATAATTACACTATATATAGCTATTGAAAAAAAGAGAAATCTTTTAAAAAAAATTTATCAATAATTTGAACCTAATGAAAACGAACTTAATGCTTCGGCTTAGTATTGTGTGAAACGAAAGAAGCAGGGAAAATCTTAAACACAATGTCAATTTTTTTGTTTAGGGAAGTATGTGAGAGGAAGCATACGAGCGAGGCAAAGTGAGATTACAAAATTTTATTAACCATCATTTGCATTGTAAACTACTAAATTCGAAGTGTTTGATATAAACTGCACATCGCTGAACACAAATCACCCTATTGGATGTACTTTGGGATTTGGTAAAGAATGTTTATTTTGATGAGTCATCCTAAGGGATAATTAAAGAATGTTTGACCTTTGACGGGTTGTGCCGATGAATCCATTTTATAATATTATGCTTCATTTACTAGACGTGATCTTTGATTTTTGTTCCTTATGGTGAATTATTATAAAATATGGCTGGAACTAAGAGAACTGTTTGTCCTTATTATACATTGAAATATATTAAATATTGAATAATATGTAATAAAAGAGAAATGAAATGAAATATAGTCTTTCTTGAATTTGAGAGGGAAGTGGAGCAGTGGGTCTTTGGGCCCAACTTTGGGCACTTCCCTTGATGTGATGGGCCGGAGGAGACCATTAGGTAGAGCAGGGTAGATGGTAGATGGCCACGGTCTTGTCTGTCCATCTGTTCGTGTAAGGATTACATACATGGTATTAACTGTAAACGCCTGAGGAGTGTTGGTGAGAGAAAATGTAAAACCACATCCCTATCTCTCGAACTATCTAGTCCAGCTAAGGCACGTAAGTCAGTTTCAATAGCCCGTAATCTTCACAAAGCGGCATTGAATAGTGGCCCCATACATGGGATCTTTCAATTTGTTGGAAAGACATCGTGTATTATACATTCTTTGTAGGTAAATCATATTGGTAAGAAAATCTCAAATCCAGTTAATGCTAACTAGTTGATTTTCGTAAGTAATAAATTTCCTAGTGCATATTCGCGGCGCGTCATGCCGGTGCCGGCCGACGAAAAAGATTAGCAGGAAAACAGACAGAGAAAAACCCAGGTGCACATGCGTGACGCGTTATACAGCTGCCGGCGGAGGAAAACGATTAGCAGAAAAGCAGGTTAACGGATTAAAAATGAAGCCATGAAGTTAGGTGATCGTAACAAGCTTCTAAAAATGTATATAGGTAGACTATTTGCGGAGTTGTGATACGAGAACATTGAGAGTTAGTGATACGAGAACATTGATTTGTAGGAGAACATTCAAGTAAGGAATAGTAATAGTTGTGTTGAGAAAAATTGTAAATAATCCTAGCCTTAAGAATGGATTGTAAATAAAGAAACTTATAGTTAAAAGAATTCTGAAGTGCATTTCTCTTGGAAATAATATACACGATGTAGTGATACGAACCGTATCTTGAAAAAGCGAGATTTGTAACAATATATTAATCTTTAAATATATATAATAAAAATAAAAAGCTATAAAACTCAAAGTTCGAGTTCACAATGAAAATAATGAATGAAAGTAATGAATGGAAATAAAAATGAAAATTGAATTAGCTAATTTTGAACCTTCACTATTGAATCTAACTGGCTGTCGATTTCTGCGACATAAGTTCATATTTAAGCGCCGTTAATCACACCGTTTGCTCTTGATTTGGCAAATTTTTATTTTTTTATTTTTGACTTCTCCCAACTCGTTGTCCAAACAAATCGAATATGTCAGAATCCATAACCTTTTCGAACATTTTGGTACTTACATTATAAATAAATGCTTGAACAAGAATAATGAATTTTATTAATAATAATGTCATTATTATTATTCAAAATTATAATATATAAGAAACAGTTATAAAAAAAACAAAAATTTTACGTTACAATTTTACTTACGGCCGTGGTCCACTTGCGCAACATTACTATTTTTATTTTATTTTTACCTACTTATACATGAAATTCAACTAAACAAAATTACCAGTCGAAATCAAGTACAACTTAAAAGTAAATCTTATACTAATTGTTTTAAAAACTAGTATGCAATATAGAGGAGATATGAAAAAAAAAGAGTAATAAAAACATAAGCAAAGTAACATAAAAATAATAATTCATGTATAAATAAAAAAAAAGTAAAAAACACATGTACATAACGAGTACACCCGTAACAATAACAGATACAGGTTGCAAGCGAACCACTAAACCATTGCAAGGATGCATAAGCCTGGCAACGGACACTTTAACAATGCCATATAATTTTCAAAAAGAAAAAAAAAAGAAGAGGTATTACGAACGCACGTTAGCTTAAGTACGACGCGCTGCTTTAATAGACTTTAAAGAGTGCGATAATGAGAATAAGTGATATTTTTAGGTTTCTTCAAACAACTCTGAACGGATTAAACAGCTTATAATTGTATTTACATTGGCTAAGTTTAATCAAGATAAAGTGCCTAGAGAAGCGGTTAGGGACATTAAAGCTTAACTCTAAGCTTAACGCTAAGTCTACCATTTATTACCTTGATTAAGAAGGAAACGCCAAAAGCAAATCTACGTTTCTCAAGAGACGGTAAGGATAACAGAAACAACCTGCTTTCATAGGGAGGAAGAGAGGCAATCGGGTCCCAACCCAAATTCCTAAGGGAAAATAGCAAGAATTGTTCAGTATGGTTTAGTATCATATGATTCAACGAGCACGATGCAACCAAATTATTCAAGTCACGTTGTAGATGATGTGAGTGGGGTTCAACAGAGAAGGAAGAAAACAGTTTCACATCATCAGCATTCACTAAGATCTGGTTGGATTTAATTACCTATGGGAGATCATTAATATATAAACTAAATAAAATGGGTCCTAAGTGGCTACCTTGAGGTACGCCTTACGTAACGGGGAATTCATATGAGGTGGTGAACTTAAACAAAATCCGGAATGACCTGTTATGCAGATAAGAGCTTATCCATTTCACTAAATGGAAAGGGAAGCCAGAGCCTTGAAGTTTAAAGATAAGGAATTTATGGTTAAAAAAATCAAACGCTTTGCTAAAATCAGTGTATATGGCATCAGGACGAAAGCCACTAGAAAAAGCATTAAAAACATGACAAGTAAACTCTAACAGATTGATGACCGTAGATGCTCCTTTTCGAAAGCCATGTTGGACTGGAGAAATATATGATTTGGTGGCAAAGGCCAAATACTGAGCCACAATTCGCTCGAATAGCTTAGGCAAGACACTCAACTTGACTATGCCTCTGTAGTTCTAAGCAAGTTGCATACTTACACATTTGTGAATAGGGATAAGGAAACTACTCTTCCAACACAAAGGGGAAACACCTAAATTCAAGGACTGATTAAAAATATTTGAGATAACACCATATAGCTCGACAGCGCAAGATTTAAGTACACACGATGAAATTCCATCAGGTCCATGCGCATAACTGTATTTTAGAGAACTCAACCCTTCAAAAATATCATTTTCAGAAATAACCAAATTAGGAATTGAAATCAAATTAGTTATCGGATCTGGGTAGTTTGACGATAAATCGGAATTAGCAGTCGAAAAGTTTTGTCGAAAGTAATCAGCAAAGAGATTTGGGGTTTTAATATCATCCGAGCAGCCGTTAAAAAAAACCTTCGAGGGATTTAGGGAAACTTTTCTCTTGGAGTTAGCAAACTTAAAAAAGTATTTAGGATTAGCAAATAGAGAGAATTTAATTAACTGAATGCATTTACAATAATATCAATGGTTGAGGGAATTAAATTTAAGCCTTGTCGTTGAGTAAGCGAAATAGTCGAAAGAAGAGCCACTTTTCGGAAATTTTTTGAAAAGCTTGCGACGTGCCCACTTTGGTGTCCGGTGTTCACACTTGAACAGCCAGGGAGAGAGGACGATTTATGATTCGCTTTCTTAGTTTTCGGCGATGATGCCAGAGTAGAGTGAGCGACGCTACTGGCAGGAGATACCCTTGCCACTTCAGCATAGCTCAAACTCAGAGGGCTTCCTGTCTTACTTGTAACTTTTTTGTTACCGACCGACTCAAGGTGACGTACTCCATGCTACGCTATGAGTTGTAACTTTGGTGGCTGGCGAAGAAGATGAGTACTCAATATAACGACCCTCGTCAAATCTAGGCTTAATTATTTCAAACTTCAACAACAAACCACAAGTACGTTGCTGGTGATCCAATACTGGCAGAAAATAAAGTTCGGAACGCAGAGGGGTCTCTCAAATTTTTTGTCATAAGGACTCGTCTACTGCTGCTATAGTTTCTAGTTGTTTGGATGCTAGCCTTAACTGAGTCAATGACATGACAAGCAAATTTCAAGGGATTAGTCATAGCAGATTCACCATTCACAAAACCAAGCTACTATGGTGAGACAATTGGTTTAGTAGGATTAACTAACCTATTCATTGCAAGTCTTTCAACAAGTTTTGCAGTAAAGGAAGGTTCTACATAGCTCTATAACTTTCAATACATTGCTGCAATTTTGTAACAGTGAAATATAACTACACTTCCAGATATCAGGGAAACCGTCACAAGACAGAGACAAATGAAAAATATCCGTCATAGTTTAACAAAAATCGGCATGTATATGCGCGGCAACGCTATAAGGATAAGCGGGCGGGAAAATTTAGACCGCAAAAGTCGTTAAAACCTTCAGAAAACGAGAACTTTATAATAGAGAAAATAACACCACTTCTACTATTATAAGAATAACTCACAACATACGTATGAGATACCATAAGTAATAATTGTTTAAAAACTGTGTAAACAAATTAGAATTAACCTGTGGCTCGAATGCGTCTATCTAATCAAAGTGGGTATTCGATGGTAAACCATAAAATCTTCTTTTTGATTTTACAAAACTATATAGAATTCTTTTTGAAGGTTATCCTATTTTCTGTAAATATTTATTATGAACAATTAATAACCTGTATTTAACAGCCATATAAAAAGCGGAAATATAGCATAATCACTTTTTAAAATTCTTTAAAAAGAGATTTCTTCTTAAAATATCTAATATACTTGGGTTATTTCGTCCACCATAGAGAGCGCGTAGACGTACTCTTGAGCACCTTTGTAGGCACATAACACGGAAAGATCCAGTTCAATATATGACAAAAGATTGAAATGACTATCACCGAGTATACAATGATAATTGCTTTGAAAAATTCATATTTATTACTAAAACTAGAACTATAACTTGTGACGTCCGCGAACAAATTTAGGTTAGGGTATCATTCGGTCTGTCTGTATGCGTTTGCTACGAATGTCGTAATAACGGCATGCCGTTATACGACATCGCATGATTTTTCTGATCTTTTGCAAAGTGACGGCTAGCCCTTAGTCATGCAAAAGAGAAGAGAAAAAGGAAAAAATCATGCGAGAATTTTTGGTGGCGCTTTCTCTTTTCTTTTGCCTGCTGATCGTTTACTGAGAAGGTTTTTAAGAGAGCAAGATAAGCAGTAAGTGAGCAGGCCGATTTGGTCAAGTGTTGCGTATGTGAGGAACGAAAGTAGACCGAAACAAAAGAGTAGGTGAAGTAAAGGGTTTAAGAGTTTTGCATATAACAACTTTAAAGAGAAAGTGCGTCTAATAATTGTAGTCTGAGCTTTAAGAGCAATATCACGGGGGATGACTGCAGATGTCATTGAACATGGGCAATCGAATAAGAGAGGAAGAGGTAGTGGAATCATGAAGGTCAAATGAAGGTGAGTGGAACGGAAAGAAGAAGAGCTTGGCTTGTCAACTGAGGTTAGCTGTAGCTGAGGAGCAAAAAAAAGTCGGGATTGATGTGTGAAATTAATTTGTTTAATTTGTGAATTAAGTTGTTTAAAATTGTTAAAGGAAAACATTACTAAGCGGTTTTATATATTTAATCAGCCACATACATTATAGTGAAATAAATATTAAAAGCTGTTGGTTTTATTAAATAAAAGAATTCATGAAAAAAATAGAAAATAAATATTCGAGCCTTTTAAGAAACTATCTATTCGCTAAGAAAAGATTTTCACTAAACAACTAAAAACAATATTTTATTTCAACATACGAACTAATTTGTGCTCAGAAAAAAACTATTCGTCTACGTCTTTTTCTAAACTCTATGGTGGAATCCTCATTCGGGTTACATGCCTAAAAGGGGCAACAATATAAGACTTGAAAAGGATTAGCGGGTTGTGTTTGTTTGTAGTCTGCACTTGTGAAGCAAAGAAGTTTAAGTGGTGGCAAGGAAAGGAGCAAAAAAAAGAAAGTGCGAGGTGTTTCCATTTAACGCCATTATTCTAGTTAAGATAAATAAGTAAAAAAAAATAAAATCAAAGATGGAAAACTAAACGTAAATTCGGCGAAAATTCCTCATTTATTTGTCATTTTCCTAGTGGTCATTAACTTTAGAGAAACAGTATGTAAACGAGAACTTGGCAAAAGAAAAGTTAGCTCAAGAAAGTGTTACAGTTCGATCGGTATTTAATACTGTGTTTTCATTAGAACCAACTTCTACAACCATTCGGAGCATTAACACAACGTTCGTATCCTTGTGAGGAGGGGATCGAGTAGCTGCAAAAAACATCAAATTGACACCGACTTAAAAGTTGCCAACTCAAGAGAGGACTGCAGGAGCATTTAATCGTCCAGACGAGGGGCGTCTCACTACCGAATAGCAGGCGCACCACTTCCCAACGTTCAGGTACCATTATTATTTTATTTAATTAGAATGTAAGAAAAATGAAAATGTGCTTGTAAGTAGGATACCACTGCGGGGGCGGGGCATGGGCAGGGAGCATGCTTGAGGGAAAGTAGGGGGACTGAAAACAGTGACGGACGAACTAAAACAGGACCAACGTACTGTGCGGACAACAGATTACATGAACGGACTCACACCGTTTTTTAAGGAACAAATGATCTTTAATTCGCATGCTTTTTGAAATTTTTTTTTCTGTATTTATGTTGTCATGCGGCCCAGCATGCCAGGCTTAATAAATTAACTGCTCTACTGAAAGCCTGAGCTACGCGCGTGGCAAACTCTTACTCAATTCCATCAAGACAGATGCCCGGAATCGGATCCCGGTTCCGCTCTATACGCGTAATATTACAGTCTCCTATCATTATAAGAAAATCGTTGGGTTCCTTAAGCTAGGACACTTCACGAATGATAGCGACATGCTGTAAGTGGATATTACATAGGACGATAAAGGAATGTAAGAACAGGCGGTATAAAGATCGTGTTCCGATGATTTCAATCGAACACAAATGAACTCCACGGTATTTAAATTAGAAAGAAAAATTAACTTTATCGCAATTGTGGCGCGTAAAAGTCCTAAATATTTAATATCCCGCATAGAGAATTTCAAAATAATTTACCTTGGATTACAACCACGTTTCAGCGGAAACGAAAGCTTGAAATTTACAACTGTTAATATAACAGTCCCCAAGTTTAAAATTGAGGAAGTGTGGAAGTGAGGAAGTTAATTAAAATGATTAATTTAAATAATTGGGAGACAGTACAACGAACAAATTATAATTAGAAATCTATACAGATGTCGAGGTGTCTAGACCTCTGTTGCCGACCCGGTCCTTCGCAATACTCCTTACTTAGTTGCAACGCTTGCTTTGTCGCAAGTGCTTTGACCACTTAGTTCCTTAACACAAATGATGGGTTTATTCTTTTAAATCAGGGTTATATACGGTTTCCTAGTTTTATTAGTGTAGCTTAGAACTACGTGTTTATGTGTATTTATGCAAAATTTGCTTATTTTACATTATTTACAAGTTACTAGAGTAATTTATATAATTGATATTTCGCTACTTTTATTATTTTCATCCAAAATATATTTACACATAGCATTGCTGCATATGTTTCAGTTATATACGGCCGAAATGGAATGAGATACATCCTTGACAAAGTTATAGAAGTAGTGAAATAGTAGATGGTAGGAGTGGGCTGGGGTTATCGTATTTTGCGAGAAGAAATCGCAGTATTTTCTATGTTCAGTACAGGACAGCAGTGTATTAACTTATATTTTTTTTAGCCAATAAAAATACGAAGTCAGTCAAAAGCCTGACTCAGAACTAAAGTTCAAACATCAGTATGATATGATTAACACGGTCAAAAGCTTGTGATGTTGGCGTATTTATAGGCCTGTCCGTGTATTTATATTTGTTGAATTTTGGAGAATTTTGACATTATATATTCTGCTTTCAGCATTCGGCGCTCTTTTATGTATTCCCTTCTGTGGAGTGAATTTTTTTCTGTCTTTGAAGTGCTCCAGATTGGTGATATCTAGTGTCAGCAAAGTTTGTTCGATCTGCCATTTTATAAACAAATTTTTCGATGAAATTGCAGGTTTCATGATATTTTATTCTTTACGGTGCTTTTTCATTATTCTCTTATTTCTTGTTTCTGCTCGATTGATTATTGTTTCCCAACATCTCCATTTTCATAATAATAATAATAATAACAATGATAATAATAATAATAATAATAATAATGATAATAATAATAATAATAATAATAATGATAATAATAACAATAATAATAATAATATTTAATAAAAATAAAGCCGAAAGCCTTAGATGCTAGTGCTTTAAGACTTTAGTCTTAGAATTTATTCTCTGGCTAAATTTTACAATAATAACAATAAAAATATATGTGTTCACCCAAGCCTAAGGCATATTCTTGTATATGCTTGTATATTGAGTATTATTGAGCTATTCAGTATATACAGACGATAATCATCGAACGCTCAAAATTTCATTTTCGACATTCATTACTTTCGTGGTTGGATTTGAAGAAACCTGCAGCTGAAATTATTATTAAACTTGCGTACGCTGCTGCAACGCGTGGTGATGACTATAACCGGCGTAAATTCATAAAAATAGTTTATATATATACATATATGGATAACGGGCACATAACAGGAACATTCGGTTAACGGATCGATACTATAAACCACATCTGTTTACATTAAATAAGTAAAACCGTTATATTCAGTCAAGATCGACTATTAGATAATCTACATCACTTTACCTAAAAAGGTTTTGTGCTTAAGTGAACGCGGGTGTAACTTTTACTGTTAAAAGAAAATATACCAGCAACAGTTAATTAATTGCTACAGACTAATAAAATTAAGTATAAAATAATATAAAGTAAAAATAAAGTGTAAGGATGTCCAATACTAAGAGATCTCGCGAGCCTAAACAGTCCATATCATCAAACCACAAGAGCGTCAAGGTGACAATTAGTACCTCGGAACTGTCTGAAATAATAGATGCTCGCCTAAAAGCGAGGACACAGAGGCCCGATTACCAGGAGAATTCAAGGTAACACTTACCGCCTTAACATGCGAGGTGGAATCGCTCAGACAACGAGTTACTGATTTAAGTGATAAGTTGGGTTCGGTTGAGAATCAATTTTCGTCCCTAAGGGGTGAAAGTGAGTCACTAACAAAGAAAATCAGCAATATAGACTCCAAGTGCCTGAGTGACTTAAATTCGCGTGTGCGTAAATTGGAAAACACCTCAGTTACCTGCGACGTTCGGATTAGTGGCATTCCTCATACGGAAGGTGAGAATCTGAATGAAATGCTCTGGGCCCTTTGTGAGGCCACTAAGACTGCTGTTCCGAAATTTAAATCTATTTATCGGGAGCGGCCACGGCCAAATCGCAATGACTCGCCCATTATGCTTAAAATGAATACCCCGTATGAGCGAAATACTTTCCTACGATCGCTGGCTAACTTTAGGAAAACAGGCAGATCGACACTTAAACTGCGGTTAGTCGGCTTTGACAGTGACGTACCATTTTATGTAAATGAGCATCTAACGGCACAGAACTATCGTTTATTGAAGAAGGTCGTTGCACTAAAAAAATCCGGGAAGATAAAACACTATCTGACGTCCCGGGGAATGGTGTATGTGAAAGGACACCAGGCTGAAGAAATGCTGCCAATCGAGGATAATGAACAGCTCAACATTTTTTTTGGATAACTACTCTAGTTGGCATAATGTACAGCAAAGCTATAGCCGCATACACCCTAATTATGTTTTCACTTTTAGTGTTTTTTATACTTATATTATTCTTATTGTCAAACATTGGACTGTTATTTTATATGTGCACGGTTATTGTTTTCTATTTATTTTATTCAACCCATTGTATCGCAATCCTAATTAGTAAGTTAACTGCACTGTTTTTATTCTATACTAGTTTCCTTTGTTATCTAATTATTTTCATAGTTTTTTCTTCTTATTATAATATTATTATTGTTATTAGTACTTTTCCACTCAACATGGCTATTATGACTACTGCTACTCTTAGTTTCTGTTCTTTTGTACTCCCTTATTTACATTCTTTCCTAACAGACTATACAATATTAAACCATACTCTCATACCTATTGACGCTCTTTGGCTGCACTCAACTATACCTGTAAATGATATGTCGGCGCTCCTGTTAATCTCTGTTTGTACATGATGGCTACTAATGTTAGCTCACTGAGTTCCAATGTCTCTACTCATTGTATGATACGCGTACTCACACGCAAGTATGAATCAAACCTTAACGTATGTCATATTAATGCCCAAAGCATTAATAACAAGTTTGATGAATTCAAATATCTATTTGTCGGCTCTAATGTTGATATCATCTGTGTTTCAGAGACATGGCTTTGCCCTGCCCTCCCTGATTCATTGTATATACTAGCGGGCTACTGCTTGCTACGGGCTGATCGGCATGGTCGTGCTGGTGGAGTTGCTATCTTCTATAGAACAGGGCTAAAGGTAAAACTACTTCAAAAATCACACTCTTCTTGTCATATTGAATATTTTCTGACTGAGTTGGTAGTAAACAACAGTTGGTTGCGCTTATCGTCCAAATCGGAATATTGATATCTCTGAGCTTGTTGAACCATCGCACAATCTAGCCCTAAATTACTCGGAGGTTATCCTCTGTGGTGATTTTAATAGCAATATACTAGTAGACTCAAGGCTGACCACGGTCATGCAAACTCTTGACCTCATCCCAATTAACACGCGCACTCCTACTCATTACACTTCGTTCAATAGTACGCTCCTTGACTTGTTCCTGCTAAATCGACCGGAGAAGGTTCTACTGTATGATCAATTATCTGCTTCAAATTTCTCCAAACACGATCTAATCTTTTTATCTTACAATGTTTCAATCGATCGCTCCTACTCTACTATTACTTTTCGCGACTATAATTCCATAGACTATTGTTCTTTAACTAGTGCCATTGACGGAATTGATTGGAGCTCCATAACGAGCCCAAGCACCCCCAAATGTCAGCTCAATAAATTTAACAGCCACGTAACATCCCTATTTAGAAATTTTGTTCTCCTAAGAAATAAATCAGTATATCCAAATCGTCTTCCGTGGTTCAAAAACTCCATTGTCCGATCAATACGTTTTCGTGATGAGTGTCATAGCAGATGGAAACGCTATAGAACACCTCAGCTGTACGATGACTTTAGGGCCGCGCGTCGCAGAGTAAACCAGCAAGTACGTACGGCTAAAATTGAGTACTACTGAAATAAATTTCAACACTCCACCTACAGCAAAGCCATTTGGAATTACATAAAAGAATTAGGTATTGGTAAAAAATACACGGA
>KK502687.1:330443-350558 GCA_000688735.1 Glossina austeni
ACGTTGACACTGTAACAAGAGAACACAAGAATAAGAGAAATCAAAATCAACCAGCAAAGACTATAAAAAAAGAGAGGAAACAAAATCACCACAATATTCTCATAAGCTAGACGAAGATTTCACACTAGTAAGCAACGGTAAATAAAGGGCAAGAGAAAAACTCTAATAGCACCAAAAGAAAAATAAACCACGAAAGAGACCTATTATCAAAAACACTTGTGCTGAATGCAAGAACCAAAAATGAAAAATATCAAAATTTTAACATAAATTAAGATAACTATAATTCTTTTTTAAAATTCTTACACCTTTTAACTTTATGCTTTTATAATAATATGCCTTTTAAAGAAAATGCGAATAATTACGCGCAAAAAGAAATAGAAATAAAACAATGCACTACTCTTTACAGAAAAGAACGAAGCAATCATGCCGCGATCAGTTGCCAAACAGCCTGATCTACGTTCGTCGGAGTTTTTTCACTATTGTTTTCAGCTTTTCAGAAAAGATCGATTAGATCGTACTGGTAGTTGTGCTTTAGTAGCCATACCAGCTGCGGTTCACTCGAATTTTCTATTGCTCCTGACAATCAATTTATTGTCATTTAGGCAAAAATTGATAGTAAACAAGTATACTTGTTCCCATACTCCCCCAAACGCGGATATTTCTGTTTAGAAAAAACATGCTGCCCTTTCTTGTGACATGGCCAGAAAGTCTGTACCTATTGACATGGTTATAGTGAGAGACTTTAATTTGCCACAAATCGCTTGGTGTTATAGCAATAATTCAGACTGTATGGTCCCCACTTCAATAGTTGATGAAGCTATTGTGTTCTTCAATCAATTATTTGATCGAAGTCTACTTCAATACAATCGTACTCCTAATAGCAATTGCAGACCGCTGGAGCCGTGCTTTGCCAATTTCCTTTTGTGTTGGAAGAGTAGTTTCGTTATTGCACTTCACTCTCCATGTGGAAATGGTGGGGAAGGCATTGCTTAATCTCATCACCTCTGATATGAAAAATCACTTAATGCTGAAATGGACTTGGAATTAACTAATTCTGTAGACGAAACTACCACAAACAGCAATCCAACCGACATCCAAAGAGGAAGAAAAGAATTGGAACAAATTATATAAATATGTTGTAATGTATGTAAAAAAAATATTTATTTCATGAACGTTTAAAAATATTCGTTTAAAAATATAAAAATATTTCAACAACTTTATTTAAAATGATATAAACATTTCGAAAAGTTTACTTTAAAAAACTTCAAAATAAGTAGAAAAAAATTTTCAATGCAGACGATCGCAGTTGATTGTTCCAGTTGTTAAAAAACTGTAAGTAAATACTACTTTAAATAAATTCTTTATTTTCATTTATACTTACTCCTCTCCTACGAACTTTTGGTATGTTCAGTCATACCGTTCAAGTTTACAGTCAATTCCTCGTCTAAACTTTTCATTTAATGTGGGTTTGTCAGACTTCTTTTTTTTTTTCTTAATACGTGGATGGTTTTCGACAAACGCCAAATAATAATTTAATTGCTCCTGGGTGCATCTTTGGCAACCTCTTTTACGCACAACAGCCAATAAAAGTAATATATTAATTGTTATATTAAAAGTGTTATATTAAAAGTATGCATTAAAAATTTACATTCAATGTTTTCCATTTTGTGAAAAATTTTTTTTCTTCACAAAGCCGTGCATTTTTTCCATTTTTTTGAAGCTTAAACTGTTCATAAACTAACAGCCCTGTTTCAGCGCAAAATTGTTATCGTAGAGTTTTGCTGTATTTTAATGATTCAGTATATGAAATTTGTCACAAATTGACAGTAGCCATAGCGCTGTTATCCTGGCGTTGTTATAGTTCAATTATTATAAAATCTATGCTTGGGTGTACGAGCAAAAAAATTTTGTTTTCAAAATAAAAAGCAGTGAAAGTAAATTTTATAATTATTTCATAAGAGAGTTTGCCAAAATTGAAATTGAATTATTATTTGGCGTTTGTCGAAAAACCCTCACAAATAAAAAAATTAAATAAGTCCGACAAATCCACTGTAGCATTATCAAGTTGTCACACTTATCCGTCTATCAATAAATGCTTAGTTTCCACTTTTATATATTTTAACATAATAGCTATAACCTAGTTCTACACATAATGCATAGATAAGGTATAACCTAGTTAAGTAACCCAATTTAGCTATACATGTAACTTTAGTAATAGTTTAGTTTTACTACTTTGTTATAATTTATTATATAAGTTACTGACCACACTTCATGTGAAGCAGAGGTAAACAAAAATTCAAATTAATAAGTAATAAGAATAATAAAGAGAATAATAATTAAACAAGAAATCAAAAGAACCTTTAAGTATGTTTTTCACTACACCACTGTAAATGAAAAACTTACGTAATGGAAGTGCACAGAAAGGAAAAGAAATATATAAGTGAATATAAGGAAAAATATTTTTTGTTTAAAATAATGTTAATTTTAGTTTCAGTCGTTAACCCAATAGAAAAATCAACAGATGGGCCAAGGCTCGCAAGAATAAAGTGGCGGATCTTTGAGGCAGATCAATAAAATAACAAGATTTGGAGAAAGGGCTGTAGCGACATTTGGAGCAATTGCGATCGATGGATTTCTAAGTGTCTCTTGATATGGATGTTCCAGTAGAGATAAAATCCGTTAAATTTTATTATCATTTTTAATGGGTATATATTTTATCTTCCGTAATGGGTTTTAATAGATATAAACAAAACGTAAGAGAAAGACGAAACAATACTAGAGGAATGTGGCACCACCATACTAGAAACAAATAGGACTATAGAGAGTCTCTTACTAAGCATTAGCTAAAGAGAAGAGTGTAAGCGGAAATATCAAGAAGAGAGTTTGAAAAGAGATGAGATTTTGGAATGAGCACCTAAAAGGACAAAGAGCATTGGTAGACGCTACCAAAGGTCTAACTGCAGTCATGCGAAGTTTGCATTGAGCTCTTTTATTATTATTTTTAGGATTTTAAAAGCGAACAATTTGGAATTTTTATACATATATTAGTTATATAAAAGGATGTTATTTTGTTGAATACTTGACTGGAACTGATTTGTTTGCTATAAAATTTGTTAAAAAGTAAATAATTTATTTTATTATAAAAGTACTTACTATTATTCTCCAAAAAAATTGGGAATGGAAAGGGCTTTTTAAATTGCATACAAAAGAGTGAGAGATTACATACTCCACACGTCGACCCCTTACGTCCAATGGACACAGCCAATAAAAATAATAAATATATCTCATCAACGGCTTAATTCGCCTGGATATTTTGTTATAAATCGACAGGCTCTGAAGAAGTTATAAAAAACGTAGACGTCTGGTCAGATGTCTTTGGTTATCGAAAAAGAATAATTAGCAATAGCAGTTTTGCATTCATCACGAAAGAATTTATTAACTTTTGTACCGAAAAAAATATCGAATATATTCAGACTACAATTGGTATTGCCTCGCGGCAATAGTCAAAGAGAAAGAGTAAATTGAAGTACCATAGCTACTACGGCGAAATCATCCGATTCATCGAAATGGTATAAAGTTGTTGCATAAGTTCAAAGCGCTCCGCATTAAATGTTTCTACAAAAATTATTCCGAACGTATGAAGAGCAAGAGAGTTGCAATTGCTAGAACGTGAGTCAGCAACTAAAGTGAGGAGGGAAATAAAATTCGAAACGGAGGTAAGGAACAAGTACAGAAGGCGCAAGGCGCGGTACTACGGTAAATATTGCAAAAAAGAAAGATCGTGTGAAATTAATAAGTGGCATTAAAAAGGCAAAAAGAACACAATTTGTCACAACGAAAGTCTGGAGAAAAAGTATTTCAGTCTATATTGAATTGTCGAAATAAAACATAACCGCCGTTATGACGTTCAAAAAGCCGGTGAAGACAAAACAGTTATTGCTGACGAAGAATGGACATGTCGCCGGCTATGGTTCTAGCTCAGTTTCAGTGAGACCCTGCTGCGAAACCGGCGGAACACGACCGAGGCGAAGGCCCATGGAGCTCTGTCCGCGTAGGACCAAGTACCTCGTCGTGACGCTTTTATTAGAGGCTTCAGTTCACCTGGGTAGGTCGTGATGGCGTTGCCCGATGAGAATTAAACAGTGGTGATACGATATACGGAACCTTATCCAGTACCAAAGACTGGATTGGCTAATCGGCTGTGATGCCAACGCGTACCATACCGTTTAGGGCAGCTCAAATGATAAATTTACAGGTGTGTGCCTTCTCCAATAATTCTTAGAAAACAATGTTATTATTCTAACTCGAGGTAGCGATCCGCGGAGCGCTAGCGGAGGATATAAAACTTGAACAGCAGACGCTCTATTCAAACTTATTGAAAGTCTACAAAGAAATCTGTCCTTTAAAGACCAGAAACTCCACCAATATCGTGCTTTGTTGGAATTAGATCCTTCAAAAGCGTAGATCCTAGCCTAGGCAACAGTTGAACGCGGCTAAAATTTGCGGGGATTAGGCTAAGTACAAGGAAGCTTTCATTACATATAACACTGAGTTCCGAGCTCACAGCGAGCCAGCTGAAGGCAGCACTGCGAAGATATAAATAGTTTTCCAGAGGCAGCACGGCTCCAAAAAGCCCTAGGTAAAAACCATAGCAACGGTTATGCACTCTAAATGAACCAAGCGGAAATTACACAAAAAGTCCCGAGGAAAGTGGTCGCCTCTTGTCCGAGAGATACATAAGTCATCAGGGCCGTAAGTACCCCTAATAAAAAAATAAAAGCAAGTATTAAACAGGCAAGTGGCATGATTTCGTGACCCAAGTACAAGATGCGTGTGTTTGTGAATGTGTGTGTATTTAACAAATAATAGCTTACTTGATAATGACTTAACGGAAACGCTTGTACACATATATGGGCTAATGGAAGCATGGCAGATTAAAATGGATGATGAAGTACAACAGACAACCAATATCAAGCATTTAGCGCAAAAAGAAAAGGGGCATAGCAAGATAAAAATAAATTCATATTCACTCATTATATTCTTTTATATGCTTTTTTTCTCCCTTTTGTTGTAACATGTCGGTTGAGTTATCCATGCCAAAAATATAAATAAGCCCACCTTTTGGCTCCCCGCTACATGCTGTAAGCGTTCTTTAAATGTTCTGCGAAATATATACATTAGATCAAGATCGTAAAGGGCAATAACTAGACTTTTTATTAAAGTTTATAAAGTTGCTACTTTCAACATCAAGTTCACAAAAACTTGGAGCTTCGCATTCCACCTCATCAACACAGATTAACAATGCCCGGAACAATTTGGTAATTGAAACATACAAATAAAATAATAAAATAGTTATTGTGTTAGCATTGCAAATAGTTATCGCATACCAGCAAGTTGTGCAATTGTTGAAGAATTCCTTTCTGATTGCATTGCATTTCATTTCTTGCTAGCGTCTTCCAGTGCTTTGCTTCGTAGCCAGGTGTTAAATCAGGTGGTTTCGGAAATAGTTTGTATTCTTTGCTTGATTATGAATTTTGGAGTGCGAAGCCTTGCGTTTGGTATACACCTTGTCCTGTCAAGGCTAGTACAGCAGCTGATAGATATGCAATCTGCTGGTTATGTGATCGCCTCGTTCACCCAAAATACTTTGGGGTCGCAGGCAGAGCTGCGGACTTATATGTGCGGCGGTCATGTCCTGATTGTAGGAAGAAGAATATAGTTTTTTATCGCACCTTTTTTTAAATGAAAGGAGGCTTATCTGAGATTGAGAAAGAGGTAATGTCTTTGGTTGTGAAGTTTCACGAGTATAAGAAATCGTCTGATGAATTTAGTTAGTTGGAAATCCCGCAATAGTCCGTCCCCCCGGCCGCTCCTAAAACGCATTGTCCGGACCCCACATTCTTTTATTTTGAAATTCTTTCCTCGGATGAGTTAGGCGACCTTTCGTCGCCTTTTCCCTTGTTTACGCTGTGTGATCCTCCCTTACCGACGCCAAACAAAACTTTACAGATCAACTCGTTTGAGAAAAATGAAAATTTTGGTATACTCAAATAGCTCAAGAGCTCATATAGCAAATTCGAACGCTGTAGTGAACGTTGTAACTTACCGCGTGTCAGTTGCGCGCATGCCGCAAAAATCTCTTTTCTACTCGCTGGGCAAACCCCAAGAGCGAAAACTAAAACAGCTTCGTCTCCTTTTAACTCTTCCTGACTAGCTTTGACTTAGTTAGACAGAGTCTCAAGGTGTGCTTTTCGCAATACAAAACACTCGACTTCTCAGAATCTCAGAATAGTGTTGTAAATACCGCGACCTTAATGGCTGTTCCATCTAGTAAAGCTTTATTTGTGGCATGAACTAGTACGGGAAACGTCTTATGAGAACGTTATGATGTATTTGGCGGGAATAGTTCCATCAGTTGACCTAAGTCTTCTAAGAGCTACATCACCTTTTAAAATTCTTGTAAATTAAGGAATTCATTCCGATGGAGAAATCCGGAAGCAAAATACCAGTAATGTAGGCAGCTGCAAAAAACTGACCATATCCTTAAGCCCACTAGGTATCATTTATCAAAATTTTAGGAGCCTGAATTCTAAAATACGTTACACTTACCTAACCTAAATAGACACTGAATTTTCATGCATGGTTTTTACTGAAACCTGACTGAAACCGGACCTTCAATTGTCCGAGTTTTCCCACACAACTTCCATGTTTTTAGAAAGGATAGAGTAGATCGAACACGGGGTGGTGTTTTAATTACCAGTAGCCTTTTCATCCTATTTGCTTGAGCTTGTGACACCGTCAAAAGTTGAGTTCGTTGCAGTAAGCGCGAAATTGGATAATAAGGATGTGTTCATTACGTGCCCGTATATTCTGTACATGGTGTTGTTTCTGTTTGTACAAGACATGCTGCTGTAATTCACGATGCCATTAAAGCGTCTAAGTGTACGGATATTGTAATAGCGGGTGGACTTTAATTTTTCTCTTAATAATTAATGTCCTTATGAAATTTTTCATTACTTGTCTCTATTACTTCATCTGACAGAGCCAGCACGTATTTTAAAGAAATTTTGGACTTGAACCTTCTCCAATGTAATCAAGTTGGAAATGGTGGGTAAACATTGTCCAGCTTTTAAATTACCTGAGGATCTGCATTGCCCATCACTTAGTGTATCTTTCCAACGCCTACATGGTAATTCGGCGAATTGCGTAGACTGGGTATATCATATCAAAAATCAATAAATTAATTCAAATTATTTTTTTAACAATACTGCTTAGAAGTTTGCTAACTATCATTGTACATCCTTTAGATGGTGGGAATATAGGTACTATTGTATCTTTGCTGTAAAACTCAATATTTTCGGCGATTTAAGTAACAGTTCCAATCAGTCAATCATCTCGACGGCGTACTTGTCCATCGTTGTTCAAAGATGTTCTTAAATACTGTAAGGACGACGCAATCCTTCTTCTTCCAAACGATATTTGAAGAGTGCATCTACATATTAAATTAGGCAATCGTCTTCCAATCAAGTTGCATAAAGAATAAGCAAATGTGCCAGTTTCTTCAAAGTGGGACTCCAAACCCTCGGACCCTCGATATTGATCTCAAGTGTATTCCAATGAAGACGAAAACTATGATCATTATTTTATTGATGGTTTCGGCAACGAACTTTTGAACATTAATAGGCACTCACTTACAACAGATTACCCATATTTATTAAATGACAGTTCCAGTTAAATTCTTCACATTAATTTGGAGCAGTTTATCAAATAAAGAATTAAATAAATAACAATTAAAAATATGTTTTTAATTTATTCTTCTGATTGCCAGAGCGATATTGATGTAAATGTAAGCTAAATTTAATCTATAAAAATAAATTATAAAATGAATTTTGTTCAGTTTCTTCAAACGCTTGATTGGAAAAGGAAGCACGTGCTCAATACTAGCAAAAAAAAAAAAGACATGGTAAGAAATAAGACACATAAGAAATATTTTTTCACGTAATTCTTTTAAAATTCTCATAAGTTTTTTAAATTTCGTTAACAGTCGTCTCTGCAGACCCTTAATGACGCCTGGAAAACGTCAGGATAAGATTGACTAGTTATATTACTCTGGATATTTTCATCGAGGCGCCTTAGTCAAGTATGTCCATCGAAAAACCCGTATAAAAAGTTGAAATAACATAACATTCAACATGTTGTTTTTCGAGGAAGGAATAAATCTATAACCAATGCACCAATTTCTTGTTTATTCAAAATGAAAATAGAGGATTCGGTGTCTTAATTAAAAATTTAACTTTTATTTAATTAAAAATCTTTTCGCATAATTTGAGTATTTTAATATTCTGCCCCTGTCATCGAATTGAAGTGAAAGACAACCCAATGTTCTCCTGGTTGATTAGAGTAGTCTCTCTCTTTTTTATTATAAGAGAAAGTTTCGACCTTATAAATTATTAGCTGGAAAAACAACTTGAAAGTACTCCCTTGTAGAGAGACTTGCCTTAAGTGTTTATTCAAACGCTAGTGTAAAACAGTTATTATTTAACGCTTAGAACTGGGGCTGCACTTTGTTTCGCCTGGCTAGCCAGACTACTACTATTAGTCTACTACTATTACTACTACTACGAGTACTACGGCACTACTAACGTCATGACAGCAAATAACAGTCCTACGGTCCGTCTGTATTGTTCACCTGTCGATAAATCTGTGTTTATGCATTTGTTGGTCCATTAAGTCACCGTCCGTGACTACACCAACACTCACTCACTCACATACTTACCCCATCTTTTATTATCATTATTTATTATTTTACAATAAAAAAAGGAAAAATAAAATGCAAAACTTACTTTTAGTTAGTTTTTAATCATAAAAATTATACATACTATAAAAAAAAAGAAATAAAAACAAATTAACTTATCTTTTAATAAAATAAATAACAGAACAAGTTCATTGTTTCCTCCTCTTCCTCCTTTTATTTAGAATTTGTGTGTGGTTTAATTTCTTGCTTACGAATTTATATATATATATATGTAGTTGCTGTTCTTTGTATTGTTACATTTTTTTTTTGTTTTGCTTGGTGGTGCGGCTGTACTTTCTGTATACTTTAGATTCAGAGTACACTTTGTTCATCAGATCAGGATTCGCTATTTCTAGAGTTATTTCACTTTTCTTAACTCGAACTTCCTACTTCAACGCTTATTTACATGATTGCTTGAATTTTTGTTAAAACGATAAATTTTATTGTAAAAATTTTATTAAACGAAAGGGTATATGTATATTGCTGCTTTTAATGTACCTTTATTTATTTCTTAATTTTGATGTTTTTAATGTACTCATATTTATTTTCCAATATTTTGCTGCTTTTAATGTATTTTTATTTATTTTTTCAATATTTTGCTCATTTTATGTATATACCACCATATTTATTTGCGCAAAAACAAAAAAACGTTTGATTATATATACATCGCGACAGGTCGTTTTTTTGATCCTCCAAAGCAGATTGCTTCTTTTAATCTCTCTCGTCAGTCTTGTTGCTTGTCCTCGTAACACAAAGAGTGCCAATTGTATAAGCAAAACCCATCCTTATGCTAGCACTCTCTGGTTGATCTTAATTTTGCTGCTGAATAATCCAATTCAAGTATTTGAAAGGGTATCTGAGTCCTGAGGTATAGAGATGTCCTTTATAGTAGCAATTTCAACGCTTTTGAACTCAAAACACTTGCTTTTTCCATTAAACGGCAGAACACGAACACATCTTAAAATTTTATCTCCAACGAGGGTTTATTACAACGGTATAGATAAATAATGCTGACTATTCCCGCGCTTGTTCTTGGAGAGTATAATTTTTGATATTGACATTATTTAAAACAGTTCAGTTATTCCAACTTCCCAATGGTCGTTTGTAATAGTAGGAACATTTACAATATTTGTAAATGAGGACAAAGTATCCTTTTCGTAAGTGTTTCTGAATTTCCGTTTTTCTGTCATATTTTTCACGTTGTTTGCTTGCTTGATGGGGAGTGGCTTCTGTATTTCCGTTTAAGCATTTTTCAGACGTCATAAATTCATCTTTCGAAATACTGCCATCCAAGTCACTTTGTAATTTTCTCTGCTATATTTGATTGTGCTATCATAGTTTACATTTTTTAAGGGATTTCTGGTTTCTCATGCTTACTTTCACATCTCCTACATCATGTTTGCAAAACATTATTTTAGGTATACGATGAAAGTTTTGTTTAATTCGTTTTAATTTTCTTTTAAGATAAGTATTTTATTCTTGTTTAATTTTGATTCACTTGTTATATTCTGAAAGAGAGACGTTGTTAAAATACTTTCTATTAATAAATTCTTTTGAATATTTGTCATTCATCGTACGCGTTTAGGTGCAATAAAATTTCTTTATTTAGTTTCGGCTTAAATTCATTGAACGTTGTCTAACAATTTTCCGATAAATCTACTTAATAGCAACGACAACAAGATGCCGCCACCTTTCTGCACAAGGACTTTTCTTTTGCACTCTATGGTTGCGTTTGGTCTCGAGATGAACCGAAGTTCTTTTTTATAATTTTTTAAAATCTCCAATTTATTTTTTATTTTAGTTCCCAATTATTGTGTTTAAGATAACCTCAGCCCAGAAACTCAGTAATCCAAAGTTTTGATTAATTCATCATCAGCACAGTTGAGTATAGTTTTTCTTAATTTGCTTGAAACTCTTTTTTAAGACCATTTTCCCCAAGACTTGCGAAAAATGTTCTGTTGTAGCATTGCTCGTTGAAAAGGAACCTATAATTCGCGATTTCTCCTCGAGTTCGGTTTGATTACATTTCGACATTGGGTCAAGACTTGAGAAGTATTTGTCCCCTTCTAGCTAGTCAAGAATGTCTTGGAAGCGGAAATTTATCTGTTAACGGTTTCTTGTGGACTTGACGATAATCCGCTACTAAACGATATCTTTTTTCGTGAGTGTTTGGTAGAGATTTTTAGGGTGCTAGTAGAAGCGGGCTGTTTTATTTGGATACCGACCGTGCAACTATTCCATCTTTGCTCAATTTATCTATTTCGGACTTTTGTGATTTGAGAATTCGGTTTTATTATATATTAGTGTTTTATCGTTCAGTCTGACCTTTTGTTTATAGAAGTTATTTGCACGTGTACATATTTCTGTTAGTGATTGTTTAAATATTGTGAGAAATTTTAATTTGTTTAATCTTATTGTTTTTTCTTGTTCTGCTCGACGGGCTATAGTCAAGATTTCAGAGTTATTGAGGGACTCAAATTTAATATCCTTACTATTTATGGTTACATCATCCATGGTTGCGTTGATGACTCTGACGAAGTCACTTCTAAATGGATTGGAATATTTGGTTTGGTATGAAAACTGACTTTTTTTTGGTTAGTAGCTGCATTTGTCTAATCACTTCTGATCTTGTACGTAATAGTAGTGTGTTGTTTTTGATGAAGTGTGTTAATGGGATTTGCATGTTTGTGTAGAAGTTTGTAGACCGTATTAAGAGGGTCCCGTTTATGTTTTGGAAATTTAAGACACAGTTATATTTTTTATAAAATCCATTGCGAGTAGTCCATTACATTGTATGGGAAAATTCTCGGGTACAATGTGAAATTTGTGTGGAACAAGGAAGTTAAACGTTTTCAGATCTAAATGAATAGATTCGAGTGATTTTATTATTCCTTTTGCTATGCTGGATAGTTAATTTAGTTGTGTTTGTGTTATAATATTCGTTTTGTGCATTTTTTGGAAGTGAGATGTCAGCGCCTGTATCTATTAAAAAAGTTAATGTGTAATTTGTTTCTGCATTCTTCATTTCTATAAAGTTAATCAGACTGAGGTCAAAGTGATGTATTGTACTTATTTCTCTTCGCTGTTTTATTTCTTTGCTTTAGGTTCGTAAGTTGGGCCGTTAAGACTGATTCCCCTTTTACTTTGTGTTGTAATGTGTTTATTGTTTGCGTCAATGTATTTTACTGACTTGTTACATTTCTAGCGGCACCTTTTAGTTTGGTTTTCATGAATGACACTGCCGCCGTTTCATGCGTTTCTTTAATAGTATCAACTAGTTCTAGTGCATCTACCAAGCTCCGCAACGTTGCAGTTTGCCCATCAAAGTCGGGAATGAGACTTGAGGCAGTTTCAAACAATTCCACCAAAATTTGTGCAATGGTGTCAGTGGAAATTTTTGTTGTTGTGGAGTAATGGGGTCTGCAGTTTCGTGGAGGGAGTCTCTTACTTGCATTTCTATTCTTATTATTCCATTCTTGTTCTATTTGCCACAGCAAAAATTTTACCTCGAATTTCTTGGGAACGTTTGTCATAAGCACTCTTATCCGTTGCTATTGGTCGTTTGAAGTTTACGTCCATTATTATTCGGATTTATTCGAGACAATTGGCGAGATGCCGTAAATGTATATTTATTATTCCCGCGCTTGTGCGTCAGTCAATATTGAGACATTTTCATGATTTGTCGACCTGATCTTTGATGCTTTTGCATTGTCGCACTGTGTCTGGTCAATCCATACATAGTACTCTACTTTATTTGCTAACCTGTTGAGGTGAATGCTGTACTTGTCTGAGAATTTGTTTACATCTCTTTTCTTATTTATTTCTTTATAGCCTAAGGTAGCGACTTCTTCGCCCAAAGGCGGGGGATGGGGGATGGATGGATTGTTCATAATGCGTCGGCGTGAAAGATGATTGTTTGATTGTCGTTTCTGTTATTTTTACAGTGTTGATAGCGTTCGCGCTGGAGTTATCGAGTTTTGCTTCTTTACCGGTCACAGTAATGAAAAATTTGTAAAATATATAGAAAGAAAAGTATAGTTCTGTCCTTTTTTCTATATAAGAGAATACTTGACGGAATCTGCTTAATGTTCCCTTTTTTTTGTTATATTATAATATTATTTATTTGTGCATGTGTAAGATTTATACAATACACTCTTATCCTGACTCTAAAATATCTTTTAAATTAAATACTGATACTTTTTATTTTTATTATTCCCTTGTAAATAATACCTTGTACCGCGAACAAAGTTCAGGGAGGGTATCTGTCGATCTGCTTTTGCCAGAAATGTCGGTAGAAATTTTGATAGGTAGGAGAAAGGGCGAGACGCAGTTATAAACACAATTGACAACTAACAATGAAAACTTACCGTTTTTGGCAGTTTATATGCATTTGACAATACCAAATAAAACACCACAGCAAAGAGACAGAGATACAGACACATTTGCGGTTTTTTGTTTTTTCTCTGTATGCGTGTATTTTTCATGCTATTATTCTTCCATGTTATAACTAAATTATGATTGTGTATGTTTGTGCCTGTGCATGCGCGTGTATGTGTGTGTGTGTATGTCTGTTTAAAACATGCATATAATCGTATACGCGCGAAGTAATAAAAAGACAAATAACAGCTGTAATCCTACAAAGAAAGGTGATAAATTACAAAATAACGATCATAAAAAAAAGAGGAAGAAAACAAAGGAATTCCTTCAACTACTGTTTGCCACCTGCCTTACTTAAAAGGGATGACGATATTGTAGGTGTTGCGCACACGTCCGCTTCTGGTAAAACCCCAGCCACTGGAGCAACCATTGTGTGTCTCTCACGAACTTGTTACATCTGCAGCTGGCTCTTCATCACTTAACAATCAGTTTGCGCCTGTCTTCGATGGAATACAACAACAGCGTGGTAACGAGGGAGACGGAGAATTCAGCTTTGTCGGATATTCCCAGAGAGCTGATTGTCAACGGTCAGGTATTATTAAACGTTAAGAAAAAAAGTAATGAATAAAGAAAAAATTTTTAGATTTGCTCATTGAAAAAGAAAAAAAAGGATGCGTAATTAAGTGGAATACTCCATCGCTGAGGCGGAGTATGGGCTTTTTTCTTTATATATTGTCTTTTTCTTTTTCCTTAGATATATTGTCTAGTATATGTCTACTTCTTTTTTAGTCCTTTCAGATGTCGTCTTGCAGCGAATTTTCTCAGTTTATTTTTATATTATTTTTATATTATTATATTATTATATTTATATAAACCATGTCTCGCTAAGACAAATACGGACTCTGGTCGTTACGTTAGCCGTTGGCTGTGCGAGCGTTACTGTAATGCTATAATAGCACTTCATCTCTTCTTCAGGTAATAATTAGCCAATTAAAAGACTCTATAGTTAATAATCTTAAGTTTATCACTCCTATTAATAACAAGGTAATACAGTTGAATGGGAAGTTGCCGGGTGATACGTATTACAAGGCTCTTAGAAGAAAATCTTTCATTGCTGGACCAATTTCGACAAACAGTGAGGGGCACTATTTGAAATTTCTTCGAATCATGATTACGAAGATATTGATACGTTGATATCTTTTACGCACGATACGCTTTTCCACATGATATTTCAAGCTGTTACGACTGTATGCATACAATCAGATGTAAAGTGTCTCAGGGCCTTTGCATAATAGAAGAATTACATTGTCCAAAAAAGTCAAGCATAGTAGCTTACTCGTCGACTATCGAGTGTATTCTAAAGGGAGGCGCGAATTTAATATCTACAACAAGACTTTCTACGCTAATTATTTTAAAATTATTATAGAGATTTTATAAATTTATAAACATGAAACGGAAAAATCTTATTCGTCTTTGAATAGGTTGACAGGACCTGTGTGGTCCTAACGGGTCTTGTCATCCACCACCGGATGGTATGCCGTCCTGTGTACAAGTACTTTATATATACATATATATGTATAAATGTATACATAAGAAATACTATTGAGAAAGAAATATTATTGAGAACTAGAGTGGAATGAGCTAGCTTAGTGCATTTCCAAAGCTGTTTGAAGCCTAAACTACTAAGAAAATTACATCGGCAGTTACGTTTTGCGAAAGATAGACCGACGGCTGCCGATTCGTTGATACTCACAGATCAAGCCTTCAAATCGTTTAAGGTGTTCAATCAGACTGGCGCAATTTACATTGATTTTTAAACTATTTGACAAGGTGGTTCATAACCTATTGATCTTTAAGTTAAAATGTCTCTGCTAGAATAGGCAACATTTGCTCGCTTTGTTGGTCAAATTCAAAAGCTAAGTCAGCATTAAATTTTAACAATAGCAAATCATAATTTGATAATTCTATTTTCAGTCTTACGGTCTCTACACGCTGCTAACAAAAGTTAACCGTTAGTATTATAGAAGTATGTAACGCGAGCGCTCCTTGCGCATTACTCTCGACATCATTTGAAAAGTTCAAGAATCGGAGCCTGAAGCTTAAAAAATGCAAAAAATTCTTACTTCAACTGTAATGGTGTTCACATATCATTTGTTGGTGTTGGCTGACTTACAACAGTAGCACGAAAGAGATTGCTTGTTGTATCAAAGGGTACGACAAATCCATTCCTTGGTCGCTCATTTCTCAGCGCGTTTTATTTTGAATGCGATATTGAAACTCAGTTCGATGAAGTATGAAGCAGGCACTTATAATTTAACAAAATGTCAAAACAACATTCTTCAAACCTAGGCCATTGGCAACGGCTTGGAAAACCAAAAAGAACGGAAGCTAAATGTCTTAATTGAATTAGGTGTTCTAGAGCGAGTAGAAAACTCAGCTTAGAGTACACCTTTGGCGCCACTTTTGAAATAGAATAGAGTCCTTCGAATATACGGCGATTATAAAGTGGCCATTAATAAACATTTGTGGACTTCATATACACACTGCCAAGCATTGATAAAATATTCGCGTCCTTAGGAGATGGTACAAATTTTATTGAACCTGATTTTTCTAACGCATACAATCATCTCAAATCAGATGATCGACGCATATAAGCACACTAAAAGTAAAATGCAAACTATTTGGTGTTAAAACCGCGGCAGCTATGTCTTAAAAATTAATGGGAAAAGCCCGTTCTTTCAAACTAAAGTATCACATCGAGGATATACCATTAACAGTAATGGATTTAAAAACCGAATTGATCATATTTCCAACGTAACAAATGCGCCTATTCCAAAAAATATCTCAGAATTACGAGTTCTTGTTGAATTGGTTGATTATTATTTCAAGTTTATATAAAATTTTATTAGGAGAACCACAAGACGTTTGGAAACTTATGATCCAATCAAATTGGTTTATCTTCACCCAGAATTGTCATTAATATTAACAAATGATGCATCAAACGAAGCACTAACAGAAGTTTTGTCTCACAAAAGGCATGATGATCTTAAAGTGATGCGCCTAATATCTAGAGCTTTAATCAAAAGTAAAAATAATTGCAATACTTTCGAAAAAGAAGCTTTAGCAAGTCTCTTTGTTGTTGCAAAATTAAAACAATATTCATGAGGTAATCACTACATACTGACAATTGATTATAAGCCATTAATGTGTACCTTTGATGAAAAGTAAGGATTACCAATGATAGCTTCGGCAGGCTTACAGAGATGGGCATTAATATTATCCGTTTTTAACTGTGCAGTTAAGTACATTAAACGATCCAGTAAGCGAAACTCAGATGATTTATTTCGCATGGCACAAGCAAATTTTATTGATGATAGAGATGTAAATCTAATTAAAACGGAAAATCAATTATATCTAAATTTCAAATCAATTATATCTAAATTCTAAGGATATTTATGTTTCAAGGATATCCTTTATATTTATCCTTTAAATTTACGTGAAATTTACAGAAATTGTTGCTAGTGACGAAGGACGAAAATTTACGTAAACAAATTTCAAGAATTTTTATCAATGGATTTAATTAAAGCCATACTTAGACTGGATATTCGGCAACAAATGGGCAATCTGAATGCTTTGTGAAAACTTTCAAGAAATCTATTCTTGCTAATATTAAGTCAAATACTCATTGTTATATATTACTATTCAATAGTTTTGGGTGACTACCGAAACGCTATACAATGTGCAAGAGACGAATCTCCAACCAAAGTATTTTTTCAAAGATTGTTGAGAACAGGCTTCAGCGATTTAAAGCTTCCAACAACAAAAAGCAAATTAGAACAAAAATCTAACTACATAAAGAATTATGAAGGCAAACGAAACATTGAGCTTATAGCTACTCTACAAGTATTTCTTTAAGACTATAGCAGTCTCAACAAAACCAGCGTGCTGGAAGCGCGGGAGCAACAGCTTGGACCTAGGTAATATTGCTACGTAATTTGTTTATTTAGGTTAGGACTTTAAAGCTCATTTCACCAAGTAATAAAGGCGAGTCAATAGCACCATTTATTACTTTGATTACAAAGGAAACGCTAAGAACAAATCTACGTTTCTCAAGAAACGGTAAGGACAACAGAAGCACCCTATGTTCATAGGGAGCAAGAGAGGCAATCGGATCCCAATCCAAATTCCTAAGGGCAAACAGCAAGAATTGCTTTTGAACAGATTCAATTGAATCTAAATAGGACCTATATGAAGGAGACCACACAACGAAGGAATACTCGAGTGCAGGTTTAACTAAACCGAAGTACAGCCTTTTCGAAATGTAAGGATCATCAAGCTCTTTGGACCACCTCTTAATAAAACGAAGCGCGTACCTAGCTTATCTTAACGAGAGCTCAATATGCAAGTTAAAACGTAACCTATGGTCAAATAGAAAGTCTAAATCTGTAGTCGAATCGACGTCTTCCAACTTATGCGAATCTAGGAAACACTGAGTAATGAATGACTTTCTTCTTGAGAAAGAAAGCTTCTTACATTTATTTAGATTTAGTTTCAGAAGATGCAAAGAGCGCCATGCAACCAAATTATTCAAGTCACCTTGAAGCTGATGTGATTGCGATTCAATAGAGAAGGAAGAAAACAGTTTTACATCATCAGCATAAGAAGATTAAGATCTGGCTGGAATTAATCATCGATGGAAGATCGTTAATATATAAACTAAATAAAATGGAACCTAAGTGGCTTCCGCTTCAAACGCTTTGCTTAAATCAGTGTATATACCATGTGTGCAAGAGCCACTAGAACAAGCGAAGCAAATTGGGAATTGAAACAAAGTTAGTTATGGGATATGGGTAGTTTGCAGATAAATCGAAATTAGCAGTTAAAAAGTTTCGTCAGCAAACTGATTTGAGATTTCAAAATCATCCCAGAAATCAGAGCCATTAAATGAAACATGCGAGGGATGTGAGGAAATTTTTCTTTTCGAATTAACAAATTTAAAAAAGTATTTAGGATTAGCAAACAGAGAGGATTTAATGAACTGAAGGTATCTGCAATAATAATGGTGATTGAGGGAGTTAAATCTATGCCTTGCCACCGAGTAAGCGAAATAGTCGATCGCAGAGCCACTTTTCGAATATTTTTTTTAATAGCGTTTTTTTCTTTTCTTGTAATATTTAATTGTCTTATTAAACCATGGGGGACACCTGCTTCGAGGACGGAACTGCTTGATCGGAACGGATGCAGAAATAGCTAGATTTAATATATTCTAGAACAATGACAGTAACCTATCAATACTTCCGGTTGAGAAATCAAGCCTCATATGTGAAAGATGATATTTTAGCAATACAATATTGATTTTATGAAAATCATAATATTTGCTTGAAGAGGTTGGAGTTGGAACATTAAGGCAGTTCAACGAACCATCGTACTTATGATGAAAGGAAATGCACATTGCCGGATGATAAGGATGCTCAGGTAAACTAAAAGATGGACAACGATTTACGTTAATCTCAGGAAAATTTGCAAACCAGAGATCAAGCAGTCTACCATTACAATTAGGAATACAGTTATATTGAACTAAATTATAATCAAATAATTCATTAAAGAACACAACAGCGCTATCAGATGTTAAAGTAGGAATCAAACAGTCAGAATTATCACTGTTACACCAAGAGACTTGAGGCAAGTTGAACTCACCCAATGCAACGATCAAATCGGTGGGTCTAGACTGCTTGGCCACTTCACGAATGAGAGCAGCCTGTTTCTTATATATGGAGATATCAGAATTTGGAGGAATATAGGAACAGGTTATAAATAGTTGTCCATTAGGCATTTTCGCTCGAATGGCGATAAGTTCAACGTCAGGAGAAGTGGGAAATTCTATTGAATTGGACGGAACTGACGCAGATATGGCTATTAGTACACCGCCACCAATGCGATTCACTCGATCATTTCTAAAGACTTGGAAAGAATTGTGGAAAAGCTCCGACGAATGAAGATCGGGTTTTAGCCAAGTATCAGTGAAGGCCAAACAGAAAACGGAAAGTAGAACGAATTTTTGATTTTAGGCCCCTAGCATTTTGATAAATGAAAGATAATGAGCCTGAAGAAATATTTAGTTTTTTGAAGGCGACAAGACTATTACTTTGGTATTATGGGGACGGTCTCGGGGGATAAATTCCTTAATTAAGGATCCTACTGGCCACAGTGGTTTATTTAACAACATATCACTGTTTTCAGTCGGAACTAGTATTTTAAAAGAAGGTATTGCTCTAGATTGAGAAGGAGCCAATTTGAAGATGCTAACGCGCTTTAAGTTGACTGATGGGACTTTCGCTGCCAGATAGCTTTTTATGTTAACTATCGATGTTTCAGGTGCCAGTCTTGACACAAATATTGCTTTTCATTACTTGCACAAGCAGCATGTGCAACTTGCCCAGTCTGGTGACCAGCGTTCACATTCGAACAGCCTGGGGGAGAGGATGATTTATATTACTCTTTATTGGTTTTAGGCGAAGACGCCTGAGTTGAGTGAGTGATACCACTAGGAGGTGATACTCCCGTTTTTTTTTTTGCACTATTTAGATGAATTTCATTCTAATTGCTATGTAGATTTTCTCTACACTATTTACATAAATTACTCCAAATGTTTATTGTTTATATGATAATTGTATAATGTAAATCAAATTCAATAAACGGCTCTTATGTTTCCAAACCACAGATTGTGTTTTTTAATAAGAGAGAATCATATTAGGATATTAATATAGAATCATTTTCTTAAGAAACTTCAAATTTGGTTTTTTTTTTCACTCCTTCATATTGTTACAGTTTTACAAACTCTACAGTGTATGTAATGTATGTAGGTATCTCCCTCAAGCAAAATGTATTTTACATACTTAACATATATAACAGCGCATAGAAACATATATATATATACATTTGCA
>KK502688.1:0-37745 GCA_000688735.1 Glossina austeni
TTCCCTGACGAGAATAAGAGTGTAAGGTATTTAGTGTTTGCCCTAATCCCCACCACGTCGGTCCTTCTTTTGGGCGGTAATGTCTTAGCTTTAGTATTCCCTGACGAGAATAAGAATGTAAGGTATTTAGTGTTTGCCATAATCCCCACCACGTCGGTCCTTCTTTTGGGCGGTAAACTCTTAATTTTAGTATTCCCTGACGAGAATAAGAGTGTAAGGTATTTAATGTTTGCCCTAATCCCCAGCACATCGGTCTTTCTTTTTGACAGAGGGGTCTTAGTTTTAGTATTTTCTAATGAGAATAAGGGTATAAGGTATCTAATAGTCTATATCGCCCATCGTGGTAAGGCTTTAGCTTGTTTCATTGTTAGAATTTCCGAATGACGTATGTAAAGTTTTGTTTGAGACAAACATTGTCATCTTTCTTGCTTATCTTAGATACTTTTTCTATTGTTAAGAAATTATACGAGATTTTTATTAGTCTACACACTAAGCTAAGTTCATAGGCATTTGAAATTAATTTATATTTACAAAACAAACGAAGAGAGTTATGACAGTTTTTATGAAAGCAAGCATAAGATAAGATAAAATCGCTTGGAATGTAAATGTTGTTTATCTTAATTTGTTAATTGTCTTAAGCAGACAGGTGTGGGAATCTCCTGACATCATAAAACTTAACAGTGATTCAGTTACCGCTAAACTTTAAGAATTTTAACGAGCACAACTTTTTTTTTGTTTTTTTATGATAATTTCCTTTAAAAAAAAACATTCACACAAACAATAAAAGAACATGTTAATGAATGTTTGCCATTCGCCTTTGGTAAAAGAGCGAATCTTAGCCATAAACTCTGACCATTCCTGTACAATGAAACGAAAAGTTTACTTTAAGTAATTATATGCTTTAATGATTTTAAAAAAAATTTCCCCCTCAATGCTAGTACCATCTATATCTACATTGTCTAAATGCAAATGTAAACGACCTAACCGGAAAATTAAACTAATTAGGCAGATAGGTTGTTGGTTAGTTAGGTTACTAGGTAGGTAGGTAGGTAAGTAGGTAGGTAGCGCGGCTGATGACGTTGGCCTTCACACCAATGTGTTAAAGTTTAACAAAATATGGGTAAAAAACTTCCGAAGAAAAAAAGAAAAAAAAAAAAACCAGCAACAACAACAACATTTTTTTTTTTTTTTTTTGGCGTAAACAAGCAGTTAATTGTTGAAATTATCACAAAACCAACCTTAACGAAAGAACTGCAAAATGTATATAACTTTACAAACCAAGGGGAGATTTTTAATGATTTGTTAATCTTTGTACAGGTGTTCGCTCGCATTCGAGATTGTATTTATTGTCAAAAGTGTAACGAAAATATATATGTAATTAAATTTCACGTCTTGTTAATTATTAAACCACGCAAACTTGATGAAGAGTGAATGATGATGATGATGATGATGAACTTTGGGAAAATGACCTTAAAAGTGTGCTGTGAATCCTTCCTTCCTTTCAGTTAACAGTAATTACTTAAGATTGCATTCGCAATTTAATAACGAGAATATTCCAGATTAAAGAGGAGGGAGAAGGACAATATATTTGGAAATAGTTTTCCATACAAAAGTTTGTTCCGGTACAGGTTGCAGTGAACCATCAACTGGTGAATCTATAAACTCCAAAAGACTCCATCCTAGAGGCCCTTTAACTTTATGTTCAGGTAAGGACTGCACTTATTTTCCAGATCCTCAGTTAAAATTAGATGCTGATTAAGAACTCTTTGCTTATCAAGTTTCTCTAAAAGAGTCCATTCCGGGATCCCTTTAAATTTATGTTTGAGTAAGCGCTATACTTACGTTCCAGGTCCTCAGTTAAAATTAGGTCCAGGTTAGGAACTCGTTGCTCATCAACTTTCCTTTGTAGTTCGTTTTCCAAAACTATAGACTACTACAGTGTAGTCTAGCATAGAGCAGTTTGGCCAAGTATTGTGCACGATAATAGAGTAGAGAAATAAGTGTAACAACGCTTTTTAAAGAAATAATCATTTATTCCAAGAAAATTGGAAAAGTCCTTCTATTTAAAATATTGCTCTCCGTCAGTCATACACCGCGGCGATGTGTAAGTAAATTGATGCTCTTGAACCAAGCTATTCGTGGAAGCATTTATCAACTGTCTGAAAAAAATTGAATTAGTGCTTGGAAGGTGCTTGCGAGATCGACCAAAAAAACCATCAATCAGTGTGATGGAGCCAAGTCTAGTCAATATGACGAATGGCGGCATCATATCGTAGCCAAGTATTCGCAACTTTTCCTTAACTGATTTTGTGGGACCGTCCTGGTATCTTGACTAGTAGTATCCTGCCAAGTCTACCAAGTGACTATAGTCCTTTCTCCGGGTCAATGCATTGTTCACATTCATCATCTTTTCTCAATTAACAGTAAATCGTAGTAGATCGTGCCTTTTTTTCTTGGATTGTATTTTTTGCCCGTTGGAATCAATCAATTATCAATTGAGCTTTGATGCAAAAAAAAAAAAATTCATCGTATACTTGAACTGGTATTTGATCCTTGTTCATCCAACTACTGCTATTCATTTCATCGACCTACCACGCCACCGCTTTCACATTGTTCTGCGTCTTCATTCCATTTTCCTTCAAACTTTGCATCTTCATTCCAGGGTGGTGTGTGTTCCGTCTCGAAGGAATCACTGCTCGTTGAGATATTTCTCACTTTTACTTTAATATGTGGAATACGTACGTACGTACGTACACAAAAGAAAACATTAATTGTGTGTTGTAGTAAAAAGCAATTCATGCATGCCGCGAATACTCGTTACTAGGCGCGAAATTGGTCAACGATTTTCTTTGACAGATTCCTTTGATAATAGCTTCTTTTTGAACTCACGGGAATAAGACCGGCACACTTCCCAAAAAAAGCCAACAAGAAATTATTTTTATATAACCTCCCATCCACCCATCCTGGGTTTTGGTGGCAAAGTGCAATTTAATAGAACGTTGAATAGAATTATGTACTTATCGAGTGTAGTCTCGTACGTCGTAAAAGAGTGTAATACCCTGTAGCATAGCGTGGTAAGCGTCTGTCGTTGCAAGCATAGTAAAACTTGAGACAGAGGGACGTACATTCCTTTTAAACATTATAAACTATGACTTGACTTTTAAGTTGAAATAAAGTTAAACTAATCGTCTGACGAATAATTTATGCTACGCATCTCATTTGATGAATATAAGGATATATTTAGATTCGCTTTATTCGCGCTGCCTTAACATTAACGTTGCTGTCAATTTTCCAAGACATTGGCGAGCTGCAGTAAAGGCAAAAAGTATTAAAGCAAAAGTAGTCGTTAAAATCTCGCTGACAGTTCTTAGTATTAGAGATGAAAAGTATTCTCACTTGGATATAAGTAACGCACGTACGTGTACGTACGTGGTTAACTTTGTTCGCAAAGTCGAACAACACCTAGTAATGCGTACTTTTTATATTGTTTACCGTTAAAGAACTGCTTAATAATGTGATGTAATGATTAGGATCTTAACAGCACCAAAACACTTGCTTTTTTATTTATTTATTTTTTTTTTTTTGCGCTCAATAGCATTTGGGAGGCCTAACGTTTCTCGTAAAAGTGGATGGATGGTATGTTACCAAAGCCATAGTAAACTCAATGTATCCATCAAATTCAAAGCTGTAGAGAGTACATAAATTATAGCCTTATTCGCACACACACACACACACACGCACACGCACACGTAAGCAAATGTGAACTTCAGCCATGCATACAGAGTATGTAGAAATGTTTTGAAGAAGAAATAAAGTAAAGCAATGTGAAGCATGGAGACGAATGCTCTTTTTTTAATGGCTTCACGTTTATAACTCTGTATAGGGCAAAGAGTAGACAATCCATTCATTTATAGTCATATATATGTACGTAATTATTATATATATATATATATATATATATATATATATATAAATGGTGGCCATATATGTTTACACAAAGCGAACTGTGTGTGGTTTTGAATGTCAAGTTCAGGGTTACACATGATTACATAAATATTATAAAAAAAAAAAATAAAAAAAAAACAAGAGAATAGTGATCAGCAAATCAGAGGCTAAAGAGCTGGTTATAGAAATAATTGCTTAGGAAACAATTATTCCAGTAATTTGCAAGTTCAATAAATCAAGTTTATGCTTATATATATACATATATATATATATATATTATATATTTACGATGATCAATTTTTATTGCATCTTTTTGTCGAAGTTGTTCAGATTATTTGTTATTTAAAGTCATTAAGATCAATTGAACCCCAAGGTGATCTGAGAGATTACTTTTATATTCATTTTTAATTTCATAGAGAATAGCAATTAAAACTTACATAAAATAAAAAATAAAAAATTTATTTTATTAGAAAAATTACCGGTTTTTCTGACTACACTTAAGATTCTAATCATAGTAAACAAAACAAATTGTATTTGCCCCGTTCAGCATTTTGGATACAAATAAATCGTGTTGTAATCTATAGTTTTCATTACTCTTTTTCATAAGTTATTTGTTGTTTACAAGCTAAGGTTGACGTATTCATATTGCGAATTACACCTACACCCGAACTTGATGTCTATGGCTATTAACCGAGAGCATTTGCTTTGTAGTGTTAGTTTCAGATTTTGATAAAAATTTTCGAGAAGGAGATCTGAAGCTTCATCCATCACTGCTGGATGGACGAATAGTTGAGCTATATCTGCTAGTTAAAAATGATGAAAGACTATCCACATACTACGTCGCTGAAGCGTCTTTCTTGCAATGGTTGCAACCGACATGTGAAACTTAATATACTCCCACACACACACACACACACACACACAGACATCTTTCCTGTATTGAGTTTAAAAACGAAAGATGTCTTTTGATCTAAAAATAAACTGAATTAAGCGCAAATCCATTTAAAAGCCTCTGACGACTCTTTTTAGAATCAAATCTTGCAAAAAAAAAAAAGAGGAAAATAAACGAAAAATAGAAAAGGAGTGAAAAAGAAATTCACAATATAACCCCACGGGTGATTTACTTTAAAATGCAAACGTAAAAATAACCAATAACACTGGGGAATACGGCGAACAAGAAGGAGAGTACGAAACGAAGCGTAGCAACAAATTTCAACGTCATTGCCATTATGATCATCATTAAGTTTAATGGTCGTATTCTGAATGCGTTTGCCGCATAAGGAAAATGAAAATAAGTTTTGAATTTAATCAGTGTCCATAGAGAGAAAGGCACGGAAAATAACTAAGCTCTTAAGGCAAATCGTAAAAACCTAACACTTTGAGTGAAAATATACATATCTATATATATATATATATATATATATATATATATGTCTTTTGTTATTTCCGGGCCTATGAGTTTGCCAACCGAGGATTTCTTTTTTTTTTCGACACTTACTACTGACACTACGGGCGAATTACATTTGTCTTTGCCCATCGCATATGGACGGATATGGGTTACTAATATATCTATTAAAACTTAATCCTTAGTCCTTTCTCGTCTTTGCTGACCGCAGGAGTAGCAACAGGCAGTCGTGCGATGGAATGTAAGTGAATGGATTCAGATTGACGATTGGATTGAAGAAGTGATAAAATTTATAAGACGTGTGATGCGTGCTGTGGCATTTGCGAAAGCCAATAAACTTCCGAAAGCCGTTTAAGAGAGAAAAAAGGAGTCTGATGCTAAGTTTCCTCCATATGTTCCAGAGTTTTTTCTTAGATATGTTTCTTTATAATTGTTTTGAGGTTAAGTCGTTATACTTAATCTGATACATTTTCACTTTTCCGCTATCACGCCCATCAATAACGCTTGCGATTTACTGAAAGTTATTATCAAACATCTTGTGTATAGCCTAGCACCTGGGCCTGAGCTTTATGACCCTAAACCCATTCTAATGATCGAATAAAAAATATGCTGCCGTGTCCATGCTTGTGTGTGTATTGACGATGACTCAAGCCCATTAAAAGCGTGCTGGCGGTGATTTTCTCAATGGGTACAACCACTTGTGATTACATAGTCATGATAAAAGGATATATTACCAAGTTTTCAAGGACGATCCAAAAGCCTTCCTTATCAAACATAAAATTATATCAATAACGGTAAATAGTTGAATGAAAGATGATTGATAGCGTGCTAAGCATTTATCCTATTGGACTTGGTAAAATCGCAGCTTAAAATACAATTATGATGGGAGGTTAAGCTGAGACCAATGACTTCGTTTCAGAAGATTTGTAATGTTAGTCTAAACTTTTCCTCGTCGATTAAATTTGTTGCAAACGCAAGGACTAATCTAATATATCATCGTGTTCTTAAAGTTTGTGAGTGTGTGTGTACATGTGTGTGTGTACATGTGTTTGTTTATGTGTGTGAAAACAGCAAGGAAAATAATAAACAACCAGTCTTAACAGTCGATGGAAAAACACACTCTCACATACAAAGGGCATCAATTAAAGAAAAAGAGTGCTTTTGTATGTATTGTGCACACTAACGCGCATACAGTTGCCTTGGTAAACAAGTCCTAAATGAATTGTAAGCCTGTATGGGTGTGTATGTGAATAAATTTGTGACTACGTGCTGTTGTCTTCAAAATGCTGGGTGTCAGTCAGTAAGAGACTTTTGTTGTAACTTTATGTTGTTGTTACGAGTGTTGTTTTTTTTTTTTGCTTCTTTTCTTGCTTTTAGCGAAATGTTAATGACCCTTTCCAAAGAAAATAAGGATTTTTGCTATGAGGTTACGGAAAACGAAGCCAAGAAACGAAAATATATGAAAACAAAATTTTCTCGCAATTTAATGGAAGAAAGTAATGATCCTTTTTACAAAATACATATATATATATATATATGGATTTCGACTTGTCGCTAAATCGAGGACACATGACCATCGGAGAAATAATTTTAAGCTTCGCTTTCTACATTTTCAACTCTAAGGGAAAGTTTAACCAAAATACAAATTGTTTGCACAGTGAGGAGATCCTAATGGGAAAAATACCGTTTCCTAAATCTATATCCTGCTTATGAAACTTTTAAGTTCTTCTCTTTTGATGCCATATGGGCATTAAAATGTTTTAATAAATTTTAAAAAATATTTAGATTTGTAGATAGATTCCTTCTCTATGATCTTTTTATTCATCCTATCTTCGGTCATAGCTATAGTGGGGTATAGTTGCAGCTCACTCGGCAAAGGCATAACACACTTACCGATTGCTCATACATAGACTAAGCCACGGCCACCACCTCCCTAATTGCTTTCCTTAACTCTCTTCCGTCCGACAGTCACCACAGACATCCCCCGAAGGTCTACTAAAATAAATCAACTTAGCTTAGCTCAATTTCTGGACGGATGCTCTTGCCTTTTTTTTGTTTTTTTTTTTTTTTTGATATTATCAGTCTTTCTGTGCTCCCTTTGTTCGCCAGCTAAAGTAAGTCGCTTTTTATTTATCCCCCTAATATTTACTTTACAACTTTATTGCATAGAAAAGTCTATGTTAAACATGCCTACCTATCACTGAATACAACCGACACCAAGCACCATGTCGAGTAAAAATAATAGCAAAAACGAGGAAAAGAGACCGAACGAAATCGAAAAAAAAAAAAAATAAAAAAATAAGAAGCAGCAAAGTAAACTTAACCAACCTTTTGTGCATCACTAAAACAAAATCGCAATAATAATCGTGATTATTAAGAGGACCATGTTACTGATGATGAAGATGACGATGATGACGATGACGATGATGATGATGATGATGATAATGATGATGACGATTATGATGACTGTTATGTGCAGATGAGGCTCAAAGAGTTTATTACTTGGTATGTGTTATAAGCAAGGCAAGCAGAAGAAGAACAAGGAGACTTTTTGCAAATAAAATGCTTTTATACTCGAAAGCGCTATGCTTGTGTCTGAAAATCTGCTTAAAGATGAAAAAATTTTCAAACTTCAAAAAATTATAAAGAAAATAATAGAAGAACGGGGAAGAGGGGAAAATGCAAAAAAACTTTGACAAGCGAATTGTCTCCAACAATATCTTAACGCCCTATGTCGCTTTTGTTGCTTACTCGTTCTTCCTTCCTACCTCATCGCTCTATTAACATCTGTTTTGTTCTATTATCTAACTTGTGACTTACAGTACAATTTCTTCCTCATAAAAGTCAAGCAAAAACAAAAAAAAAAATTCCTTTTTTTTTTTTAATAATTGCAAATAATTTCATTTCCTTTTAATTTGAAAGAAACGAAATGAAAAAAAAAAAAAAAATTATAATAAAAATGCTTTTTTATTTTATTTGTTTTTTTTTTTTTGCGATTGTCGTTGTACTGCTCTTCTAGACAAAAGCCCACTTTTGCGCATGAATGTATGAAAAAAAGGAAAAATGACAAACAAAAAAAAAAATTGAAGCACTTGAGCGGAATTTTATTTAACAGTCAATGGGTTAGATGACGACAACAACAACTGCAGCTACAACACTGGCTGGCTGGTTAGTTGACTGTCTTTTTGTGTCAGCTATAATAACTTAAAGTAATGCAATGTTCGGTTATAAGCTTTGTAAAGCAGTAAGTAACACAGCAACATGGTTATATAAATTATAAAATATATATAAATTAAAAAAAGAAAAAGACAGCAGTAGGGGCCTTACTTTTCTGGCAGAGGTGTTGACATCTTGATGTCTTTTCTATTTTTAATACAGGTTTTCCTACATCTTTTTTTCTTCTTCGCTCGTTTGCAGCTTTAAAGCCCACATGAGAAACATTTTCCCTTCATGAATACAATGGCACTTATATTGCTATTGTGTGCGAGTGTGTGCGAGTGTGTGTATGTGTGTGTTTGCGTGTCTGTATGACTATAATATCTTGGATTTATTTTTATTTTTATTTTTTTATCAATAAATCAATCAATTCTTCTACGTCGGCCACTTAACACACACGATAAGTGGTGAAAACGAAGGTGAGTAGGAAAAGTGAAATTCTTTTTATGAAAGAAATTCAAGAAATAAAGCATTTTAAATACAAAATTTTGCTGAAACGGAAAATACGGATACCGTTGGCGAATAAAGAATACCAAGCAATAAATTGAATTTAAGTCGTCATAGCACTCCCTGGGTAGCATTTAACTCCATCATCGAGGCATTTTTTTCTAAATTGCTTTGAATGAATTCTTTTTTATCGAATCAATTTTTTTTTGTGGGGAAGGGCAAGAGAAAAGAAAGCCGCTCGCCGCCGGATGCTATCCTTCCCCGGTGTGTTTTTTTAGAATAAAATGTAAAGAAAATGAAGAAAAAATGTGTAAAGTGTAAAGAAAATAACAATTCTGTAAAACAAACCTAGTTGTGACACGCGCCATAACAAAAACATCGATATGCTGACCCCTATCTCGCTCTTAGCTTAACAATCAAGTGTTTGGTGAGCTGTTCGACTTTTCTCTTTACCCTTAACTTAGTTAAATGTTATATACCATTACATACGTATTTGGTTCCGTTTTTTATTACCACATGCCAGGCAAAATCTCCGAAGGGACTCCCAGATTAATTCTATGAGAGGATTTTGCTGGTAGACAAATCTCTTGCATATCTGTAGAAGGCTTGAATATTTGATCTCTTGCATATTTACAGAAAACCTTCCGTGGACGTACGTACAGATTCGGTGTAGGATACGGTTTCGTAATTTCTACATCCCAGATTTTACATTTAAATTCATTAAGATTATGGAAAAACCCTTTCATAAAACGGCTTTACTCTTATCAGTAAGTTTAGGTCTGCTATTTAAGTAACGGCTATTGCTCTAAATACCCCGGAGAGTTTTCGTATAACGGCCTCTGACACTCTAACACACATCAGACTTTTTATCGTAATTTTCATATTTCCGTGAGACTATTTACGGAAGCGGAACGCGACGACATATGCTCTCTTCCTAACAGGTGAAAAGAAACGAGAGATCAATCAATTTGTGTTCCGTTTACATCATTCATTTCGTCGCTATTTCTTAATTTCCGGGATTTAACGAAACAAAACCAAAAATAGATAACAAACAAAAAAAACAACAAAAAAAAAAAAGATAATAAAATCAACATTTATTTTGTTGTAAATTCTCTGTCAATGTGGCTGAAAGGTATGTAAATGAATTATGTGAAATTTGTTGTTTTTGTTTTTGTTTTTGTTGTTTTTTTGCCGTTTCTCTTTGCTTTATTAACTATTTAACAAAGTTCGGTATCGTACTTATTTGGCGGACAAAAATTTATTATGTGACACTTGAATATTTATGAGAACACATTATCGTTAATTTGCGCAAAACATCGAAACGGATAAAAAGATTGACCAAAACATTATGAATAATGTTTGCAAAGCTCAGCTTTGTAAGATTCATTGAATGTTTAACAACTTTTATAATAAATAATACGATGCATAAATCAAAAGTGTTTCACATTTCAATTCAATTAAAGATGGGTTGGGTTGGGTTCGGGTAGCAGTCAGCATAAATAACTTTCAAGCGATTGCATATCGCGAGGAATGACTTTTTTCAAAGAATTGTTTTCCTGCTTAAAGCGGATAATGACGACAAAGGCTTTTCTTCTTCTTCTTCTTTTTTTTTTTTAAGTGCTTACAGGTATGAAATAAGCTTTATTTTGTCTGAATCTGCTATATATGTACAAGAGTTCCAAAAATTAAATAATGACAACAGATTGCATAACAATTAATCAAAATCAAATCCAAATAACTCATCGGAAGCTTCTTAAAGTAGATGAGTTTGCACTGGGGGCCAACATTAAGCGGAGATTAGATGGGAACGAAGTTCATAGAACTGTTTACTGTGTTATAGAAGAGAAGTGAATCCGAAAAACAGCAAAAATCCTCTTGTGATATTTTTTTAGCGATTTCCTTTACATGAGAATGAAATACTCTTTCAGTTCATCAAAAAATGTGCTGCCTGCTCGCTTACAACGATGCTTTAGTACCCCAGCCAAAGAACAACCAGTACCTGAGTGTTAGTGTTGGCCAAAAAGGACCGACTCGTAGCCTTTAGGATTTTTTTTTAAGATTATCTATAGCTTCTAATGTCCGCCTATCTTTCCAGCATCACAACAAATCCGCATTGGTAGCCTTTCAGCAACTTCCTTTACGTGATGATGAAATACTCTCTCAGATCATCAAAAAATGTACCGCCTGGGAGCTTGGAATAGTTTTTTATTCGCACAGCCAAAGAACAACCAGTACCTGAGTGTTAGTGTTAGCCAAAAAGGACCGACTCGTAGCCTTTAGGATTTTTTTTTAAGATTATCTATAGCTTCTAATGTCCGTCTATCTTTCCAGCATCACAACGAATCCGAATTGGTAACCTTTCAGCAACTTCCTTTACGTGAGGATGAAATACTCTCTCAGATTATCAAAAAATGTACCGTCTGGGAGCTTGGAATAGTTTTTTATTCGCACAGCCAAAGAACAACCAGTACCTGAGTTTTAGTTGTAGCCAAAAAGGACTGACCCGTAATATGCAGGATCTTTTTTTTATGAATACCTATAGCTATGGCCTTCTATCTTTCCAGCATCAGATAAGTGACTTTATAAGGTGGAGAGGTTTCCAACGAGACTTACAATACACGTTCATTATAACCGCTAAAATAGTGAATTTTATGTATTTTGGAGGTGCTTGAGACAACGTCTAAAAGTAATGACAGTTTGACTATTGATTCGTCACTGCATTTCTCCAGAGAGAACAAAGATTTGTTGAAATAAAGAGATTAGGGTGTCCTTCAAGTTTCTTCCTTTTTTTTTGATACGACATATCATGATTATGTACCGTTGTCCTGGGAATGTCAGTGGCATTCACTATATGGGGCACGCTATATAGCGTATTTTCACCGAGCATACTCTTGATGAGGCCCGCATCCGTCGTTGCTAGGTGGCCGCTGCGGTATTCATCGTGCAAATCCAAATTTTCAGCGCTAAACTTCTTGAACCAATGGCGGATGGTCCTAATAATAATCGTGCTAGCACTCCTCCAAACAGGACAAATCTCGTCTGCAGCGTTCTTTTTTTAAAGCAATGAAGTATAGCCTCCCGCATATACCTTTTTTGGTTGCCCATATTGAAAGGCGTGGGAAAAGGTCTTAAAAGAGACTTTTCCACCAACGAAATGGACTTTGAAAACAGCTGCGAGACGGCTGCAATCGATAGCATAAACGAACAGTAGATAGGCCTGCATGTTGGCAGACATAGCCGGCTTGAGGTCATGCACAGAGTGGCGGGGAAAAACCTTATGGGACGCCCCCTTCGATTCGATTCCCCGATTCGATTTGAGGAAGCGTTTACAACTGACTTATCAAAAGTGCATTTCCCCCCCCCCCCCTGTTTTTCATTTGTATTTGGAGCATTCTTCCACTATCGTTACTTATAAGCGAAATTGGAAATATTATCGGTGAACCTTAGTGACATGGATAGCACGGTTCTAATATAAAAAATATTAAGCTCATGTTTAAATTGCACTTATTTGATATATGTTTTTAAAGATATTCTTTTCTTCTACTAATTGCTCTTCAAGTTCGGCAACCCCTAGGTTACCCATACAAGAAAGAAAGAAAAACGAAAAAAAGAGAAAAGAATTTCTTTCTTTTGAAAAGGCCACGCATTTAGTGTTACCATCAAGTCTCACATACTTTTTGTATTCTGGTTTAACACAACAGTTCTTTTTTTCTTCCACAATCTGTGGTGACCTTCTTTGATTTATGACTTGCACCCGAAAGGAATAAAAAAAAAAAGAAGAAGAAGAAAACCAATGGCAAGTAAAAACATATCTACAAACCCGATACTCGGCCTAATGGCAGCCAAATCTTCGAAAAGAAAATCAAAATAAAGACAACTGGCAAAGTCATTAACAATGTTATGAGAAAACACGTCCAAAAGTATATATATATATGCGAACGATAGAAGCAACAACAGTGTGCGCAAGCACTATCACCAATGGCAGTAGCATAGAAAATAAATGCAATTTTTCCATTTTTTCTTAAATTGCATTTTCCTATATACTCGTGTGTATATTATAGGAGAGAGAGACGCCATCTTACCTAGACATTGCGGTATTTCAGTGATACGTAGTAAATAAAACGAGAACAATTTTTTACTGCACTTTGTCTGTCTGACTTATCAAGAACATAAATGATGATGTCCCAGGCATTGGTGTAAGCGTTTAAATGTTCTGTGCGGTTGCGATTAAACTTCAAGTCACTTTAAGTGACTTCCTTGCCTGAATACGAATACGACGTTTGTTGGCGAAATTGATTACTTTGTGAAACAACAACAACAACAACAACAACAACCACAACGCTGCCTTAGTTTTTATATAGTACGGTTTTCAAGATTAATGCATTAGCGTTAAGTTGTTATACCTGAAACCTTGAGAGAGTTTTAAATTTTCGCATTATCTGGAACGCATAATAGCACGCACCGAAGACCGCGCTAAGTGTAAACAAACTTTATAAACATGAAAAACAAAATCAGTTTAACTTATTCTATGCACTTCTGTCTGTCTGTCTATCTATTGCAGTCATGCAAAGAGTGCAATCTAGAAAAATAACTATGGCCTTAAATGTCACTGCCACAAGGTCAAATTTACGAACCAGTTAAATAAAGATTTCTAAAAACCCAAGGGCATAATGAATGAATCTGCCTTCACCTAACAATTCAACACCAGCACAAGTAGAAAGAGGTTTTGTATTAGCCGGTGGGTCAGTTAGTCAGTTAATTGATTAGAACTTTTTTTACACTAAAAGGAAACATAGACTGTCCACAGTCAGCCCTATATGTATATCATATGTATGTCATATGTCGTACATATATGTATTCATATATATATATATATATAAAAAGTTTTGATCCAATGCCTCAGGTTAATACCTTCTGCTTATTGTGGGGGACAAATTGCTTATATTTTTGCCTTAAAAGTTTAAATCGTTCTCGGAACTGCCTCGTTTAGATTTTCATGAAACACTTAGTGAGAGTGATAATGAATCAATGCCCGCCGTAGAGTATGATTAGGATTTAATTAAAAGTTCGTATGTCAAGTGCTTGCGGCCGTGAGCGTTCAAATTGCAGAGGAGAGGTGAGCGACCGCATGAAAACTAGTAAATCGGTTAAGATTCTTGCTCTGACAACTTATGGAAGGCCGGAAACGAAAGGAAGGCTAAAGCCTATTTTTGAATGTTGCACACGGTAAGAAGTAATACTGAGCAGTGATGTGATCCTTCGGCGGCAGCTAAAAACAATCTACGTAAAATAACAAAGGTTGGTTGTGATCCCCACTATACTTCAGTTTGTTTCAAACTATCAAAAATATACTGCGCAATAGTCAGGTTGCCCAAAGTAGGATTGCTCCGGCAGGAAGATGCACACTACCCATCAAAATGCCGGAGAATGCCTTCTTGCCTGACTGCTGGGTACGACCCTTCGCGGATTATTCGTGGTGGCTGTGGTTACCCCAAAGTTTCACGGGGAGCTTTTTAAGAGGTGCTTAGATACGCCTCGACGCAGACCAGTAAGCGAGAATTTGGCCCACACCCATTTTCTATTGCGGTACTTCAGGGTAGCGAGGGTCCCTTCAATCCCTTCAATGGGGATTGTCTCTCTAACAGAGGGGTTGTCAATCAACTTACCTCTCGATTGCCAATGTTTGTAGGCAACCCGTCCGATTAAGGCTTCATCATGCTAGGTGCGGACGTTAAACACACATACAGAAATCTGCGCAATAGTCTGCGTCCTTATGGCCACATTAAGAAAGTAGGTTAGCATGTTTAAACAAGCAAAAACATTAGAGACGAACAAGGTCGTCTATTAAACAACACGCAACACACACCCCACAACTCGTCAAATAAAATACTTCGCTTATCTTTTAACATATCCTGTAAATGCTTGTTTTTCGTATCCCTTTTAAGGAAGATATTCCTGAACCGATGTGGCACAAACTTAGTAAAGTTAAGTTTTTTTTCAAGCTCTTACTATACTTTATCTATTGTCGTTATAAAATAGCAAAAGTAGGGCTTGTTACGATAAAAAAAAAGTTACCGGAAGGAGCCCTGGATTTCACTGGATTTACATGACAAATTCATTATCAAAGTCACTATTGTGGACTTTAAATTTCTCACACAAAAGGCCTATTTTTTGTAAGAGGCTTTGTATGATACTTGGATCCAAACAAGAGTCCCATTCAATCGGAATTTTCAATATTTATTCTGCAGACTCAAACTCTATTTTCTACCGCTTTTGACCAGGAAATATTTTTCGTATAACATTTTCTATTGCAAGTAGATTTCTCTCTTGAACACATAATACCCAGTGTATTAAATGTAAATGCGACCTGTAGGGTGAACGCAAATATATATTAACGGGCAAACGGATAACGGGCAAAAAGTGAGAGAAGCTGATATCTATTCAGCGAAAGATTCTGTGTTATTTTAAGTTCTTCTCGATGTTGCAAACATCCGCACAAACTTCATATACCTTGCGCTATAAGCGAGGTAGGATATAATAAAACGAAAATTGCAAAACGGATAATTACGGATAATATTTTTGTAAACATGTCTTTCTTAATAAAAGCTTGATTAATAAAAAACATATAAATATTTCATTTTAAAGGTAAACTTCAATTATTTACTGAAGCTTAATGAACGTAAAGTATTCGCATTAAAACATTCGTCCAAACGTCATAGGCTGGCCAAGTCGCTCCTTACACACCTTACGCCACTGTTTGCAGCACCAAATATCAAAAATTAGATCTTGCGGTCGGTATGTGAGAAATGCTTCTTCTTCTATGAGGGAAGATGCGAAGAATACGATGCATGATATATGATCACATGTGAAATAACCCGTTCGGACTATTCCTCATCACAGGCAAAAGTTTATTTTTCGTAACAACCTCTGTATGGACAACCTGTGTAGCAAAAGTGCTCGCATTCCGCCCCTTTTTTTCAAATCTATTCGTTAGGCCAAACTGCCACTTTTTACCAATTTTTGCTCTAGACAAAGATTACGTCTTTCTCGATATAGAACGTGATTCTCGTAACGATGATTCAACAGAGGCCGCCATTGCTGGAACGAAAGTCAGGATACAATATTTCATCAAAACATCTCCAATATTAGGGCCCTTAAGGTAGGTCTGCCTCAGCTCAATTCACGACTGTCGTGTAAATCTATACAAACTCAAAATGCCGCTAACGCCAGTCGTGTAAGTCGGTATAAATATTCTTTAAAATTTTTGGTGGAAAAAAATGCCTATTAATCAATATATGACTTTTTTTTCTTCTTATAAATGAAAAAAAGAAAAAGAAAAAAAAACTGTTCCACTTGAACAAAAATTGTCAACATTAACGCTTCAGTTAGCAATTAACAGGAGAGGGCAAGAGGGAATGCAATTAAATTGTAAATTCAAGCAAACAAACAAACAAGCAAACAAACGAATACACAAGAAAAGGAGATTATTTACATTTTTAATGTCCAAATGACCAAAACTAACAACGCAGTACACAGTTAGGTTTGGGCAGAAGTTTTTGATGCCTATCGCCCCACAAGTGTTAACTTAAGAGGTAGCAAAGATGACTTTATTAGTTCCTGTCATGATTGGATGGACAGATAAACAGATTTTCAAGTAAGCAGTTATCGTACATCGATGGCTAAGTTGACAGTTGTCAGTAAGCGTGAGATATGTAGGTTTTAGAAAGTGATTTCGAGATTTTTATAGAAAGGAATATATTGTCCCTCCCTAATTTAACTTAAGTTTATTTATTTTCAATATCACAATGATTCAATCGGACGATGTGGAAACATAGGAGACTTACTTCTAAAGTTACTCGTGGATGCCACGAATGAAATGACGAACTAAGCATAGCTTACGGGTAGTAGGGGATAGTGGAGAGAAACGACAAAAACTATAAACTTCCAAAATTTAGTTTAAGTCAACTTTGAATTGATTGTGTTGTGCTGCTGCATGCATTAGCCTTGACATGAAATTATTAGAGAAACAATTTTAGTATAAATTTTTTTTTTGTATTTTTTTTTTGTATTTTTTTTGCATTTTTTAATATATAGTTTTAAGCTAAACTGTAAAGCAAAAAAAAAATTTTGTTTTACTTTTTGAACAACTTTATAAACACCACCACCAACAACAACAACAACAACAACAACAAGAAAAAGCAAATTAAATTAACGTTCGCTTGTTAATGTTTGTATTGTGTATGCATTATAGTTAGTTGTACGTACCCATGAGCATAAATGCATATGTATGCAAACATTTTATACACCCGAGACGGAGTTTAGTTGTTGTTGTTGTTGTTGTTGTTGTTGTTGTTGTTTGCATAGATGTTTATTTATAGAGTGCTAATAATTATCAATTATTATTAGTGTCTGCTGCTCTGCGTGCTTACTGTTGCCTACTGTTGGAGTTCATTGGCTGCTCGGTTGTATTGGAAGCTATTGTTCGATGCGTCAGAGATGTCAACGGCTATCATATGATTGATGAAATTTAATGAAAAACGCTTCATATGTTTTTAAATCATAAATTTCAGAAATTTGAAAAGTCAATTTTTTTTTTTTTTTTTTTTTGAACATTATATTAATTGCAAAAATAACCCACACATCAGCCATGTTTTTTTTTTCTTTCTTTAAAACATTAAATCATTGACATTAAAAATGATTCGCATAAATTACTTTCGAACAAATAACTCCCGTAAGTAAGTGCGCACATTATGTTGCGAGTTCAGTTGAGCGAGAAAAAAGAGAGAGAGAGAGAGAGAGAGAGAGAGATGAACATAACATGATTAAATAAAGCAAAGCTTATCCTTATTACGTATGTCTTGTCCAATCAAGCAGTTATCGATATGTTTGCCTTTCGAACAAGCAGCTATAGATGTTCAACGAAATGCTTATTTTACAAAATGAAAAAGTGAAACTGATTTAATGCATTCATGATCAACTTGCATTTCTCATCTTTAAAATACTACTTAAATAGGTTAGCGATTAAAGTTATATTCATTGAAGGAAAGCAAGAAAAACTGTTACAACCTATTTAGATCGAAATTCTTATAGTCTCGAACTCTCTCAATTTATTGATCGATTGATTGCAGTGAATATTTACAAATTTTTTGTAAACATTTATTAAACCAAAGCGTAATATAAACAATAAGAAGAAGAAGAAGTCCATTGCCAGCAAATTGCTTATACAACTGGCTTTGAAACGGTAACAACCCTATTTCTACCTTATCTTCGACACACCATCACCTTTCTTAGGTGTCAATTTCCTTGAATAATTTGAATCCACTTTGACTGAAAGTTTCTCTATTTTAGCAGCATTTTTGAGTAAAATCGAATATGTATTTAAAAAAGAAGACAATTTTCTATTCAAAGTAATCTACAACGTGAACGATTTCTGTTCCAAGCTTTCCAATCGCATATACTTTCTGTGTCCTAATGTAAGAATAAAAGCCCTCTTAATAAAAGTGCTTAGTCTGCGATTGAAGCAATAACCAGATAATGAACAGAGAAAATCTTCGCTGAGTCCAGCGGGCGGCTTATCACATCCAAGTTTCGTGGCCGAGCGATGCATTCTAAGAAATCATTTCTCTTCTCATTCGAAATTTTGCAATCATTTCACTTTTAACTCAACTTTTATTCGACAGAGTTCTTTATTGATGGTTTTATCGCATGTGAGAAATTAATTATTCGCCTTTTGATCCCATGAAATACAGAGCATGACATTGGGTGCCATGAATAATGATAAGATTCGATGTTGATCTTACTAGGTTCGCCTAACTTGCTTCGGGTACTTTTGCATATTATTTTGGCATATATCGATGCGTATTGGATCAGATCAGATTTGGGGAATCATATGTAAAATAGAAGACAATATTCGGCCAAATATCAAAAAAATGCCGAATTATTCGATGCAAAGCAGAATCAGTTGCATGAGTATAGCACTTGAAAATGACACGAAACTTAATTGCCTACCCAATGCAAGAGTTCTTGGATAATTGCTCCCGGCAAAGTATGGTAAGCTATTTCTCCCCATTAATTAGGCAATCCCGACTATCGTTCGTTAATGTAGATAATATTTTCAAGTTTGATATGAAGGTTTGGTTTGGTATGAAGATTTTTCTGAAGCCTTGAATAAAGGTAATTGCGGACATAATTAGATGGACATTGGAGTAAATGTGAAAAGCAAGAAATGGCTATGCACTCAAAACAGAATAAGTTACTTGCTGAGTCACTTATCGTGACAGCAAGACATATGTTATTTTATATTGGCTTTAAAATTTCTCTTCAAAACGAAAAGGAAACACCGGAAGACGAAAATGACAGAAAGAACTACCTTTGGTATAATGCTGTTCATCAGATTCTTTCGAATATAAAAAGAGCTTGAAATGCAGAAAGCTTTTCCGCTTACATTTCCCCGACAAAGACAGACTTGAGCGAATCTCTTTTGGTAACATCTCAATAAAGAATTTCACTAAACATAATCTGAAATTACAGCTTAAGATAGAACCGGGAAAATATTACCAGAACAGATTTTCGAACACCTACCCAATTAGTATCTCAATTGGTATCACTCACCTCAGTGACAAACGCGGCAAAATATCGACCGCACACATATTATTGAACAAAATACTCAAATAGTCGAAAGAAGTTCAAATACATTTTGTTCTTCATTCAGGTCACGTATACGGTTCTGACTTTCTGAAAGTTGCTTCATGGTGACTCGAACTTGTCGGAAAATTGAATATATCTCTCGATATTGCGTATCGGTAGACAAGCAATAAATTTGCAATTAATTTGAAATTGATGACAATTCAATCTGCAATCGATCACATACATGGACAAATACTTCTTATTTATTATCTGTTAACGTTTTGCTACCCCTCTGAAATTTTTCGTCAAATGACGTATAAGACAAATGATTAAAAATTTCCCAAGTCTGCTTTAAAACAAAGAAATTTGTTAAGCAAAATAAAAAAAATCCATCAAAAAACAAAACCGCACACAACATGCCTTGTCTGTATTAGGAAGATAGACGTTTTAAGTCAAACACCCACATGGTTTTAATCAAGAGACCAGCAGGTCTGTCTTACAAAACTTAAAAAAAGAAAAATGTTATGCAGACACAACAACAACAGCAATATGCTTTTTTTAAAACCAAAGGCCTTTGACGGCGACATAGAGCGAACGAAAAAAAAACAAAAAAAAAAAATGTAAATCTCAACAAGCAATTTAACTACAGTCACTTTAAGACGAAGCCAGGACACCCCATAAATGAGTTAAAACATTCTTTTCAAAAAGTAAGAGCACTTTTAGTCAAAGTCTTGAATTTGAAATTTTTCCCTATTTTATAAACGAGAAAATTTCAATTAATGGCCACCGTTCCCTAGGCAGACTTCGGTAGAAAAAGTTGACTTTCAAAGAAGTTCAACTCCTTGCTGCGTGAAGTTCACCTCTGCGCTGCTGCGTGAGGCGTTGCTCTGGACTTCTATTTTAGTTAGCTTGAAAGCATCATTTCACTGCAAGCGGTATGCGAACTCTCTCTTTCGCGTGATTAGGTGAACTCGAGTAATAAAGCCATTGAAAGTTGTCGATTGAAGCCGCTTTACCTGTAGTAGGTCAACACTTTCACAATTCTTTCCATATCTGAATTTGGCAGTTTTACGGACTCAACATTTTTTCTTTTTGTGCTCGTTACTGCCGGAGTTTCGGGAAAGCTCTCAATTTGATAAAATTATTTGCTGAACTGATGTTAGCCCGATCTCCTTGTCTTGTTTAAAATGATTCTGTTTAGCAAAAGGCTAAACAGATTCTGGGCTTGTTAGAGAATATCGTTAACGAAATCAATCAAAATATTGATAATGAAGTGAACGCAAGTTCCAAAAACGATCTTTTTCAATATTTGTGCACAAAAGTCTGTTGGATAGTATTCTTAGTAATTAATTGAAGCAGTCTCGATACCCTCATCGACAATATTTTCATATAAAACTCTTATCAAAGCATTTAAAAGGATATCGGTTGTAGGCAGAGTATGCGAGTCTCTGATATCAAGCAGTCTTATATCGTTAACAGACGTCCTGTTCTGGCAGGGACATTCAAGTCGCAAGACCTTTCAAAATTGGGGCATTCTGTAGCGTGCTCAGTACCTCCGTTGTTCGGTATTACAAAGGGAATGATAAAATTGTTATTTGCCAAAGGTAGCAGCAGGGGGTATACACGAGACTAATTAAGTCTTTAATCTGCTTTCATTAAAAATTATTTGCATTATTATAAAATTTAATTTTATTAAATAATTTCATATTCAATAAAAAATGTAACATAATTAAAAAATATTAATTAATCTTTTAACGATAATCCTACATATCGAACAATAAAGAGAAGCGTATTAGGTAAAAATGACTTTTGCATCTACAAGGAGAAGGTATGCTAGTGTTCAGAGATATCCCGCAGAAATGTGCGGTAGAAGTAAGTTTTGAATTCAAGGAAATTTTGAAGCCTTTAAGATTTTTAAAAATGTAAAGTCAAGTGCTTGGTTCCACTCTGGCAGTTGATACAATCGACGAAATACTTCAAAATACTGAGGAAACCCGCCAGATTTCATGGCAGCGCTAAACATTAACCAAAACATCGTTTTAAACTATTGGCGTAAGGCTGGACAACTCGGTACCGCATGAGTGAACAATGAAAAACTCAATGGATCGAATCTGCATCGGCGACCTACTGCTGAAACAAAACGTGTTCGAAATCTTTCCAGAGATATTAATAACGGACGATGCAGGGCCGATCTTATACGACTTTAATGTCTGAGAAAATTATGCATTAAGCTGCAAAGGCTGTGATAAATCCGAATCCCAATCGGTACCAGGTGAGATGGTGATTTTTGTTTGATGGAACTGGAAGGAAATAGTACTTTGACCTTCTCCGAGTTGGCCTCATGGTTGATTCTACACTCTACCGTCACCAAAGAAGAACTAAATCATCTTTCATCACGCAACTAAACGCAACTACTAAACGCATCTTTAAAAGGTTCGCAGAGATAACACGAGTCTATTCTTCTGTTTTGAAACATCCACACATACGCGTCACAAGTACCATGCACTATATATATATGTGTACACATTCTTGGAGAACATTAAATTGTGTATCGCTCGTCGGGCAATTAGTCTGTACTAAGAACTCTTAAAGACAAAAATGTTGAAAATGTCTATGTGCGGTCCTAAGACAAAAAGGGAAGTTTTGGAAGCAAAAAGCAGACAAAAAATATCATACAGGACTTCTTAACTATTTGCAAATATTTTCTGCTGTCAATCCTTAAATTTATGTTAATCGCTGATAGTTGATGGGCTGCAAAGTGCTAAAAATTGTTCACTTGTCTTTAGCAACAACACAATCGCTTGCAAATAATTCAAATTCTTCGAGCAGTTTTGTAAAATTCGAAACTCATTGGTTCGTGCTATTCGAGAGTTTCTTTCGCTTCTATTGCGATAATACTACTTCTTCCTTTTGACGTTTTGACAACTTGTGAAAGTGCATTATTTCATTATGGAGCGATAATCGCTTCAACAACGTTTGCAAATTGCAAACATTTTTTATAAAATTCCATAGAAGAGTAGTGAAGTGTGTTGTGTGTCAATATATACGGTTTTTAAACTCGATCCGACAAAGCAAACACACAATTGAATAATCAAATCGATGTCCACTCTTGATGTCAATAAGACACAGACGAGCATTAATGAAAGGAACCGTTATAACTGCAGTCGAGAGTAGTTACGATAGTATATCGAGTTCTAAAGGAAAACTCAACATTAGTTTCAACAAAGTTTTGCGATGCCCGGTCGGCATAGTGAAAACGACACTAATCGAAACAATTCGTTACTCATCATTGTAGTGGCGAGGAAGAGCTAAGGAAAATATTTTAGAATTTTATCATCCAGGCTATAAACAACTTTTTGTAAACACTAACAATTTTAACACAAATGCATATTGTTGCCAATTGTCTACATACCAGTTTTGCCTCAGTTTCAAATTAAATTTTAAAGCGTTTAAGGGTTGAAAGAAACAACACTAAGCAAAGGTTGCTACATAAAGAGATATGAGGTCTTAAACATACGATCACAAAGGCATTCCTAAGCATTTAAGGATTAACAATATTTACGAGATATAATAACCTTGTGTTGCGACGAGGTTATGCCTTCAAAATCATTGCATGTGGCAACTGCTTTAGCCACTAATATCTCAAAACTGACCTAATGTTTGTCGAATAAGGCAAAAAAACAAAGTCAAAATCTTCTCCCTGGTAATGTTCCCCAAGCGCTTCGAAAAATGAATCTCTACTGGGATATTGTTTTCGAATATCTTGTCTCTTCATTTCTAACTTTCCTAACAAGTAAGAGACTTTTTTTTAGATTAATTATCTTTGTTTGAAAGCTTTTCCCCTGCCTTCCATTGATTAGCTGCATTAGACTGAGAGCGATTCGAAAGCTGGCAAATGCTTCGGTCCCGAATTGGAATTGCGATGAAGTTTCTGGAGTTGATTATGAATTCTTCGATAGGAATAAATACTTTCTTGACATTATCTCTCTCTGTCAATTCGCAACACGTAAAGCGTAAAATGTGCGAACGCAAATGCGACAAAAGCGGCACCTTTTAGCAAAGCAACAACGAGGAAAGAGAATGAAAAAGAGTATCTGACCATACGTGGTAGGGACAGTTTCATTTATTTATTTGCATAAATTTATTATAACAACAACAAAAAGTCAAAACTGGAAGCATGAAGTTTCTCAAAACAGTACGCGTCATATCTCCAACGTTTCTCGGTATCTTTAAAATAATGATGCGAAGAGAACTACGTAATCAACAAAAGATTGTATTTTTTGCACCAAGTTCGCAGAGTTTCTTCAATTAAAGAAACCCCACGAGAATGGCTCCAACTGTTTACTCTTTTTAATATCATTCAAAAATAATTTTTCTTTATATAGGCATTACAACTTCCCCGTCTATTATTGCACCCTACTTCATTCTTGATGCAAGGGTATATTAAGTTTTTACGGATTTATAAGAAGGACGAGAGGTAGTCCCACCTAAATTCTTTGAAGGTTATGGCAATTTCGGAAATATTATGATAAAATTTGTAAAGTACAGACGAACGCTATGGGAAGTGGTTCGGTTCGGACCACTTCTCCGACTCCCCCCGTATTGAAAAGCATTTACTTGAATAACTGCAGGCCCGAGGCTCATCATAGTCTCTCTATTTGTTTCTCTGTAACACTTTCACTGTACACTTTCATCCAAGCGTAATTTGTAAGAAGACTTTCTTATGTCTTCATTGTTTAGATTCAAGAGAAGTCCGAGGACTCCATTTAAAGTTGAACATCAAATGAAATAAATTTTGCTTCAAATATATCTCTTTGCACCCGATACAAGCAGAGCAAGATAATCTCTGGACCATTGCACCCGATACAAGCAGAGCAAGATAATCTCTGGGCTTTGCACCCGGTACAAGCATAGCAAGATAATCTCTGGGCCATTGCACATTGTATATATGAACGAAGGTAAGTCTTAAGCGTGTGCTTACGATCGTGTTGTAAATTTTTCAATACGCCATAAAAATCCAAATTGAAAATTGCATGCCAAGGATCTAGGGTGAAATATAAAATGCAACGAAGCGAAAGGATCTTCCGTTCGCAGTTTAATAGAAGAGCTTTGTCTTAACGCGTGCTCACGATCACTTTTGAACGATGCGGATTTGAAAAGTTTTCGATGCGCCGTAAAAATCGGAATTGACTTTTGCTTATCAAGAATTTGGGTTAAAATATAAAGTGCAACGAAGTGAAAGGACTTTCTATTGATAGTCTAATAGAAGAGCTTTCTCTTAATCATCAAGCAGCAATGTCTCTAGCTGGAAGATATATTTTTTACCTCTCCAAGCCTTTTTGCAGAGCGAAAAGTTTATAATGAGGGAAAGTGAACGAACAAACAAAAAAAAAAAAAAAAAAATCCTAAAACCCAAAAGCGTTTCGAATAAGAAAAGTCCCCACTGATTAGTTGTAATTAGTAAATGTATTGTAATTTATTTATAAATACATTAGAATTGAGAGAGAAGAGTTCATAAAAAATTATAGTCAATTGGTTGAATTATAATTTATTTTCACTTAGGATGCTATTACAAGCGTACACAGCGACTGCTATTATTACTGCTTATATTATACTTTAAAAAAACATTGAGAAAATTATTTTTGTAGGAATTTTTTCAATTTTATTTTAAAGTAAAGAAAACAAAAAACAAAAAAATACATTAGCTCTTAATGTTAAACATTAAATAGATATTACCATATAAATATTTATATTATACCGAAAAAAGCGTACTTTTCTATAAATTACTCGCAGCAAACAAATGTCTGTATTTACAATCATTATGTATGGCCATTAAGAGACTGCAAATAGATGTGTAACTGAATGTGTAAAATAAGAAAATAAATAAAAAATAGAAACAAACTCTTAAGTCTGACGCAATTGACGCTATTGAGGCTCTGGGAGTCAGTTAAGTGTCTTTTTTATTTAAACAGTTGCTTATTTGGTTTGATTTGGGTCTACAAGAAAATTATTATGAATCTATGTACACATATATACATATGTATATATATGTACACATATATATATATGTACATATATATATAAAGGTACGTATATATATATATATATATATATATATATATGTACATAAATTCACCCCAGCCCACTCCCCAGTCGATAAACAAAACGCATACACATACGCATACACATACACAAATGTACAACAAGTTTTTTGTATAATATTTATTACTTATTAAACAAGTTTCTTAAGACTTTTTATTATATTTGATTTTTTTTTTTTTTTTTTTTTTTTTTTTTTTTTTTTTCTTTTTTCTTATTCATACATATATTGTATTTTTTTTTTATCTCTTTAACTTTTAATACTGAAAGTAAGCAAGCAATTCAGTAAAATGTAATTTATTTATATTTGGTTGAAATAATTAAATAAATTTATTATTACTCTTTTCATCGACGACTTGTCTTGACTTGTCTACAATTTTGTGCACTGTGCCAGGAAGCTTTAAAAATATCGCTTTTAAATATAAGTCATATTAATTTTAACACCTGCGAAATTTTGAGTAGCACAACTTATCGAAAAAGAATATGCCACTCAGTCTTACCATAAGAAATATAAGAGACCTGGTGTGAAAGTGATTGAGTACAGCTCTCTGAGCATTTCGTTCCTTTGCCTTCTAGCCTTGCCTTGTTAAGTGAACTTGAATAAATTTGTCTTATGTGCAATTCTTAAGCGCGCTCAACTAGATGCAGTCGTAGTTGGAATGAGTTACGTAGATACATGAGGTCTTCAAAAAAGAATTCGCTTCCGTCTTATCCAAACTTCGAAGGTAAGCTCACTCTAGCTAAGGAGCATTTGCGTTACACCTCTACACACTTATACTTCAGCTTGGAGTCATAAATATACGTTTGAAAGAAAGTAAGTTTATCTTAAACAACATCCAGTTGCTTAAGAAGGCTTTGCTTATCAAAGGGTTCCTTCTCGTAATTACCTCAGTATTAATATTCAACAATTGTTTGGAGTGTCTCACTAGTAGTCGTCACAATCATGCTGATGTAGTGTCATTGTGATCACAAAGTCGTGAAGTCACTCGAAGAACAATAATTTTCAAGAATAGGTCGGAAAAAGTCGTTCTCCCAGTGTTTCTACTTTCAAGTACAACGCATACAAACACTACTCACTACACTACTTTCTCTCACTAGCTCACTAGCATGTTACGTGCGTAGGGAACATCCCCTGCTTGGTTGGCTCAATATACAAAGAAAATAGCTACGTAACGGAGTAGATGGTTTACTTTAAGGAAGAATATAACCAGTACTCTACTAATAGCATATCCATGGTGAAGTTTCCGCTTCTTCACTTCTCCGCGCCATAAACTTCGAATTTCATTAACAAAATGATCCGGACCCCGATAATGCTGAACGAGAGAGAGATGGTTAGATCAGACAACATCAAAACGTCAACACCCAGTAATAAAATTGAATGAATTCTAACTACTGCCCCCCATAACCAATGTACTCCCCCCGTCTAGCCATCAGCGATCGTTATCTGTTTGCGAATCTTTAAAAGGTGCTCGAAGGAAAAGGATTTGAATGACTTGACGAGATCATTACGGAAACTAACGCCTATATTGAGGGTCTTGGCGGAAATCTTCTATAAATAGCACAAAGCCATGGAATTGCTAAGACTACCAACAAAGAAATCCGTTGATGAGTAAATAATAGAAAATAAATCACTTAATCCGGGGAATTACAAATCGAAATTTATATTGAAAAACGGGACGGGATTAAATTATTGCTCTTATATAACGTATAAGATTTCAAAGGTATTAAGTTTCTTTACTTGTCATCATCGTCAATTTGTATTTGTATTAATTGCATAAATAATTTTATGGCGAAACTGAAATGTGAAAAAATGTGATGATTGGGTTGAGAAATGCTCTAAGCGGCCCTTTTGCTTGAATGAGTAGAGTAATCTTTTAGCTGAATTGAACTGAAAACTCATTATATTTAATAAGTTATAGTATTTAATAAGATAATGTTATCGTAACGTATCGATAGCCAACGATAACGGGTACATTCTTTTAAAATGTGTATTGGCCGAAAGAAAGAAAGAAAGAAAGAAAGAAAGAAAACAAAAAAAAAAAATGCGATTTATTTGCGTGATAAATTCAACGTTAAGCTTTATATTATGCTTAGAGGCAAATTACAAATATGCAGACACACACACACACACACACACACACACACACACAGTCACGCATACATATTTATATTTATAATAAAATACAATTTCAGTTTATTTACTTAAATTGTTAAATTGTCTGTTATCGTAGGCGTTATAAAATATCTATATACTGGCCTTAAATTGTGCATGTAATGCGGGTGTTAAATTACCGCGCAAACGGTTCATTAATATACGAACTCAAATATTCACATATATATATATACCTCCACTTAGATATTTATCTATGCAGATACATATATTAAATATAAATTGTGTAGATGAATGTATGTACCAAGAAAAGAACCATTATATTTATAGTTTAAACCCAAAATACTTATTATTATTATTATTATTATTATTATTATTAGAACGTACGCATTGTATTTTGTAATTAACGCGGCGTGTAATGTTTGCCAAATTTTTTTCATTAAAAAAATAGAATACGTAAAGCTAATTGCAAAAAAACTATTTGGTATGTTTTAGTCAAACTCTATATATTAGGTCTGCAAAATTAAAAATGAGAGTTTTTTTTGTTTTTTTTTTTTTTTTTTTTTTTGTTAATAATATTCAGCTTTATTTAAAATTTACTTATTACAAAGCTTACATCATCTTTATATGCCATCATTATGCTTGTCGGGCAGCCTGCTGATGCCCTCATCTCGATAGAAATTCCGTGCTATTCAGTAGCGGAATAGCCATCGCAACATTTTTGCACATCTTTTGTACTTCAAAGAAGCACCGATCTGCTGAATGCTGATTGCATCGATGTGAAGTAAGATCAAATCAAACGAGGACGGGTATGGAGAACACCCCGCAACCGGGAAATGTGTTCCCTCCCAAGCGAAAAAATCACATTCTGGCTTAGTTTCGGTGAAGACGGACGGACGTATGCGAATTTTTGGCATGAAATTTCAAGGAAACCCTTTTCCAATTGTTTCGGCAGCTTATTACATTTTGTCTCCAAGTCAACTAAATGGTACCTATAGCTCCAACTACCTTTTCCGCAAGCTGAATCCAGCTAAAAACAGAAAAAAAAAAGACAATTCTGTGCAAGAGCACAGAAAACGTAAATGACATCCATTTGATATAAAGAACATCAGCTTGTAACGAACTGAAACCTACACCTATACACCCATCAATATCTAAGCTATAGATACCCAAATTTATCGGCAAAAATGAAAGCTTCATGTACACTTTATGAATGCAGTGCTCACTTACAATTTGCAGACCTATTGGATTTACGTGTAGCACAGCATCTCGATAAAAATTAAAATGTTTTTTAATTTCTTTCTCCATTTTCCGTTATTAATAAAAAAACTTCTGCTCGAAAATCTTCTTTACAATTTTATGACTATGAAGACAAGTATGTCATTTTTTATCTTACACGATGTCATTGCAAAAGTTCACCTATTAATCTATATATAGTCTACCAGACTAACATGAAATCCCCCGAGATCTTACATTTGTAGCAATGAAATTAATCTAGATTGCGATTAAATAGCAATTATTGTAAGATGTCAAAGTGCTGCCATCAAGCGATATTTGACGTAGAAAAGTTGCTATCGACTGCAGTCAATTTATTCTATCGTCTAGTGCCAAATATTATCAACCTATTGCCCCATCTGCTATCAATTATTAATAACTTTTTCCTCACTTGTATCTTACACCGACTGTTATCGCTGAGACTACCTTTCCTCACATAGGGGCCACGCATTATCTTTGTCTTATGTCTTTGGACTATGCGAGCTGTCCGTTGTCCCGTAGAGCTCTTAAGTTATCTCTAATCCATCCGGGAGAGATCGATCTTCTATTACAAACTGCTATTTACCTGCCTACAAGCAGATCTTCTGGATGCTTAACGAACAGCTTTCACTTAGTTTCGATTGTTGCATACCGATTGCACTTGGCTGACTAGCTGTCAATGACGGACATCTCTCAGCACTTTCATGCAAGTGCCTTTCCAAGCACTCCAGATAACTTCAATATTTTCGTTGCTTTGATGCATTTCGACAAGCGGAGAGACGAGAATGTTTGTTAGCCCCTGCTCCTCCTATGAGTTAAATAATGATTTGATCTTTTGCATAACTACAAAGTTGCAAACGTCGATTGGCTTGAATTAAGCTAACAGCAAACCCCGCAACATTCGCATGGATGCGCATATTTGCGATTATGTTGCCAAAAAGCATCATAACTTCTTTACAGCCTAATACCATATAACAAGCACATGTCCTAGATCGAATATAGCTCTCCCGCTTGCTTAGCGTTAAAATTAATATGCAGCTACACAAATGCATATAAGAGAAGATGTGTACGCGTACGTGTTTGCTGTTGTGAAATATTAATTTTTTTTTTTTGTTTGTTTGTTTGTATTAATAAGTGAAAAAATGCTAATGCAAATATTTATGTAAGTGTATGTATGCAAAGCGCGGTTATCATAAATAAACACACACGACAACTTTGGTATTACTTTGAATTATTGTGGCGTCAGCACGATCTTCATGGGCGCTTATAGTACAAAATTTCTGTTACAGTTTCCGATGACAACAAAGAAAGCAAATAAACATTTTATTAATTTTCTGTTTATTTTTTCTTATGAAAACAAATTTGAGCGTAAATTTATTTATTTATACAAGAAGGAGCGAATAAAAAAGAATTTCCTCTCTTTTTAATGTGTGTGTCTTTCTTTAGCAAGTCTTTTTTTAAATCTATTTGAGAATTTTTCAAGTATTTTCCATTTTGTTCCCTCATCTAATTACTTTTGAAAAGTGAAAAAAATGTGTTTAGCAGGAAAGCCTTGCGTTTTTATTAGGCTAATTAAGAGGCAATACTTTGGCTGGACGAGTAGTACTTTCGAGATAAAATGATATTCAATACAAACAAACAAAGTAGAGAAGAAAAAATCGTTCGGAAAAGTTGTTGAATAAAGAAGAAGAAAAGGCTAATTACCTGCACCAATAATCAACGCACAATAAGCTGAAGCTACGCATACACATACAAATATATTTGCCAACACACACACACACACACACACACACACACACACACACGCACTCATTTACACATATAAAAGTAAGGCGCCACAAATCTTAATCATAATTATGTTGAAAGCTTTCTTTTCCTCATTCAAAACTGAATCGTAAAAGTGGATAATCTTTGTCTTTTTTTTAAGCAAATTCTATTTCTTTTGTTAGAAACTTCGAAGAGAAAGCTATAAAACATTACGTTCAGCTGGATAAATTTTATGCATTTGCTATTTTCTTAAGAAAAAAGAAAGTGATTTAAAACTTTTTCTCAACTTAACTGAACTGTACGCAGGGTCGTCTTCAAGGAAGAAGAAATTTACATAAAGAATTCATATACAATTCGTTGAATTGGAAATATTTGGATTCTTTAAGGATCGATTTGTGCAGAATTTTTATTCACATTAGCTTCCTAAAACGTATGCGGTTACATGTTCATAGGTCAACTCATTGACTTGGATTTAGGTTCTGTTGTTCCTAACGCCAGAAAAAAACATATTTTGCTTAGATCAGAAAAAAAATATTTTTTTCGCAAAATTGCATTTCATTCGTGAACATGATCTCTTGCAAGGCTAATACTTGGATCGGAAAGTTTGCACATGGGCCATGCAAGACCGTGACCAAAAAGTAACACCAATGTTTGAGTTTAATTGCGCGGACATCGGTCGAATATCAAAACTATTTTTTTTTTCTAAATTGCTGGAACTCGAACAGGCACCTGTGCCAAAATTGGTTAAAAATCAAAGTGATGTTTCCTTCGATGTGATGTTGCGCGCTATGAATTCCTTCCGCAGAGCCGAACTGTTTTCAAGGAATACTATTTGAGCTTGAGGATTACTTTGAAGGCGACGAAATAGATTTCTAATAATAAAGAGATTTAAAAAAGAAAAAAATTAAGTTTCTTTTACTTTTTGGACTCATCACCGCTATCCTAAAAAAGACTAAAAAAAAAACACTCTACAACATTGGATGGGCGCGGCTGACTTTTTCTATTTTCAAAATAAGTGAAAATTTGTATAGGTGTATGAGTGTTGCAGGCTGATCCTTCGAAAAGTTTAGGTTTGTTCCAAAAAGCTTTTTGTAAGCCACACCTTAATTTTTGCGCACACAAGAATGTTTTCCAAACATACTAAGCTGTCAGGCCGGCGCACAGATGGACTGACGGACGGATGGATATGCTTATGTACATTCCGAATTTGGAACTGGTCAAGAATTGTTATATATTTCGAAGCATGCTTTTGCGCGTTACAAAGCCATTGAAAAAATAATGAAGTTTTGATCTATTTTTCCCATTTTCGTGCAGGTACTATAGCACCATCCATAGAAATCCAAATTTTTGTAGATTTACTTTTTGTAGTGTTTGTGAACAATGAACAAAAAACAAATCTTTTATAGCTTTTAAAAAACGGAGGTATTCTTAGGATACGTGACACTACACAAACATGCTCTTCGACCGATTTGGTCCATTTTCAATACCCACCCGCAAGAGCTTCCATTGTTTCCGCCAAATTTGAAGTCGACAGCTTCCTTTTTGTGGCCAGGAATATGTTTGCAATGAACGAACACACGGACAGATATGCTTAAATCGATTCAGAATTTGGTGCTGATCAAGAATACATAAACTTGGTGCGGTCTCTGAAGCTTCCTTCGAGGCTTTGCCCAAGTTTTCACAAAATAGACGCATCCCTCATTCCGCAGTGAGTGCCGTCAGCTTACAAAACTTTCCAATTGTTGCCTACTTACAAAATTCATCCCTAAACACTTGATTACTTAGATTCAAGTCAAGTCCGAGCACCAAACCTTTATTGCTACACAATTATAATATTGCAAGGAGGCGTGTTGAAGAAGAATCGGTTCAACTAGATTAGATTATTTCTCTCTTAGTAGAAAGATTCCGGCAGAAAGGAAACCCGAAAATGAATACGCGCTTCGATTCCAATAACAATTCTCATCAAGATAGTGTAGAGAGCTGAGGTATACTCTTAAGCGTATTGCGAAGCTTCCCATACTTCTAATAAACCGAGCATATCTCTTGCGGTGAGCGTAACGTTTTGTGAATAATTTTAAAATTTATTATATAAAAATTAAAATTTTATAATATGAAGGCAATCAAATGGAATATAAACCAATTATTTGCATAACAAAGCATTACTTAACAAAGATACACAACTTTGTGTTTGCTGTCGCTGCGGTAAATAAGTTAGTAAGTAAAACAGGAAAGAGAAGAAAAGGTTCAAACCACCGCAAGGGGGTGGAGGATTCAAGGTGGAGGATGGGAAGAGGACGCGTTACATCATCAATAACTTATGCTTAAATAAGCACAAAAGTTTTTTGTCAAAAACATTGATAACTAATAATGAAATTTTATGTATGTATAGACAAAATGCGCAAAATTGGCAGAAACTGAAAAGGAAGAAAACTAAAGGAAATCTTTGAACATAAGCAGAAATTATGCAATTATCGTAAAAATTATTTGTTATATAATAAATAGTTTGCAGTTGAACTTTATAAATATAAATCACAAATTTATTATTTATTAGCAATTGAGGAAAATTTCCAAATAAATAGAAATCTGAGAAGTTAAGGGAAACCGAAGAACAAAAATTCTTACGCTTCAATTGTGACTTCAAATGTCACTCACTCGAACTCTCAAAATATTAATAGAAAGTTCCTCGTCATTTCATTTCATTTCTAAGCTTAGCTGGCACCATCACTAGGGAGATGCAACGGAACGAAAGCATCAAATGAACGAACACAAGGAAAGCTTACAAAAAAAAAAAAAGAAAACGAAAATTATTTATCATGGCGCTGACAGTAGAATTTTTTTGGTATGAAAAAAAAATTTCTGAAAATTTGGTGACAAACAGCAGAAAAAACATGGATGCTATGACGGTTAAGAAAATGAGAGAAAAAAAAAACAAGAAAAAAAAAGAAAGAAAAGAAAATCCGCCACTACCGAGCCATTTAAAAAGCAATTAAGGTTTAAAGCAAGTTTTCAAGGAAAAATTTATCTTCTTCATAACACAAATGAGTTGCTTGAAAACTTTCCCTTTATTTTACATCGAAACAGAGGAGAGGCTTTCAAGTAAGTTATTTGCGTAAGAATTTATTCAAGAAAAGAAAATCCCTTAAATATATTTATTAATATTCTCCAGAAGTTTTTTTTTCGAATCTCTTCGATAACACGCAACTTGATATTCAATATTCATTTCCTTCCTTCGACGGAGGGTGTATTCATTTCGTGAAAACCTTTGCAAAGCCCAAAAGGAAGCTTTAGGTATCTCATAAGGTATATATAATATTTTCTTGATCAGTATCAAATTCTGAAACGAATGAGACATTCCGCTGGCCTCTAAAGTGAAGCTATCGCCTTGCTGTAGGCAGGTTGCATATTGAAATTAGTAAAATCCAGCAAGGAGCACGCCTATCGTGCACACTGAGAACACCTTAAAAAAAGGGTTTTTTCGTTAATTACTCATATCCTAGAATAAGTAATAGCAATAAAAAAATGACGTGTATTCTATAGGTGACCCTCTAGCACCGACGTGCCCTCCCAATTGTGCACAGCATCGAAGTTCTATCTTTTTTTGTCTTTTTTTTTAAGGAAAACATAATGTGTTTAAAAGATTTGGCCATAAAAGAATATAATTTCTTTACTTGTTCTTACTTGTTAATCAGTTTACTAGGCTGATATATGAACTGCAGAATCCGATAAGCATGTGTACTATTCCAAGAAATGCACGACTCGTCTGCTCATCCTGACTTTCCAGGAATTCAACACAATTTCCCACTTGTAGATATCGTAGAAAATTTGCCAAATGCCTATAAGCCATTTAAGGTGCAATACTTTTTCTAAGAAAATGTGTAGGTGTCTTATGAAGTAAGAGCACAGCCTTATTTCAAGAGCATGTATTTTTGACCATTCTGGCAGCCGTAAACGTAAGCACCAACTTTTTAGATATGGTCAGAAACGAAGAAACAGTACTAAGATAATAAGTCAATAACTCAATGATTGGGACAAACCAATGATTGGGTTAACCAAAAAAAAAGAAAAAAAGGAATGGAAGGGTTTTGCAATACTAGGCAGAGAATTGTCATATTGCAGCATCATCAAGTTATAACCCCTCTTTGTCCAAGCTTTATTATTATTATAAAGTTAGTCAGAGAATTAAATTCTAAGACTAAAGTCTTAAAGCACTAGCATGTAAGGCTGTCGGATTTAATAAAAAATCTACTGCACTCGAGATTCGAAACCACGACCTTTGAGTTGCTAGTCGAGATTCTTCGCCACTCAGGCGGATGGCAACGCAAGCTTTATTTTCCTAACCACGACCATTTTGTGAAAATAGTCCAGTCTTAGTAACACTGACTCACTTATACTATAATATATATAAAGTACGGTCTGTAATAATCCTCTGTGTCGGTCTGAATATTGAACTACAGATTTTATAGTTTTCAGGGCCACACTTAAGTGCCACTTTAAGAGGATTGGGGGCTATATAAGACGGACGCACGTGTCATTGCTGAGCTAGATAGTTCGGGACACTTCACAGACTTTTACAACCAAAGGCAATACACGTGCTTTGCCCTTAACAAAGCGCACGGACGAAACCTACTTAGCGAATGGGCAGATCTTCAGCCCCAGGCTACCTATGGTCTCCTTCGGCCCATGATTTCTAATGGAAATTCCAAATTGTCTTTGGAAATGCCCGCATAAAGATGCGGAAATTGTCAAACCTGACATCCATGGAAAGGTCCCTCCGTCGCAATTGCAAGTTACTGATGAAATCCATAATCGTTACTTCCAAACAGACATTATTTCAAAGCAAAGATTGTAAGCAAGTGTTCGGTATCTAAAAATTCGATCTAAACCGAATATAATTTTTTTACTTATTTCCATTTCAGAAAATTTTTCTATAAAACATTTTAATATCAGCTAATGCTTGCGTTTTTACATTCATATACGATAAGATTACTGCATTTTTTATTATCAAAGTATCGAAACCTCATGCAATGCTTTTTTTTTTAAATGCTTAAAAAAAATTAAGAATTCTATGTGGAATTGCGTGAGATTTTATTCTGTGTTGGATTTACGTGTTTTGATTGATTTTCATAATATCTTATTTAAGTTAAGTGCAGGTGTCTTTGTTATTTAAAAAACGCATTAACTGCACGATAAGCAAAATGTAATTTTACGTGTTTGGAATGTTTTTGTAATCATTACGAAGAACTTTATTTTTTCATTGTGCACACCTTCTCCCAATAAGATTTGTTATTCTACTTATAGCCTTCAAAAATATCTACCGAAGGTTTTACAAGAAAGAACGCGCATAACTCTTGCTCTCCATTGTCTAAATATATTTATCGATTTCTTCGAGAGAGCTAAAGAAAGTATAGACTTGTACGTCTGTTTTCATAAAAATTGGGCACCAGTTTTTGGCAACTACATAACACTTATAATCGTCAGTAGCAAAAAAGTTCAGTGGCCAGCCATTGGTAGTAGCCGGTATTTCGCAAAGAGTAGCTTTTAGCGATAGCTGCACCGATCGTTACCAGTATGCGATTATTATTATTAGTAGTAATATTAGTAACAGTAAGTAGTATTAGTAACAGTAATGGCCGCAGAAGCTGTAATAATAGCTGTAATAATAGCAGTAATAGTAGGAGTAACAGAAGTAATAATCGTCTCAGCAGTAGTGGTAACAGTAGGTGTAGCAGTGGGAGTAGCAGTAGTAGTAATGGTCTCAATAGTAATAGTAGTAGCATCAGTAGCTACAGTAGGGGGAGTAACGGTGCCAGTAGCTGTAGTACTAACAATAGCTGTAGTACCAGTAGCAGTATTAGTAAAGATCTCAATAGTAGTGGTAATATCAGTAGCTACAGTAGGGAGAGTAACAGTAGTAGTAATTGTCTGAGTAATGGTTAGTATAATAGCAGTATCTGTAGTAGCAGCGGTATATATAGTAGTAGTAATAGTAGTAGTAGTAGTAGCAGTAGTAATGGCCTCAGTATCAGTAGTACTAACAGCTGTAGTAGTAGCGGTAGCTCTACTAGTGGGAGTAGCAGTAGTAGTAGTAGTAGCAGTACTAGTAATGGACTGAGTAGCAGTAGTAGTAGCAGTAGCTTTAGCAATAGCAGTATCAGTAGTAGTAGCAGTAACTGTAGTAGTAGCATTAGTAATAAGAGCAGGAACGACAGACATTTAGTAAAATCTCCCGGTGACCGCGAGTACAGAGATAGTAAATGCAGCGGAATTCCTACCAAAAAACAACCCAGTTTGTATTGAGAAAAACACTGTTCGCGGTTAACCTGCACTCGAATTATGTAATAGCAAGCAGAATATACAAGCAATGTTTGCGCTAAGACGCAAAGCACAAAGCTAATGAATGGCTTGTCGCCTATTACCGGATTATAAGACGCAGGACCCAAAGCTAACTAATGGTTTGTTGCCTATTACCAGAACACAAGGCAAAAGCAGCGATCAATCAATTCAAAGTTATTGACAATATTGTGAAAAGCAAGTCTAGCTATCACTGCATATGATCCAATAGTAATAACTGTACCAAATTTATACATAACGTGATGGTTACAATTTAAAGTCATCCGCTTGAGCGGCCGAGTAGGCAAGAGTCTCGACTAGCAATTCAATGGTCGTGGGTTTAAATCTCAAGTGCGGTAGAGTTTTTAATAATAATACTAATAATAATAATAATAATACTAATAAAAATAAAGCCGAAAGCCTTAGATGGTAGTGCTTTAAGACTTTAGTCTTAGAATTTATTCTCTGGCTAAATTTATATAATATAATAATAATATAATAATTATATAATAATAATAATAATAATAATAATAATAATAATAATAA
>KK502688.1:38135-53798 GCA_000688735.1 Glossina austeni
GAATTTAACTAGCAAAGACACCTACCAATATTAAATAATTCCAATTAAAAATCCAGTTGGATTTTAAAATTTGTATGGTAGCAGAAAATGGATATGGCAGAACACCCAAATGGAGTCTCAAATTTGGGTGTTCTGCTATATCCATTTTATGCTACCATACAAATTTTAAAATCCAACTGGATTTTAATTGGAATTATTTAATATTGGTAGGTGTCTTTGCTAGTTAAATTCGAATTTATCTTTACACCCTTTACTGCCCGGTCTCGGCGTGTTTGTTAACGAATCGCGTTAAATGGTTCCAATGAATTTTGGATTTCACGACATTTTATCTGGTGTGGGTTTTAATTAACAGATATCAACTTGCTGCGACGAAAAACGCCCAGACAGCCGGACAAATGGATTTAAAATTTAACTCTAATGAGGCCTTTACACGCTATGGCGTTATTGGTTCTTGGTTGTTACAGTCGGAGACAGAAATCTTGTCTACTCACTTTCTTCGATAGTGGATATAATAATATTTGATTTTATAAAATATTCGATTGTGTGAGTGGATGTACACTTGTACGTTTCCCATAATAAAGGCTTTAAATTAGATAATACCCGTACGAGTTCCGTTCTCGGAGCTAAATCACAACGCAGCCTTCGCATAAAAAATGCTAAGTTTCTTAAGAATGGGAGAAAGGCTATCGGAGCTTTCTTCAAGGAAGCAAAAACCCGCAGTAAGCAAAGAACGTTAAAAAGCTTTCACACTTTACACACACGCAATACTTGTGAAATCTCAAGGTCCATTTTCATTAACCGTTATAAATGTAAAACTGCCGCTCTGATGATGCGCGTATTATGCTTCTCTTCTCCCTTTTATCGAAGGATCAATAATTTAATATTATTTACTTCCTTTTTTTGTTTCGGTTTTTGAAACTTTTTCGAATCTTTCCTCCTCCTCCTCCTCCTCCTCCTTTCAACTTGTAATTTATTATTTTTACTCTGATTAATTTTTGTCTGTTTTTTCACGTCTTTACATTTTACAAAACACTATCTTAACCGGGTTTGTTTTGCTTTTAGTCGAGGGTAAGTAAAATTTTTAATTAATTTTGCTTGTCCTCCGCAGAGGGGAGGAGCCGTACGTACAAGCCCTTTGTTTGTAGATGTATAGATGTGTAGATAAGTTTATTCGTTTTTTGTTTTAATCAAATCACTTCACACGAACGTCAACGAAACTTTTTGCTGACAAAATAAAAAATTCCTTTATTTAATATTAAAACTTATTTTCCACATAAACCTTAAAACCAATCACACTAAGCTCTATAATTTTCTTCATACATATGTATGAATGTACACTTAAGTTCGCTACAATGTGAACTACAGAGTGAACATATGATTACCAAGAGTTTTTATAATCACTCCAGCTGAGGGCATATCTTGGCTTTTAACGCACTGGAGGAATATATTAACTAGAAGCGTCTTTTTTCTTTCTTTTCAAATAAAAGTCGGTTCTTATTATGAAAAATAGGTTACGCATTGAATGTATAGTCCACCATTTCCCTCTCTTTGCTATCTTTGCAGCAGTAAATAAAAAAATTCCTGTCTATGCAGGAAACGACTAATTTTTGATATCACCTTCTGGAACAGTAAACTGAAAGTCACGAAATGACTCATCGAGCAAAACAAACGTTTAAAGGAGCAAGCGGGATAGCGAGAGCCAGTCGCGTGCTTCTAGCGTTTATTTAATCGAAGTTTTACAATATTATACCGAGCAATTATTTTAGAGAAATTTTTCCCTTGTTTTCGCTTTAATGCTCGGCTCAAGTGCATTAGGTCGGGTCCGTCGCTTTGCAGCGGTTCAGAAGCCTCTACTACTACACTACACCTTTTTGATTTCGTGAGGCAGATATTCCACGGAGAATATTTCGCATTCTATCCACGATCTTGTATTAGTTTAGGTCACCGTAGTGCTTCCACTTTTCAAGAATTTCTTTATCGCACATATCGCGGGATGTTCATGTCTCCGGAGAAACAATATCGCAGACACTTCAGCTTTATCGCATTCACTGCGACATAAAACCTTAAAATAATGCTTTGGAGCGCTATGGAGCACTTTGCACTATTTATTATCCTATACGATATGTGTATGTAGTTGCAATTAGGTTTCCTTTTGTGAAGGCTTTTATATTAATGAATATAGAAATATTAATGAGTTTAGTGGCTAGTGTTGTCCCTTTTTTTGTTTTGTTTTTTGAAAGTTATCGGTCTCCTTTGCACTATACAAGCACAATTAAAAACTTTCCGTTACCACGACAGTTGTTTCCTTTTCCAAACCTTGCTCACGAGACTCAATAGCCATGGAGTAGAAAAATCGATATCATGACAAAAAAAAAAAAAAAACACACACAAACTTTTTTTTTTCAGCTTTGAGAAAAAGAAAAGTTCTCTTTGACTCTTCTCTGATATGATTTCAGTGTTCATCGTCATCGTCATCATCATCATCGTCATCATCATCACCAATCATCGCGTGCAGTTGTTGTTAGGGAGCAAACCACAAACATTGTTTTTTAACACTAAGTCTACAAAAAAAAAAAAATAATTTGAAAGCAAAAAACACAGAGGAAAAAAAAAAATGAAATCAATTTAGAGCAAGGACTAACAACCGACTGCCTCCCTCAGACACGCACACACTTACACGCGTATACATTGAGCTATTACTGAAAATAGGTTTCAATCGTTAAATATACACTGGAGGAGAATTTACAGACTATTCTTAACACTCTATATTAAGACACACACACACATATGCCTACAAACACATATATATATATGAGCGCTTATGAATGTAAGCGTGCATTGGGTGCTGTTGTGGGATATTGTGTGCAAATGAAAGTCAGTTAACAAACAATGTTTTCAAGGACTCTATACATGAAGAGTTTCGATTTCATTATAGGAAAAGAAGAAAACGTTTTTTCTTTTTGACTTTAATACAAAAATGAAAAAAAATAAATAAATAAATAAACATATTTTAATTTGATTTGAACTCATTTAAAAGTTGCTTTCATCTTAAGTGAATGAGCTACACACCCTTTCGAAAGCAATTAAATCTTAAACGGATCATAAATTCTTGCATAAATTTGTAAGGTGTGTTTTTGGCCTGGTTTTTTAGTTTAGAACTCGCCAACAGTTTTGCTGATTATTGCCCTCTTGTTAACGTTTTCTTTTCTTTTCTGTTATTATATTATATTGTGCGGTATATTGGGTTAACAAAAACATTTGCTAATGACTTATACAAATGAAAAAATTTCCCTCATTCTTCGCTATATATCTTCTTTTCTTTAGCGGTTTTCCAACTAATTTACTTTTTTCGTTATTATTTGTTCCATTAGTGTCGTTGTTGTTTACTTACGTTCGGGTGAAGGTTTGGAAAATAAAAGTGACAAGGACAAGGAGGAGTAGCTCATAAATACACCGACATTCTAACAAACCACTATTTCCCCTTCACCTTCGCAAGACAATCTTTGTAACTCATTGCCTCGTTCTGATGATATTTCTTCACTGAACCTAATCTTATCGCTTAATTTTTGCCCTCCAAACGATTTCAAGGGTTTAAATAACACTCTTTAGCTATTGAATTTCCTATAGAGGCATTTCTGCATTCCGGAAAAACGATTTCCCCATTTTCCTTTCAATCAATTTCGTACGCCATGGCTAGTTTGGAATTAAATCAGAGCGCACAGTCCCCTTTATGCCCGATGTGCTTTCGTAGTTCAAAGTAATAGAAATAAATTCACCGCCATCTGGCATTTATTTTATTCTTTCGAGAAAGATCCAGATTAACAAGTCTTACATAGCCCGTGTTGAGCTGTTGCAAAGTCAAGCAATCGTCGTAAATGTCGTAGCAATTTCAATTAAAGTCCATCAACTGTCATCCGCAGCCATGTTAATCTGAAGTTAACAATTGCAGGCCGCGTTAATAAATATTGATATTTGGATATGAACTCCGATTATCTTTATGTAAATTATTTAATCGCCGCATAATGTTCAACATCTCCCACTTCATGACTTCGAATTTGACATCCAAGAAAATTTTTCCCACGCCTTCTGCTTTTCATCTTAACGGCATTCATAGACTACTGTATACCACATGGTAAGTACAAGAAATTTTGCCGTGTTCCTTAGTCCCAGTCCCATGATGTGTGTCGCTGTTTGAAGCTGCCATTCTTTCACGGATGAATAAACGAAAGTGTAAAACTTTAAAATGTAGATATGTAATGGAACGCTATACGAATGCAGTTCCTTTATATCCTTTTCTATTACGCTGATAAAAGGATCGTATATTTGTTTTCTCATTTCATTTATATAATGGTTTAGATATTCTATAAAGTATAGCACGGTTTGGCAACCTTTGTCCTGGAAGTCACCGGGGGACCCGACCCACTTTAGTTCCGAAACTAAAGTATAATTTATAAAAATAAACAATAAAACAGCAACTAAAAATCATTCACAGGTTCAACAACAGGGGAGCCATTGATAGCGAAGAGAACGCTCATAAATAAAGTTCATTCAGCTATGTTTGTAAGTCTTCTCTTAATAAAATATTTATTATTATTTACTAAAAGTCTGTTTTATTACGAAAATATCTCTGATTCAAGAATCTCTTCAATATTCATATTTTGATTAATTTTGACCCGTGGGCAAAAAAAAGTTTGCCGATCCCTGGGTTATAGGACCCAGGAAAAGTAGTCATTTACAATTGCTTTTCACCACTTCCCTCTGTCAGTGACCGTCGTTCGCTCCAGCAAGAGCTTTTGAAACGAATTAGAATTGTCCGGCCGTCGTCGATTAAAATTTCGTCGTGTTAAAATTTCCAAAGGTTCAAAAATTAAAAAAAAAAAAAATTTAGAAATTGAAGGGCACGCCCTTAGTTCACTTCCAAATTAAAGCACCTGAAAGAATCAAATGTCGAACCATGTGGAAAACAAAATTATATTTATATTCAGAATTGATTTCTTTATTTCACTATGCAGATTATCTCTAAAACTCTTTTAAATTGCCATCCAATTCCAATTGGAATTTCCTCTGAACAGCAATAGGAAAATCACTGCAGTGTTTATGCGTTATTCTATAAAGGAAGGACGTATTAGATTTGTGTAAAAATATTTATGAAAGCCAGCAAAATATTTCGCAATTTCTATGCAATTATTCGGGAATTGTAGATAAATAGAAAGGTGTACAAAGAGTGTGAAGATAAATACGAATTTAACTATCAAAGACATTTATCAACTCCGTTAAGCTCCGTAAGAGCTCTGCACTTGTCTACACAAGACGGGTGTCTGTCTGTCAAGGCGTATGGTTGAAATTGGATGCTCTCTCCTTCCGAAAGATGTTGTTTAGGTTGTTTGAAAGGTATTTCCATAAATGAATATTGATCGAATTTCGTGATCTGGCCGCATTAGGCTCTCAAATTCGATCATATGCTTATATATCAAATTTCAAAAATTTGTGTAAAAATAGTTCCGAAGAGTAGAACTTGAATATTTTTAGCTTATTAGGCGTGCCGAGAAGCGTCTTATCGTCCTAATTGGAATGGATTATGCCTCCAAGTACAACCATATCTTGCTCAGGACTACTTAACGAAGCTCGGAGTTAGGTCGTCAACAAAGGTAAGTAAGCGTCTTTGCTTAATTAAATTCGAATTTATCCTCACGACCTTAAGTTTTCGTTTACTTAATTTCTTATCGAGAAGCGTTATAATGCAATTCAGAAAAAAATGTCATGATCTCATTCTTTAAAAATTCACTAGATTTCATTCTTAAAGATTTTGTTATTTGCCATGAGTCAACAGTAAATAATAAGAAATAATAAATATTCGGTTCCGCTTAGTTTTTATCAGAACAAACATTCCTATATAATTCAATTAGTATTTTTTTTTTTAAAAGCGACATTTATTGAGAGTTTGATAACACAAAATAATGCAAAAGTTTTACGGCCTTTCCAGTTAAGATGCATTTAAATGTGTATTTAGAGAGCTGATAAGAAAACGCGATCTACAATGCCAAGATCAATTGAAAGCGTATATTGTGGAACCTGCTCACGAGCAACGGCACTAATTTTATCGCCCCGCCTTTAAACCAGATACGTCAGTTTACTCATCATAAACAGGAGGTACAGGGGTTCGCAAGCGAAAGGCTTCGCATAGTGGGAAATTGGATGCTCAGGTTGCCGTTTGATGAGCAAAAAAAAATACAAGGAAGACTTGACTCTAAAATTTAACTAAACATGGAGGTGACTTTGCCGACCATTTAAATCACCGGTTTTTGCAAGTAGCTACATGGAATCGAAGGTCAGAGACGAAAATATGAAAAGAACGTCGACGTTTTCAAGGGTATGAAGTTATTATAATTTCTTCTATATTGTGGAGGTACATGGGGATGGATCACGTTTAACATCTTTTTCTTTATCGATCAAGGAATGTTTGTGCCTATCTTCTATAGCGATTCCACAAAAGTTATAAGTCAAAGTAATCCATAACGGTGGAAATACATATACGCCAAATATCGGTTGTTCTCGACCATGGCTACTGTGCGTCTGAAATAAAAGTGGCATCGTGTGCATTGACATGTTAAAGATGCAAGTGATTATTTACGATTAGGGCTACGTTAGTTAACTGCTACAAGTTACAAGCACATTTCTCATCTAGCCTGTATTGATGGTCCCGCTTGAAAAATCCAATTTGAGAAGACTACAAAGAACCAAATGTTTTTTAATTCTTTATCAGTACTATGAAAGTCATACAATACTTAGCTCCAATGTAAACACGGTACCAGTGGAAATTGATCTGTTTTCTCAGTCTTCAACTAGGCGCAAACACCTTTGGATACCCAACACTTAACGATTTGAAAATTCCGATGAAAATTCCGATGAAACTGCTGAGATCTTTGATATAAACTGAGATGCCAACTTCAAAATTATTAACATTATGTCAAAACGAGTGTCACAGCCATTACGGGCAAAGTAATTTTATGCTTGTCTTGAAAGGTTCTTTGCAAAGGTCATTGTAACTAGGGCTAAATTGCGAGCCTTGATGTTCTAAATGATAAGCTCTGCGAGCCTTCACAGCTCAAAGTCTCTTGCTTCCTGATTAAGAACATCGTGTTTCCAATGTTCGCTAGCGGAAAAAGTTCAAAAACCATTTTTCATTTAAACTCTTTTAAGCGTCGTTCCAAAAAAACGAAGGATCTTTTAATTTAATCTTTTTATGTAAAGGTCATTAATTACTAACTCTTCGACATGATTTTCATTTTAACGTTCTAATGCTTCTCTAATGCTTCTACAAATAAATATCCACTTCAACTTTATATAGATATTTCCAGCTTTAAAGCTGTTTTCAAAGGTCCATTTCATTTTTACATAGTATTGTAAATAAATATCTTCGAGGATTTTCCAGTTAAATAACTGCTAAAATAAATTACATTTCCCAACACACACAGAGAAAGGTTAGTACTACTTGAACTTCTTACTCTAACACTGTATAAAAATGCTCGTAATCTTTACACATTAATAATCTCTCTAACAGCATATATATATATATATATATATAGACACATATAAATCTGTTCTCTTGCGTATCCCTAGAGTTATCCTTTTGCTTTAAATCCCATTAAGCTTACTTCCTATGGTGAAATTTTAAAATCTATTATATATGTGGCTGTGTGTAGACGGCCTCTGTTTCCATTTATATCATAAAATAAAATTAAATATATATATGTATATATATAATATCCAGGATACTGACCTTTTTTCCTTTGTCCTTCTTGTGTCTCAAATACCGGAATATCGTGAAGAAGAGAACACAAACAAAACAAGGCGGCATTAAAAAATACGTTGTTTCAATTCTCTATCTCTTTGATGAAAAAAGAGAGAAATTGCTTGAACTTAAAAAGAGAACAAAACTTTACTATATATGTGTATATCCACATATAAAATAATTATTATTGTTCGCTTTAATGTTTTATGTTTGTTATTATTGTGATTTCCTTTCTTTCGCCCTCTCGCTCTCACTCTCTCACTATCTCACTATCTCTATTAAATAATTCAAGAAAATGCACAATTAGACCAAGTCTCATTAGTCTCACGCTCAGTTACATAGATAAGGATTACAGTAGTGGCGAGAAATGCTCTAACTTTCTCTTCCACTGTTTACCCGAAGTCTCACACAGTCTCGTTCTCTTTTATTCAAACACTTCTCATGAAATCCCAAAATTTTTGCATATGGGTGGAGATTTTCACGGGTTTTTACTTTTATGCGTTATCGGTAAAAGTTGAGAAAAGCGATAATGCCGCACATAAAAACAAACAAAACACAAAACTCTAATAACAAAAAAATATATTAAAAACTTCCATTTTTTTCTTTTCGCTATTGAAATAACTTTTTCTCATATTTGTAATGTTTGCATTTTTATTCATAATAGCAGCACAAAGGCTTCGAGTTTTATTCTAAAGTAATGCGTATCTGTGTATAATTTCTTCTTTTCTTTTTTTTTTTACAAAAAGCTACTCAGCAATAAGCAACTTTTTTGTATTTTTTGTGTTTGTTTTTTTTGTCATCCTAAGGCTTTATTTTTTTATTCTTCTTCTGTTTCTTCGTCTTTCATTTCATTGCTTCTGTCGCTAATAATAACAGTAGCCCAAGCCAGCAGCAGCATCCAATTGCAGGTATGCAAGCGTGTATGTGTTTGCGTACGTAAGTTATGGACATTTGCTATTGTTATTTTTGTTATTGTAGTTCATAACTTTGTTGGCTTGTGGGACAATGCAAGATAAGCCACTCGTCCAGCTTGCCAGCCAGCCAGCCAGCCAGCCAGCTAGTCAGTCAACCAAGCGAGCAACCAAGTGTCCAAATAAGTTAAGAAAAAATTAAAAATCTTGTTGTGCCTTGTCTTTGGACACACTCATATTCATGCATATACATGTACATACACGTTTACGGATGATTGGTATCTTTTTGAGACGCGACGTTGTAGTCTTACAAAACCGGTTTTTGCACTTTTTTCACCCAACACTTTTTTTTCTTATGCGCTGTTGTTGTTTTTGGAGCTTGCTTTCCCACTTTAATCAGAACAGAGATTTATTGAATTTTTCTTCTTTTTTTTTTTTTGGTTTTTTTTCTTTCGCGGACACTTCACTTAGCCGAAGACAAAAAGGAAACGATGACAGCACACTTTTCTTGCGAAATTCTAAAATTATTTTTATAATACTTTTATTATTCTATAATAAAAATTTCTCTCTTCAATGGAGCCCTTACGATTTGCGCACAAATATGATTTTCAATTCGATAATTCTTTAGGCGATTTTTTATGTTTCTTTCTACACTTATACAGCACATATATAATATTTTGTTTTTATTGGTATTGAAAAGAAGTAGAAGTACACTCCGTTACCTGTGACAACCGTAAACCGAACATTTTTTTATTTTACTAGAAGAGAAAATGACCGACAACACGACAATATAAATATAAATATATATTAATTAATTAATTAATCATAAGTTAAAGTATTTATTGTGTATTGTTAATAGTTTTCTTCTCAATTATTATTTATATTATATATATTTACGCATATTCCCGCGATAAGCAATTGTACACCTTTATTACCTTTATTATTCAAAAAATTTTTTGAACTGACTCCACTCGAAATAAAGTAAAGGCATGCTGGCGAATTTTTCATTTTTCCTGAGACATTTTACTCTCTTCTGACAAAATTCTATTTCTCAGAGTAAATTTACATTTGCTGCACTAGACTCCTGAGTGGCTTTTTGCATTTGCGAGAATAAAATTTCCTTGTTCTCTAGTCCAACGAGCGGCTTAAAAAACTAAATTCATCTGAACTGGCTGAGTAAACTATCTAAATATCTAAAGAGACAATCTATACAATCAAACCTATGTGAAGAGAAAAAATTTTACTCCGTTAAATAAACTTTATTCTCAACTAAAGCCAAAAAGGCATTCAGGGCATTCATAAGCAATGCATACGAAAGTAAATTTTACTCTCACGAATACACTTTTAGTCTCAGCAAAGCCAAAGCCTTCTCCAGGGCATACATAAGAAATGTACAGAAAAGTAAATTTTACTCTGAGAAATATATTTTGTCAAAATGCTTTTCTGAGAGTAAAACTTGCTTTGTATTTTCTTATGAAAGCTGTTTTGAAAATAAAAAAATTTTAAAACACAACGTTTTTAAACTTTAAATCTTCCTTTTTTTAATACATATTTTTTATTACTTTTTTTTTTGTTTACTGTTTGTATTCGTAATTTACGCAATTTTTAATTATTAAGCATTAAGGTATGAATCATATACTAAAAAAAATTTAAGTTACATTGAGAAATATTATCAAACTTCCAATAATAGGAACTTATCGAGTTAATAATTTTAAGTTTTCATAATACTGTTATTCAATTATCTTTCCTCCCTACAATTCTTACAAATAATAATCCTTTTATCTTTTATGTATGAGAAAATCAATTTATTGCAAGATCTAAATATAGTTTTGGAAGAAACTTTACGTTTATATCCAATATTACCATTTTTAAATCGTTTCGATATCTGGAAATGTCTACAATGTTTGGATCCTGAACGTTTCTCTGTCTTTTGGTACCTGTACGGTATGTACCTGCATTGGTAAGGGCATTGGTTTGCTAACGAATGAGCAAATGAGAAGAAAAGCTAAACTCTAAGAAGAAATCTAGAAAATGTTCAGAGTGATTTTCTAATAAGCAATTGTTAGGGTAGTGATTCTCTCTCTCTCTCTCTCTCTCTCCTTTCCAGACACGAACACAAAGTTATCATAACTCAGAGCAAGCGAAACTTTACAGTAACAATGCCAGCAATCTCCTATTGCAAGTGGAAGACATTCAACTCAATCTTTCGCTATCAGCTCGATGGGAAATTTACTCACCCAGCTATCAAAGAGTATATTTAGTACTCTACTAAAGTAATGAGGCTGTTAACGTCGTTATTATTATTGTTGTTATTACTAATAATGTTATTCTCAAATGATTACATTGAGGATAAAAAGAGCAAGCGACTCATTTCAACTGTGCTATGCGCAATAGCTTTGCATTAGTAAGAGATTAGTGCAGAAAGGAAAGAGAGGGAGAGAGAGAGAGAGAGAGAGAGAGAGAGAGAGAGAGAGAGTAAAATTCCTAAAACATTCTGAGCTCTGTTCTAATACCAGGTAAAATAGATTTTATTGTCAAGAGAGGAAGAGAGGATGAGGCGGTTTATGTGTTTTTATTATTCAACGGTTTTAACGGTTATTTATTAAAGACAACAACAACAAAATGAAGTATTTTTTAAACATTAAAAAGCCGGTTATTTATTTATGAAGTTTTATAATTTTGTTAGAAATATTTGTATGCATGTTTTTTGCTCTTAAATAAACTAATTATTCAATATTTTTTAGTCGTAATATATGGGAAAAAAAATTCTCTCAAACAATAATAAAAATAATTATATAATACGCGTTCTAAACATAACAGTTTAAAATGTCTTAAATATCGATTGATCTGTTTTTCGTGTTCCGAAGCAACTCAAAGGACTGATGGTTAGCAGAAACAACGGGCTAGGACCCTTGTTTTTCTACTGCTTTCAAATTAATTTCAAATTTTCAAATTAATTATTTAATTAGCTTTCCGCTCCAACTGTAGTTTGAGCAATTATTGTACATCTTTTTTGTGCTCTGGCCCCTACACCAACGAGTCTAACAATCTTCGTCCAGGGTTGTAATATTCGATTTTGTTTCATTCGTTTCACATTTCATTTAGTTCTTTACGAAGTCTGCAACTTGTATATAATGGTAACTGCAACTTTTAAATTCTGCAACTTGTATATAATGCTAACTGCAACTTTTAAATTCCGCAACTTGTATCTTCACCTTTAAGAAGCCTTCTGCAACTTGCGTCGTGACATTTGTTAAATAAAATCTTTATAAAGCAGGCCTTGGTAAGCAGGTTCGTTTTGATTGGTTGAAGTTTTGTGCACATTCTAAACGGTTCATTTTGATTGGACGTATCTTTGTTTACATTGGAGAAGAACCAAAACAAAAAAGAACATGTGCTGAACGATAAATACTTTAAAGTCTTAAAAAATTAAGAAATAAAAAGAGTTGGACTGCAAAGAAAAAAATTAATTTAGATCAAAATTATAATACATTAATACTTTATGCTAGCCGGATACATATATCGATGTACGGAAATTGTTTATCTGTTGGGATATACTTACTTGCTGTTTGTTGATCAGATTATAAGTGCGCGGTGAGAGCTTACGCTTGCTTCCACGAAGTCTATAACTTATTTCGGAACACACTTTTCCCACGAAACGTTACAAAATCAATTACGACACACGTTCAGGGAAACTGCCAACAAGCTGCTCCGACCACGATATGACTTACTTATTATGAACGGTATAAATCTTCAAGATATGGGCAGATTTTAAAGTTCTTTTTTAGTGAACGCTTAAAGGAAATGAAGAACTTTAAGAAACACTTTGAATTGTCATATAAAGGATGGTTTTCTACTAAATACTGATTTTACATTCGATAATTTAAAGGAATTTACATATGAAATATCGAAAATTTTCAAAATCGGTTCAATATAACTTTTCATCTAATTTAAAAAGAACATTCATTTTGTTTCATACATATATAGAAGACGTTATAATAATAAATTTATTGATTTTCAACAAAATAACTGAACGTGGAATCTCTAATTAACAGCACGATACCGTCCAGACAATACAAAGAAAACCGTCTGACCAAAAATCGATATAAACTGTTATTAGGAACCTTACTACCAACGGAACCTTATGTTGGTTCAAAATTCATTCCTAAATTATTCCTCGATCACTCCCTCTTCATTGTGTCTTCAAGAAAATTTCCCAATTCATGGAAGATATAATTGCGAGTGGAATGGATTGAACAAGCCAGAAGGGAGACAATATTAATCCTGAGAAGTATCTTTCTTGGCCGCTATCCTGACAGATGTATGGACACAATTTCATTTGCGTGAACACCAATAGATAACTGAGAACGCAGACTTTCGGATTAATCTCATAAATACTTTTGCAAACTATTTTTCTGCATTTAACTCATATTGTGATCGATTGTTTTTTAAAACTTTTTTTTCATTTTCCGCAGACTGATAGACCGAATTAGCTTCATATTCAAAGTCAATCTGACTTAGGAACATATATGCAAACATTCAACGAAGAAGAATGAACTGCAACCGTGGATGAATTGAAGCGATAGTAAAAAAATCGAATCACAATCCTGAGGTGGTTGCTAAGATATTTTTTATGTCATAACTGAAATCCGAGAGAGAAAACTTCGACGAGATGAGGCCAAACTTCACTGGTGGATGTCCTCCTCATATTGGGCAATCGAGTTGTCTTACGACGAGACAAGACTTCGACAAGATGAGGCTAAATTGCACTGGTGAATATAGTCCTCATATTCGACGATCTAGTTGTCTTACGACAAGACGAGGCCAAACTTCACTGGTGAGTCTACTCCCCATATTCGAGAATCTAGTTGCCTTACGACAAGACGAGACTTCGACGTGACGACTTACCAGACTTACCTGCTGACTATACTCCTCATTTTCGACAATGTACTGCCTTACCTGCTGACTATACTGCCTTAGTACGCACAAGCAAAATCATTCGTATTGAGTGATAGTGATTGCAATCGATTCCTATTTACCGTCAACCTTAAGTGCTGGGCAATTGCTAACCTAGAGATTATTATTTTATTTAAATCTTTTACACACAGAGCCAAGATATCATATCACGTACACTTTCCACACATCCATTCGCTAGGGATTTCGAACCTCATCAAAAGATACACATAGCGTATGAGTTATAAACAACTTTTCCACACTCTGAAAACTCATTGGTGTGTGTAAAAAAAATGTTGTGGAAAAACAAGTCAAAATATCTCAAGAGGGAGAGGAAGAAACTGTTGCCCTTAGCACGTGACCCAATGCACTTGTCTAGTTTACAGCACATGCTTAACATTGGTTAACACGCCAACATCCATCCAAACGAGAGTCAAGAAAAAATGGAATTTACGTTCAAGTCAAACCTAAAAAAAATGATAATAAAAAAAAGAAAAAGAAACAGAAAAAGAAAAAGAAAAAATGAAACGAACATATTTTAGGTGAAACTACGAACCCGAACCCGAAATGAACATTAATACCCTTGTACGTGGAAATCAATTCACATACACATGCACTTACGTAAATGAAATTTTAAAAATTGTCTATTAAAACATTTATTTGGAGCACGAAAGCGTTCACGATATCACTGCTAACCATGATAAGCGTCCATGTCGCAATTGCTGTTTGCTATTGTTTTTGTTGCTATTGCTTTTATTGTTATTGTAATCAAAGTTTTACTCAAGTGTTAAATTACTGTTTTTAGGTCTAGCAAATGGTCCCAGTTGGCTATCAATTTTTTTTTTCGGTTTCTTTTTTTCATTTTGCAAACTTTGAAAATAAATTTTTATCCATGTGCAGGATTTTTTCCTTTGTTTTCTTCAAACGAGTACATATATAAGTTTTTCTTGGGTGGGTTTCGCGATTTTAGCACAATTTTTGCTTTTTTATTTTTTTTGTTTTTTTATTTTTTTTATTTGAAGGTTTTCAGATGTGCGGTGCACGCGGTGCTCTGTTGTATTCCTGTGGTTTTCGTTTTTATTAGTTTCGAGGTTTGACGACATGGTATGCTGTCGGTGACGGTAATTTTGTTTACCTTGGTGGCCATTATTGAACAGCAATTTCTTGTTTTTTTATTTTCTTTGCAAAAATGTTATCCAGAATTTCTTAAACTTTTCAACCTGAAGATGCAAAATTTTCTTCAATATTGAGCAAAACTTTGTTCTGGACTGAAGACCACGCCACACCCTATTTGGGGCGATATGGATTTCCGTACATAGTTTCATGGAGAGACATTCACATAAAAAATCCCGAGTCTACTGAATGAGACCTTGATGATACTGACGCGAATAAGCCCAAAGCCCTTCCGCTACTAGAATAAATATTCCGAGCTTGATAACGCAACATGGGACTCCTCAGATAGACCATTCAATCCCATACGCTCGTCTTGGTATTCTTTGGAGAGAAGTTCACATCTTCGAATGAGGATAGAACCAAAGTTGCCCAGCGATTCGACGATTCGTCAGAACAGTTTTCATCACTGCTTCAACGTTTTGATCGGTTGTTTACGTGCTTGAGCGTCCAAAGCGGGCGTCGTCATTAATATCTGCTCGACTTTTTTTGACGAGCTTGTACCACTGATAAAAGCTTTTTTTTCTCAAAGTAAGCCAAACACAACACAACACATCTGACTTTTATGTATGTCAAGAATAAACTAAAAATGCTAAATGGCGGATAACATCAACCTTAGTAGGGGGCATAGGTACCAACATAACAAAAGGGGGAAAATACGAATATTGAATGTGCGTAGCGCACGAAATTTGAAGACACCTTTTTTTTTTTTGAACACACCTTGCATTCGTTAGACTCCATGAGCCGATTGCATCTGGTAAGGAACCCAGACTCACCTCGCAAAGAAAATTGCCTTTTCGTTACGAACTAAGGTGCTACGAATAGTTGTGGATATGA
>KK502688.1:65279-77611 GCA_000688735.1 Glossina austeni
ATAGGCTTTTAGGCTTTAGGTTATGGACTTTTAGGCTGTAGGATTTTAGGCTATAAATTTCTAGGTTATAGGCTTTTATGCTATGGGTTTTTAGGCTTTAGGCTATAGATTTTTAGGCTATAGGCTTTTAGGCTGTAGACTTCTAGACTTCTCTTATATGCCAACAAAAAAAACACACTCTCACGTTTACCCGAAGCATTACTTTCTGACTTTAATGCGGAGAAAGTTACCGTTCAAATTTTATGAGTCACTGTCACAAAGGTATGCTGATTATAGTCGATTGATGCAAGCCGCGCCTTTGGATTCGAACAGGTGTTCAGGCATTGTCCTTTCCAACTGACTTCTCTCAACATCACCAACTCTAGCATCTCGAATGATTGATTATCTTCATTTGCCCCCGAAAATTCCCGGCCCAAAAAGTCCCTTCAAACTGATTAACATTTTCAAATCTTTAATTCATTCAAATCGTAAGATCGTTTATTTCCAAGAACGAATGTAGTTGCGAGAGTCGATTGGAAAATCGAATCGAATCGAAATAATGCGCTTACTTCATAATGGCTTGCATTTCAGTTGAGAAGCGTAATATAGTGGAAAATGTATTTAATTTATCTTCTCTGTCAGTTGGCCTAACAAGCATTGGAAAATATGTGTAGAGCAGCAGGAAAGTCATAACATATTTTTTACAAGCAAAACATGTAACGATTGTTTGGTTTTCTTTCTTTCTTGCTTTTCGTTTTGCTTTTATTTATTGTTATCAATCACTCACCGCATTGAAATGGAAGATGTAATAACAGTATATCTGTAAGTGTAAGTGTAAATCAAAAAAATGAAAAAAAAACGAAAAAAACGAAAAAAAGAAAAATCAAAACACAACCGACTTATGGGGTCGCCAACGGAAAGCTATGAAAGAGGAAAACCAGATACACCTGTTTGCTTAAAAACTTTGACACAAAGCGTTGCGCACATGTGCATGAATAGGTAGGTATCGTGAAAACAAAAACTATTGGGTTGGGTGCTTGCTTGCTTGGCTGGCTGACTGACTGACTGACTGGCTGGTTGCTGGTTGCTGGTGTAAATGTGTTGCGTGTTTTTTCGGCGATTTTTCATTCATCAATGAATTTATAAACGTAAGTAAACGTTTGTAAGCGTCCTTGTGTGTGTGTGTGTATGTGTGTGTGTATGTGTGTGTGTATGTGTCTATGGCTGTGCATACTTGTTGCTATCATCATTGTTATTATTGTAGTTTTTTTTTATTGATTACTTTCGCTTGTAATATTTAATGTTTTGTTGTTAAGTCTTTAATTTACATCCGGATTTTGGGATAGCACGCACATATGCATGTATGTGTGCATTATTGCTGTTGTTGTTGTTGTCTTCAGTAAGTAAGTCACTATGTTTTTCGATCCATGAATTTTGTTGGGGCGACATATAAAAACCGGCTTAATTTTTTTTGCAAAAATATATACAAAAAAATTTTCCTATTTTTAAATTTGTTTTTATTTTTATTATTATTTTCATTATTTCTCTTTTTTAATGCAATTTGACACAAAAACGTTTTAAAAGTGAAAACAGCAGAGAGTTTACTTAACCTCTTCTTGAAAGACTTTCATTTTGTTTTTTTGTTTGTGTGTTTGTTTTTTGAATAAAAATGTTTTGCTTTTTACGAAAACAGGGAACTAATGCTGCAGCATTAACTGCTGCTTGCAAATTAAGGGCGAGGGTGAAGATGCAGGAAGTTTTTGGTTTCAAAAACATAGTTAAACACATTACAAAACTTTTCATTTCAATTGCGATAAGTTTTTGTGTAAACAAGCGTCAGCGCTCATCACTACCAGTAGCAGTAGCAGCAGCATCAGCGGCAGCAGCACCAGCAGCAGTAGCAGTAGCCCAGGCAATATGTATGCAAATAAGGAGACAAAATATGCGAAACATTACTAAACCCACACATATACATATATATATATATATATATATGTATATATATGTATGTATATGCTTAAATGCACACCCTGAGGCATGCATGCATGCACACATGCACATGTATGTAGAAAATTCAAGAAATTAAAATTGGATTACCACACACATTTCCACACATACACACACGTACACATGTAACATGTAAGCTATGTAGCGTAAAAGCGCCTCTGACAGGCGAACATACAGTTACACATACTTGCCTAACTTGCAGTTAAAGAAAAAATCGAGTTAATTAAATTGTTGCAATTTACATTGTTTTCGTTTTCATTTTCGTTGTTTGTTGTGTTGTTGCTATTGTTCCTGTTGTTATTGTCTTCTTCTCTATTTGTTATGCATAACGAGATGGCTATCGAATGAATATCAAGTTGGATCCGTGGCGGCCAGCAAATTTGGCTCTTTTTTTGCCATAACAAAAGGGACTTTCACTTATCATAAACGTCCCCCTATGGGGACGGTATACTAGCCCGTTCATTCTTTTTGCAACATTCACAAATATTGTGCTTTGGACACAAGAGGTAGGGGTTGGGATTGGATTAGCATTTAAGAAAGAAAGAAGTTGCTATGGATCCATCCCGAGTATTTTCTCTTCATTTTTTTCTTTGTTTTAAGATAAAGGGAGGCGGAGGGAGGAACAACTGTAACTATTTTTTGGAAGGATGTAAGGAAAATTGATAACGAAGACTGTTGAGGGCATATTTAAGTTTTAAAAATAAAAAGAAAGAAATTTTGAAAAATATCAAAAAATGGCAACACTGGAATCATTCTTGCAATGTGTCTGTAATTTAAATGGCTCTGTGGCAAGGAGGGCAATTCGTTCGAATTTGTATTGAAAACAAAAGGTCATTGGCGTGACATGTTTATCAGGTAAAGTACTTTAAGCATATATATCTCATCTGAATGAAAAACTTCACTTTTCATGCAAAGAAGTTTCGATCTCAATATCGAACATTTTCCAAAAAAATATAATTTTCAAAGGATTTGAAAAAAAATCGCATTAAAAGAATAAAAGTTGTTGAACTTACACTTGATGCCGCCTTAAAGAATCGCTTAAAACTTCAAGTATCCATACTGGGAACTGCTATAAAACTCTGTGTGGATTGTCAAATTGTTGTTGTTGTTGGATCCTTTACAATTTTGCTAAGCGCATAATCCTAATTCTATATCTTTCTTAAATATGTAAAGGATTATTTCAACAACAACTTACGATGACTTCGCTTTTTAAGCTGCTAATGCCTTCGTGGGACCTTACTTTGACGAAACGAAAAATCGGCTTTGACTGCGCCACATCTTCGCTCGCTTGGAAGGTAATTTTATTTCATTCAGTTACGCCCGCGTCTCTATATGAGTAGAAGTCTAAACATCTCAAAGACGACAAATAAAAAGCGTTTCTTTAGCATAATCAATAATACAATTTTCTCAAAGCATCGGAGAGGATGTCATGTGTTTAATCTCGATCATATATTGCTTCGACACTTGAGATCAACGAATACTGATCGATTATCGATCGAGGATTATGAAACGATTGAAGCATCGCACTGCTATCGAAAGAAGACAGACGTCGTAGCTCATATTACGAATGGAATGCATTCACAGTTACTTGGAAACGAGGTAAGAAATTGGTTTCATCGAATCCGATCGGTTAATCACCTGTAAATCAAATTTTCAAATTTTTAGGGATACCTTATGAGCTAAAGCTTCTGATCGCCATACCTTTCGTATTCAGGAACTCTTCATATTCCCGTTCTCCTCGTCTCGGCTGTGCCTCCTCTTTCTCACACTTTGAAAATATGGTTTTCATAAATTTAGCTTGGGAGACACATGTCCATTTTCCATCGTACCAAAAAGGCTTCATACTTATCTACTTGTCTTAGACATTCTTGGTCACATCAAATTAACTTCAAAGTTACCGCACGTCCGTCAACCTTTTATAAAACTTAAGAACTTTGCAACCCACTAAGAGTCTAAGAGTCCTTTGTAAATCTTTCAATCTTCAAAGACTAATCTCTTTAGCGGACCCTTTAAAACTATTCCCCTTAACAGATGTCCTATTACCGATGTCGCACTTCAACTAAATCGTTTACTTTATTTCTGCCATATGGCAGTTACTTCTGTTTGCACTGGAATATCTTTCTATATGATATAGTCTCAGTTGTGTGATTCGCCTACGAATGCGCTGAAGGTGTGCCGACTTTCATTATTCGTCCTAATATTTCTTATACTTACACCTTGATTTTTTTTATATTAGATTGAATTCCAATAAGAATCTAAACAATAGATGAATCGTGTATATAGATAGCAAATAATAAATAAATTAATAATAAATAATAATCATTTCTACTTTGTCCGTGAATATCATCTACTTTTCCAGCATCGACAATAAGAGAAGTAAACGAATTACAAAAAATTGTATGGCTTTCTTGACGCACCGCGAACCTCAACATTGGAAGCAACTGTGTTGGCATCATTTTAATCTAAATTCTCAACTTTCTTATATAGAAAGTATTTGTTCAGTATATTATCAATATATTGAATGCTTTCATTGTGAAATTCTTTTCTACACTTTCTGCACATCAGGTGCCTCGTTCAGAGAACGTTGCTACTTCCGCCTTTCCCTTTACTTCTACCCTTTGAAAGCCTCTCTGAGTTACAATTCCATACAAAGGAAAAAATTCAGTCAAGAGAATGAATCTATGCCGGAATGTTGAAGGTTTAGGTGAAACAATCTTTCGATGCGAAATGATATCAGAAAGATTTCTGTACTGATGAACATTGCTTTGAATAAAGATTTGCATAATAAATGATCAATTTTATTGAAAAAAAGGTCTTTCAAAAAAATAAAAGTATATAGCAGAATATTCAATTAAAGCCATATATATGAGGTTCTCTCCTGTTGAAGTGTTTGTTTCTTTTTTTCTATTTAATGGAAACATAAAAAGTAATAAATTGCCCGAAAATATAAAGGATTAATTTTTACTCTAAATAAATTGAAAAAAATATAAGATATAAAAATTTTATTCAGCTATAGGCGAAGTTTCTTTATACATTTGCTTTAGTCCTCCGAAGTATTAGGTTAGCATAACCGAACGAACAGAGATGGTTTCAATTCATGCTACACTGAGCACTGTACGTGTCCTTTGACCGTTTGAAATCATTTTCAACATTAATCTCTTTGACGAAGGGACAGACAGAGGGACAGACGTGCCCTTATCGTTTCAGAATATGCAGGTGACCTAAGAATGGAGCCTTTCCATTAGCCAGCATATTAAAGCAAACGCTTTGACGAAACGAAAATATCTCCGTCATCCGGTGTTGTAGGTATAAAAAGAAATCCATTTGAAAATTTCTTATGCAAAAACGCTGATATGTGTCGGGCTGGTGTGCATTTTTTGTGTTTTCTTTTCCTTCTAACATAACTTACTCAGCTTTTGTGTGTATTAATCAAACGAAGAAGCACACACACAAACAAATGCACATATTTTCAAAAGGTGGTCTCACTTTTTATAAAAATATGCATATGCAGATGTAAGAAGATGAAGAAGAGGAAAAAGAAAAAGAAGAGGACGAAAGAGCAAAAAAGATAACAGACCGTTACACTACGCATACGCTATTCGATGAAATATATGCAACAACCACAGCCACAGCCACAGCAAAGTAAACTGGGCGGAAAACGTTCTGCTTTGTTAACGCTACATATTTTCTTGTTAAAAGAGTTTATTTGTTTTTTTCGTTTTTTCTTTTTTTTTTTTTTTTTTTTGACAGATCCGCTAATGGTGTAATAGATATTGCACACACATCATACCCATACATACACACGTACATATGTGTAATCGTCTGATGTTAGTTATGTTATGTGGTTAGAAGTAAACGAAATTTATGTATATATATATATATGTGTGTGTGTGTATGTGTGTTTGTGCGCGTGTTTTGTTAACGGCATTAGTAATAATTTCAACGGCAACAGCGGAAGAAAACCCAGAAACAAATTATATCGTTTTGAATAATGTCTTGCAACAAAACGTTCTGAAGTCAATGAAAAGTAACGCAGCGCAAAATTTTTGGTTTTGAAAGAATTCTTTCATATACGCATTCTAGGTTACAATCCGACAATCCAGATGAGAGTAGCAGTGCTCGCTTAAATCATAATTAAGCACTTTTGCCCACGTGATAGCCTGGAAACCAAGAATTCTCTTCTTCTACTAAAGACAGTGTGACAGAAAGAGAGAAAGAGAGAGAGAGACCGAGAGGGAGTTCTTTAAAAGAATGAAAGAAAGCTTCCCACAGATATCTAATATGCGGTGATGATGAGATGGCTCGGACTTCTTTGAGTTCTGACAGCCTCGGTACTTAATAGTTTGTTAATTTCATCCTAAAAAGGGGCGTATTTCCACATTCGATATAAGTAAAAAGGTTAATCAAAGCAATCGCCTCAAATTGCGTATCAAAAATAGGTTTTCAGGTGAATAGGTACTGAAGTCTAGGAAGAGACTTGTGATGGCAGATTTAAATGGAAAAGTCTTGCTACTTGATCAGAGTAGTAGAATAGTAGACAGTAGTTGTATCCTTTAGAAGACCATGCTCAGGTCAGAATTGAGTATAAAGAACTCTTCACATTCTTTGGATGGATGTAAAGGAATTAACGTACCGAGGTTCTCGCCTTATTGCTGTGATGCTGTGGTGAAGTAAGTTAAAAACGTCCATGAACACTACAAAGCAATGCTGCTAAGGAAAGTAATTACTGGGAAAGTAAGAAAAAGGGGGCAAGAAAGAGGTGAGTTCTGAGTACTATGTTTTTACACCCGCTACCAAAGGATGAGAGGTGTAATCATTTTGTTAAAAAGTTTACCACACTCAGAAGGAAGCATCCGAGATCCAACATAGCATATATATATACCCTCATGTCCATCTGTCCGTCTGTCCGCCTGTGCAATGCGGACATGGTTGTAAAAATGCTCGTGGCAGCGAAAATGAGTCTTTCGACCTCAAATTCGACAAAAACATTACAAGTTCTTGCGCGCAGACTGATATTGAAAATGGGCCAAATGGCTCGAAGTGCACACCCACAGGCCCACGTAAACTGGAAACACATCTCTTTTTCAAAAAGAATAAGAAAATGATTACTTGTTCACTTCTCATGAACTCTAGTAGATAAATGTACCAAATTTTGAACACATATTCTATGGGCCTGTTAGGCCTATAAAAAAATGGAAAAAATTGATCACGCCTACCCAATATTAATGTGTATCAAAATTTAATTTTTTTTTCAATACCTTTATAAGGCCCAGAAACAAGCCGTAAAGTATATAAATACTTGGCCAGTTGCAAACTTGGAATGCACTTAAACATGTCCATCTGTCCGCCTGCGCAACTTTGTAGTTTTTGTGGTAAACATTCTTCCGTTAGCGAAAATGAAGATCTCGCCTACAAATTTGGAAGTGACTTAAACTTTTCCAAGAACACGCGTGCAACGCCTTCATGCCTATGCGACAAAACGCTTTATTTTGAAAATCTTAAAAATCAGCCACGTCCACTCCGTATTATAAAGCACTATTTTATTTATTTTTTTTGTATAAAGGTAAGCGGCATAAAAACTTTTTTATTATGCAAGTAAGATGGAAGGACATAAGAACTCAAGGCATCGCAAGGTTAGATGCAGTCTATAAGGTGATAGGAGAGAAATATTAGGAAAATGAAGCCTTTTTCACGTATTTTTTTGTTCTTCGAAAATTGTTGTTGTTATATAAAATCGCGCGTACACATGCACATCGTTTCGCATAGGACAAGTGAGTGCTGTTCACAAATATTCGCGTTGTAATGGTCTTACGCGAATTGCTTTCATTTCAAGTGCAATAATATGAAATAATTTCATTATTAATTCAATTTGGCGAACGAGTGTAATTGGCTTAAATTATTATTTTCATTTACGAATTATTTTATAATTAAATAATAACTAAAATACGTGCACTCACCCGGTAGTAACGTTTAAACGATTACGAGTACGCGTCGTGCAAATTAATAAATGCATTAATTTATCATTTATGTCGGTGCAAATGAAATGAACTAATGGACGGCCTTCAAATCATTAATTTTGTTATTGTTGTTGTTGTTGCTTTTTTTTGATTTTTTTTTTTCAAAGATTAACTGATATCTAAGCAAATAAAAGAAATGAATCCATTACTCGTTGAGAGATACTTAAGAAGACAAAAAAAAAAAAAAACAAGTAAATAATAATAAAANTCCGATGAACTTTAAAGACTTTATCGAGCTTTGCAGTATTTCAACCTAACTTTCCTGTGTTTACGTTTTTCGTCTTTCAAGGGAAGCTTTCGGAACTTTTCCCGGCATCATTTTGGCGTATATGGTTTCTTATCCACTTACGATATTTCGGACCTTTTCCCTTTTTTGGCATGCGGTCTTTTTATTTAGATTGAATTCTTTCGCAGGCAAGTCTGGGATTAATGTCTTTAATCATTTTTAACTCCTTTTCTTGCCTGCTTTGACCGCTTTTTTGCTAAAATTTGCCAAAAATACCGATAAAAGCGAGTACTATTTTTACTAAAGCGGCCAATATTCCAACCCGTCTAAACTAAAATCCGCCGTATTCTGGGACGAGGAACAAGTTTCCTGTTATTGCTCGCCGCTGCAAACTATCTTTATTCTCTGTACTCAGCGCGTGCAATATGAGCCGTCCTTCTCGAAGAACCTCTTATGTTCACGTTGTGACTCTAGACATCCGTGTGAATAAAACTTAATACAAAATCATTTTCCCACAAACTGCACAGACATAAACAATTTACAATAGTTATGACTTCCGTAAGATCTGAATCAGTTTCATATGTAGAGAAGTAACAAAGTTCCTGCCTTAACACAATCATCAATACTTTGATCATTAGTTTAGAAGGATTTGCTTTATCGACACGACGTTGGTATTTTTCTATGATTTACATAAAAGCGTTGACCATAAAGCTCTCTCAAACTTTGTTAAATGATTCAGAAAATACCTGAGAATTGTTCACGAATAGTATTCTTACACAATCTAATGTTCAAAAAAAAAGAAAAGCCCTTTCCCTAGAATAGTGATGAATGTATTTGCAAGAGAAACAGGAAAAATAAAAAGTAAAAAAATTATGTTTGGTCGTGGCCGAACCTTTTATACCCATCATCGTTATCCTAAGAAAAGACAAAAAAAGTAAAGGAACTAAATTTTCATGCTCTATAATATGGAATGGGCGCGGCTAATTTTTTCTATTTGCAAAATACGCATACGTATGTGGGCGTGTCCTTTGAAAGGTTCAGATCATTTCCAAATTTTTTTTGAAAATTTGTAGACGATATATTCGTTTTTGCAGACAGACACATGGACACACGAACAGACGGACATGTTTAGAGGCATTCCAAATCTGAAATTGGCCATTCTAAAGGTACCGAAAAAAAATTAAATTTAGGTGCACTGTAATATATAGGGTAGGCATGCTGAATTTTTCGATTTTTCTATAGGCGGTACAACTTCGCCCATAGAATATACGTTCAAATTTTTGTGCATTTATCTGCTGTAGCTTATGAGTAATGAAAAAAAATCAATTTTTTATTCCTTTTGCAAAACAGAGGTGTTCTCAGTTTAGGTGGTGCTGTGGCCGTGTTCTTCCATTGATTTGGCTCATTTTCAATACCAACCTGCGTGCAAGAACTTCCAAAACTTTTGCCAAATTTTAAATCGGTAGTAAATAGTAGAATGTTTACAAGAGACATTACTCAGACGGACAGACGGACAAGCTTAAATTGATTTAGAATTTGATGCTGATCAATGCTGATATATACACTTTGTGGAATCCATGATGCTTCCTTTTGAGCATTGCAAGGGTCTTAACAAAGTGNAACTCTAACAACTAAATATTTCAGTCCTTTCGTCCGTCCATCTGTCTCTCTGCGCAACTGTGTAGTATTTGTGGTAAACATTCCCCCGTCAGTGAAACAGCCCTCCACATCACCTGCAACGCCCACACGCTTGTGCGACAAAAACTTTTATTTTGAAAGGACACTCCATTCTTTTGAATGATAATATATATGAAAATTACTGTATAACTTTTCATACAACCCAATGTTTTCTTGGTAAAAGAAGGCCATCTAGCATTAACGCCCAAATCTGGAACGGAAGTCTTATATAATTTTTCTTTGAAAGAATGGTTAAACTAGAGATTGCCACTAACGAACATATATTTTTATTATGCATCAAACTACTTGTGCAAAAGTGAATGAACTTCTTAGTTGTCTCTACGTACTTGATAAGCTCTCACCATTATTTCCAATATTTTATACACTTTTTTAACATATATTCACTTTTCTTTTCTATTATTTAAACACATACACCGAACACTTTTTTTCCATTCCCTCTCTTTCTCTCTTTTTCTCTCTACCTCTCCCTCTCGCCATAATCCATTATCTTGTAGAAATGTATATTTAAACATGTTCTTGTTGTAATCCACACCTTCGAACTGACTAAACTGTTGTCCAAATATTCACACTTACTTGCGTTGCATTCGGTAACCTACCGTTACATACATACATGAATGTACATGTATGTGTAAAGTTAATTTAAAATTGATGTTGTGTGAAGGCGGCTGTGGCGCTCTATGGAAAGATGAAGATTTATTTTGTGTCATATCCAAAATGAAAACAAAAAATATGAAGGAAACTGAAATTCTCCGAATATAAGTGAGGGGGTGACCGAGAGCAAGAGAGCAAGAGGTTGAGTCGCGCGTATATATGTGTGTATATGNATTGCGATTGCGATTGCGATTGCGATCGTGTAAGGTGGTCGAAAATGAAAGAGATGCTGGCAAAAACAATGCAGACAATTAGATAAATTGTGAATTGTGACAGATATTGAGTTGTCGGAAACGTTCCTTTTTTGTCTTACTACACAGAATGAAACGACATCAACAGCAAGACGATAAAACAGTGACTTCTCAATCTAGGAGAAATATTTTTCCTCCCCACAGCTTTCGAGCAAACTCATCCTGGCCATACATACATTGAATGTATAATAAACGCTTTTGCGTTTTTCCTTGACTGGCAATCATATTATTTCCTGCGAAAATCCAGGTAAGACTGCATTTGCAGAGTGCTTAGGCACGAATCTTCGTATAAAACATACACGGGCTGAGTACTGATGTCTTGATACATACAAGAAATCCTTTCTGGGGATTTAGAATATGTTTGTTCAACATATCTTGAAGACGTGTTCTCAACATGTGCCGTTACACTCTGCAATAAAAGTCATTGCTTGCGCAGTATATTTCTCAAAAATCTTGAACTTAACATCTTCACCCCCTCCGCAGTTTTTACTTCTGAACTGATATACCTATTGCATCATTAAACAAATGTAACCGTTTCCAGGTCCATTTTCCTGCGGTTAGAATGCTCAAGTAGTTCAACATTGGAATAAAAACCCAAAGCTTTTTGTTTGCACTTGTAGTGGCTCTCCAAGAAGACATTCAAAAATTCCTTTCGTAGATATGCCAATAATAACTCAAATGCGCCCCTACACGCCACAAACCTTCATGTTATGTTCACTATATAATTATGTAAAAGTTCTTCAAAATATTTACCCATTAAACAAATTTTCATGCTTGTAAACTGCGTGATGTTAAGGTGACCAAACTTACTAACTATGCTTTGTATATTCTATAGTCCTTTTTGGACGGATGAAATAAGTACAGTTCACAACAAAAAAGGCGAAAGTAATGGTTTTTAAAATTTTTGCTTAGCTCATAATGGCTAGAAAAAAAAAGAGACAATCGTCATGACGTCCGAGATATTTAATTTAGGATTGATGCACTTACCCCGCCGTATTCTGCTTTCCAAGACCCGATCCCATTGATAATACTGCTAAGAAAAAAAGGAATTCTCCATGTTCAGGGTCCGCCGCACTTATTTTACAATTAACACATTTTTCGACAGGTAGAACATGTGAGAACAATACAGAACTATTTTCAAGTTTCTCTCTTGTATATCCTATGAGTAATGAGCAGAAAACGTGAGAAACAGATAAAATAAAATCACTTATAGCTTTGTGTAGGCGTGGACGATTTTTTCCATTTTTGTACAGGGCAGGAACTGACCATAGTATATAGGTACAAATTATTATCGTTATATCTCTTGTAGACTACAAGTAACGAGCAAAAAAGGAAATTGTTTTTATTTTTGTACTATGGTTGTGTCGTTTGACCGATTTGTCCCCTTCTCAATTCCAACATGTGTGCAAAGATTCCCAAAGTTTCTGCCGAATTTGAAGTCGATAGCTTCACTTTTGCGATTAGGAGAATTTTTACCGTAGACACAGCCAGACAGACGGATAG
>KK502688.1:81162-98672 GCA_000688735.1 Glossina austeni
ACATTTTCACAAGTAAATGTACGTGGAGGTGTTAGTGGAAGTATAAGAAATAAGCAAATATGCAAATGCCGTTGAAAAGAGAGGAGGAAGTTATAGTTGAAATGTTCATGAGAAGCACTTTGTGAAATACGAAATAGTTAAATGTGTAGTTTTGACAAAAATGAATGAAATTCGACTTTTTGTTAAACCCAATCGATTATAAGCCAAAGTATAGCTACGTTGTATAGGATGCTTTTCCATCAAATCTAAATGGCTGAGGGTACAGTATCAACAGTGTTGCGTACACCCTATGAAAAATTGCAAAATATGGCTGAGTTCAGTTTGAAACTTGTAGAAAATGAAGTGTAGGCAGAAATGCTGTATAACATAATTACAGTTTAATGATCTGAGATAACTAAAAATGTATTCACTAAAACACCATGAAGGCATGGGAATGCTTTTAAAAGAACTTCATTTGCTTTGGCTTCAACCATTGTTGTTATTAATTTAGCCAGAGAGAAATAAATTCTAAGACCAAAGTCTTAAAGCACTAGCATCTAAGGCTACCATCGGCTCATTATGAACATTGAGTAGATCGGTTACTCGACCACTCAAGCACTTTTGAACTTATTTCTGAACTTATTTTCTGTCGGGGTTGTTCGGAAAGCATCTCACGCTTGCATTTCGAAATTCATGAAATACGATTTTTCGATCTCTAGTCGTGCGATATGGGAGAGAATTGTAGGGATTGGTAGTTACACATTTGTCGGCTCAGAATTTCTTCATCTTCTTATTGAACCTTACAAAGGGAGCGTGGCAAATGCTCCCATAAATTTTCTGTCTTTCGCATCAACGTGCATACATATAAAAGTATACCAAATACTTTCTTTTTTTCTCTATTATTTTTTTTTTTTTTGCCCCTAAAAAACCAGCTGTTTGCTTAAAGCTTGAAAAAGCAGCAGCCAATCAATAAAAATGAGATTTAAAACAAAAATGCAAAAGCAGAACTTTTCTTTCGTTTAAGATGAATCTTTTAATAGCCACTGCGTAAGTTATTGCAACGATAGGTTGGCCTATTTGTGAGTTTCCTGGCAACAGGGTTGGCTGTGAAGAAATTAATAATTTCTGTTGGTGTGTGTGTGTGCGTGTGTGTGTGTGTGTGTCTGCGAACTTACGAGCCCTCGTTACCGTTATTAAATTATAATTGTCCTCATTTTTGTTATGTATTCGCTTTAGATTACGTACGTACGTACGTACTGTTTATATATAGCGCCGCAAATGTAATCCAAACTGACATGTTGATCATCAAGTAGAAGGAAGGAAGTAATATATGAAATGAAATCTTAAAAGACATCTTAAATTTTGAATAGCAAGAATCGAAGAGGAAGAAGAACGTATCTGATGTAATCTTGAGTATGGGAAACACTCACATGTTATGACTAGACAAGAATTCACAAGGCAGGCGACAAGTACAGTGAGGGGGAAAAGCACGCATGAAATGGCAAATCTTTAGAAAGAAAAGAGTTTCAAAGAAAGTTTTTGTCAAAATTACAAACAGCTTCGAAAAGAGGCATCCGCGACCATCACTTGACATGTATTCACTAAAAGTTTTCGATCCAAGATTGACTTTCTTAAGTAGTAGATCATGCAAATAAAAATTGTTTCCCCAATAGAGAGAACATTTGTAACATTATGAGGCCTTAAGTTCATTTTCACGTGAATTAATATTGATTTGTGTATGTGTTTCCACTACTATTTCGAGTCTCTACTATCTCTAACTATCGTTCACAGCGTTCAGCTCGACTCAGGCGTAGTTAAATTGATTTTAGTCGCCAGATCTTATGACTTTTGAAAAATTTTCCTATGCTTCTTATACACAATACAATGAAAATTCTTATAAAGTTGGGTATAAACATATTTTTTGTGAAGGCACACACACATACACACACACAGACACACACACATAGGTATCTATGTTGACATGAAAGCTTTATTAGAACTTCTTTATAGAAATTGAACAAAAATGTATTTCACAAAATTTTTTCTCAGAAATGCTAAGCGTGGAATTAATATACGGGTTTTTAATATACGAGTAGATGGAATTTAAAACGATATTTTACTCCCTTCACGCTGCCGCTCGCAGCGAAGCATAGCTTTACTGATAAAATTTCCAGCATATCCGCTATTTGCATAATGTTTCCGTCCCCCCTGCGTTCATATAGCGATATGTACGTCTGGCAATGGTTTGAATTTCAATAAAGCTCTCGTTTTTAATGATTTAGCATAAAATTGCGGTTTTGTTTGCATTGATTCATTAGAAGCATACCTGATTTTTGCAATTTAAGTCGTTTCATTTATGGGATCAGAAAAAACGTTAGTTTCCGTTTTTTTTTGTTTGCCATGATACTAGTTTATCACTACGAGCCATTTACAGTTATGACAGAAAATGTTCGAAGAGACCAAAAGGAAAATATATTCAACTTAGGTGATAGCTTTTGACCGAAGTTCCATGTTACACTCTACACCAATTTTGTTACAGGCACAACAACAAGTTTGAAAGAACGACTTGAGATGGACTCACCGTTTCTCTTTCTTATTTGTTTATTATGCCAGTCTACTCTTCTTAAATTAAAACTGCTTTCCTCTCTGATTGTCTGTCTGTCCGATGTTTATTCGCGTTTTTTTTTTACGATTTGTCTATTGACATACTCTGATGCAACTTTGTTACATTGACAGAGATTCCCCCAAGGGCGCACAAACTTCAAAACGGATTAGATCGGACCGTTCGTTATTGATCATGAAAGCCTAACAAATATAGTTTTTGAGTGTGTAAAGTGCACTCACAATATCCCAAAACCGCTGAATTGTGCTTTACCCGCCACTCCCCCCCACCATACTCCTCTCACTCTTTACCACCCTTTATCTTCGCCAAACATCGCTGCTTTTTATTACCATACTTTTCAAGCAATGGCTTGTTGCTTGTAGAGCGCCGATGTGGACACTCTCCTCAATAATCTCAGAAGACACGTTGCCACGAAATTCCTGAGCAGTTCGCATTATGTTTTCTAAACTATCGTTCAAACTTTCGATTCACACAATCATAGCTGGCCACGGGCCACCGTTGAATACTCCAAACGATTTCGCTTAATAAAAACGACTTTTCCAAATTAGGCCGTGATAAGGGACGTGGCCGAAAAAGTCCGTTGGGAACCATTTTGTTCATTTTCAATAGCGTCAGCTGGTGTACTAAATGTTATCAAAATATCTCAAAAAATGCGACCAACAAATTGAACACAAGAATAAAAAACGGACAGCCGGACAGACAAGTTTAGACTGCTTTCTGCGAGTCACGTTTTGATTCACAAAGTGATTCTGCTTCGATTGGTTTAATAAAAAATTAGTCTATCTCAAGTCCTTCTGGGTGTTATATAAAAACCCACATGGTACAGAGTACAAAAAATTCCATCTTTCCATCTAAAAATCTTTAAATGTAACTGAAAGTCTTAAGAATTTTTGTAACAAAAATGTAGAAAAAATATTAAAAAGTGTATTACGCAAATATATATATAATTGCGCGATACCTGCGTATACAAAAAAAATTGAAAAAAGGTTTCAATCAACAAATAACCGTAAGACAGATTCCCATTATATTCTATCTTCATTCATTTGTCATTAGCTGAAGGCGTGTCAATGAACCGGTCGGCGATATTTTCAAACCGCGATTTTAGACAACTTTTAGGCGGTAATGGTCCACAAGAATGTCTACTTTGAGTCAGGCGGTATTCAAGAAAGTGTTTTGAAATGTGTTCGGATCGCGATCAGCAACGCCTCCGTCCGTGTATCTCAAACTTCGTCAACGTGTCAGTGCTAATACTTTCTGAGCGAAAGGACACACGCACACGCATCACTAAATCGATTCATTAGCTTAAGTTGATCAGGTACTTATAGAAAAAAGATATATCTGTCTTGATTATTGTGATGCGTTATTCTAAGCACTACAAGGAGGATGACGTATTTAATGCATCCTAAGCCAGCGGTGGTGATTATAAATATTAAGTTGTCAGTACGATGAAAAATTTATGTTTAAAGATATATCTGCAAGCGAAGCACGAGTGGTGGTGGCGGTGGTTACGTGCGTTTCCATCGCATACATTAAACGCACCCGCGCATACAAGCGAAAATGTAAATTAATGATTGCACTCTCAAGCGAACGTACGTACGATCGCACGTTACTCACAGCTGGCAGCAGCGCCTTTTTTATAAACTCTACATATTTAAATGTTTATCATTTATTTAGCTAAGCTTAAGCGAGAAATCAAATCAGAAATGAAACACAAATCAATTGAATAATAAATGATTAACTGACGCTTGAATATGAATGAATTCATGCTTAGATGGATGAATAGAAAAAATGATTGTTCATAACATAAGCACTGTTATGCTAATAAATTATGAGATTTTATTAAAGAAACTTTTCATTTTTCTTTAGTATATAGGAAGACATACCTGAGCGTATACACACATGCACATATGGCTGAGAAGAAAAATGCTTTTCAACGTTTATTACTACTAACCTAACAACAATTAATTAATCATCAAGAAATTAATCACTTTATGAATTATTTATATTAATGTACATTTATTGCATGTTTTATAATCATTTTTGTCTTTCTTTCTGTCTTTCTTTCTTTTCATATTATTTGAAAGTTTTTTTTTTTTTTTTTTATTAACTCTCCAAGATTTTCTTAGCAGACGATCTTAACTGTCAGTCTAGCGATTTTAAACTAAACTTTTCATTTTCCAATTTTGACAAAATTTTACATCGAAACTTTGACGAAGGGCTTGAGTTCCTTAAAAAATCGTAGCAGCAGCAATAGCAAGAACAATAATTCTGGCATTTAATGCTGAAGTTGGCAAAAAAAAAAAACAGTTTGTCTACTGAAAGTATTCTATAACGACAAACTTGAAGAAACGAAGAGTTACAACAACAACAACATCTCAATATCACTACAACTGTGAGCGTACAGTAACAACACTAATAATATACGCGATAGTATAACACAGTCAAAGACAACTAACTACAAATTCATGTAAAGACAACACCGCCGGCAGGAACAACAAAATTAACATAACAAACAAGGGAAACACAACTAAACAAATTTTATTCATCTTCGGTCGATTTTTGGATTACTTACCGCCTCAAATAAATTTGAGACTACAACTCAGTCGGTTGAGATTATTTTCTTACCTTACAGACATAGGTCTTCGAAGCAAGTATTATCTCAAGTACTTTTGGATTAATAGTCCTTAGCCAGGCGGTCGACGGTGTCTTAAAGCTCTTGAGTGATTCTTGTATTTTTAGATTTTAAGGTGTAACGGTGTGTGCTTTAGTAACTGACTAACCGATACGCAAAAGTTAACCCAATTGTACGCACCACGCTCTGTCACTCCATATCCAATCCATTAAGTTGATCGAAGGAACGTTTACGTTACATTTGTAATTAGATAGCTCGACCGCTATAAAATCATGAGTTGTCTGGCGCCTCTCTGTTGAGACACAAAACGCTCTCTAAAAACTATCTACTAAAGCTGGTAAGCTTCACGAATTGGTCTTCCTTTGCCCGGGCCCTATAGCCAGTCTCATTCCACTTTCCGATAGAGGAATCTGTCATTTAAAAGACCACCAATCAAAATGAAGAAAAAAGAAAAAACAAGTAAGAACATGATAGTCAGACAAGGCCAACCTTTAAGTACCTTGTCTAAGGCAATTCTAACTTTTGTCTGAAATTGCTATCATGGGTCAATTTTCATCGCCATACATTAAAACTCAAACATTTCTGCTCTAAAAAGGATTAATTTTCGTGAAAATACTTTTTAGGGTAGACATCAAAAAATAGGCCAAGATGGTCTCAATTTGGTACAACTAATTTTTTATCTTGAATTTCTATAATAATCTGATTTTCATCATCAAGCATCGAAAATTGGAGCTTTTTGTCATATGAACTTTAGTGTCCGTTATATGAGAGGGAGTTCATAACTTTGACCCAGGCGGTCCGAAGTTTTCACACACCAATTTAGAAAGTTGAAATACTATTACTTAGCCAGCTCTGGTGAGAAATTTTGAAAATTTAAATTTTATTCCTTATAATGACTTTTCAACATAGAGCGTTATACGGGGAGCGGTGCAAAATGTTGACCGATTCGAATCATTTTCAATAGCGTTCGTCCTTGGACCCAAGTACGTCTGTTTATCAAATTTCATCAATATATCCCAAAAATTGCGGCCTGCAGCTGGAACGCAAAATACATGAACGGACATCAGACGGGCAGGCAGGCTTAGATCTATTTGGACAATGATTCAGAAACATAATAAAGGGTGGTAGATACGTCCTCAGAAACTTAATATACCTTATACCGCCAGTGGTCAAGGGTATAATTAAAAAGACAGGAAAATGAATGCCGCGGTTCGGCTTACAGGCAAAAGGGGGATTTTCGCCCTGCATAAGGATCTTTGGGGAAGCTTTCGAAACACGGGCAAGACATTCGCATCGCTTTCACCCTGGTATGGGAACTCCGGGAGTTTACATTAGTTGACCGTTAGTTGATTTATTCAAAAGTCTGAAATTTAAGCGAAATTTAATTGAAAAGTCATGTATTTAAGCGATGAGGATGTGGCTACAAACTCTTAACAAAACAATTTTTGCTATCTTTAGTTGAACTAACTGAAGAGGAGCTCTTTAATTCTTTAAAAGCTTTATCTTTTTATTCAATGATTTCATTGCAAACACTCAAAGCAGAGGCAGAGAGAAAGGGAAAGCTAACGAGAGAGAGAGAGAGAGAGAGAGAGAGAGAGAGAGAGAGAGTGAGAGAAAGGGATAGATAGACAGATAGATAGATAGAGAGACAGATTATGTATTACAGTCAATGAAAGGATGATATAAATAATGGGCTAACATTGCATTTCAAAAGTTTGCTATTAATTTTCTTAATGTTTATGTCGAATATTAATTTTTCGGTTTTATTGCATATTAATTAGGATATTAATTAAAATTAAATAATATATTGACTTATAAAACGAAAACTAAAACAATTAAATGGCAATCGACAAAGATACACACACACACACACACACACACACACACGGATATATATATATACATATATCATCATCATGAAATGTGGTTAATGGAATGATAACAGTTACGCACGTACAGACAGACATGAAGCATGTATGCATATAGATGCAATATCAACATATTGGGGCGTATACGCATCATTAAATGCAACACTCTAGAGAATAGTCAGTGTATTATATACATATATATATATGTATATAACAAATGCATATATTCGTATAATACGGTATATGCGGTCGATATACTATGAATCGTTATTGCATTTCGGTTCTCCATCTGTTGTTGCGAGTGCACGCACGCATATAATTTTCTTTGTGTATACGTGCATGGTTAGGTTGATTTACTATATAGATGAATGAATGATTGCGGTTAGAAACCTTCTAACTAATCGTCTAACATTTATTTTTGTGTATTTAGGTCAGTTAGGTTTCTGTCAGGTATATAATATCTAATGCGAACGAGATCCTTGAGGAATTGTATGATGGGACATATGCGAATGGGTGTGTGGGTGTGTGGGTGATAATGAGGTTACACAAAAGTTAAATTTCATAGCTATTCACGTACAAATACAAGCACATACGTGCACGCACACACGGACATACACGTCCATATACGCATGGGCTTTCTAGCACTTCTGTATTACGGGCATAATAAGCTTTTATATAATTTTCAAATTAATTGCTTTAAATTTCTGCATTTCTTGTTCAATATTTTCCCACAAATTCAATTTGCTATCCGTTAACAATTGCTGACAAATTTTTGATGAGTTTCCGTCTATGTTTACTTACTTACGCAAAATGCAATTGTAGATCTTGCCAAAAGCAGTAACAGGAAACCAAGATCATATGACACGTGAGTCGCGTTTAAATGATAAGAAATTTATTGAAAGCGAAAAAACAATAATAGCGCAGTTGCAACCGCAGTCTTGAAACGAATTTGTTTATACTTACTACTTACTATATATATATATATATAGAATATATATATAGGATATATAGGATATATATATATATATAGAATAGGATAGGATATATATATATATATATAGGATATTTGATTTTGAGAGAAAGCTAAGATTTATACAATCTCTAGCACATTCTAACGCTACTACACTTGGCAGAACTCCGATGCGTAATGACAAAAACTGAAAACTAAAACCAATGTATGGCTAAGAAATATCGAGAAAAGCTAAAAAATATATACATAATTATATTTCACGAAAGATCAAGTTGAAGAACTAAGCTCACGCCATCATCAAAGTCTCCTCGATTTTCTTTTTCGTATTTTCTTCAGTGGGGACGAAAAGGAAACCCATCCAACGACAAAACTGACTGTTAGATCAGAAAGTTCTGTACGGGAATTCCAAGTGCAATAAATCCATTTTATACCGAATATGTTATGTAGGGTAACGTTCCCCGTTCACCATATCGCAGCGTACCAAAAAATATGCGAACGGTATTGCCGAACGGTATATCGAAAGTGAATTGCGGAAGGACAGACGGCAAGACACAGAGACTACGAAGAAAGTGCGGATCTCGTACATTTCGCTTTGTCTGCTCGTTCGCAGCGCGCAGCTTACTTCCAATGGAAGCCGTGTTATCCGCTCCCGTGTACGCCTGAATTGATGGCGAAGAGAAGTAGTTCTTGTTACGCCAAATCTACCCATGGAGCAGAGCTTCGTACGCAAGGAACGTCAAAAACACAAGTTTTTCCCAGAGCCATCAACAACCAGTTGATACTCACGAAGAAAGAACCGCAAGCCGAGTCTGCTATTGTCAACACAGGGAGAAACGTCCTCAAAAAATGTTCTCCAAGACTCTTCGCTTACAAATCGTACTCCCGAATGAAGCGAACGGGCCCATTGACTTGAATAGCAGAATAGCGACACTTGAGCATGACGTCAGACTAACTGCAATCGTTTACCAAAGAAAGCAAATTTGACTTTTACTTTCCTTCCAAGATGCAAAGACCACAAGACGTTGTGAAATTATGCCCAGAATTCATCAGTTTCGCTGTAGACGTCAGACTAACTGCAATCGTTTAACAAAGAAAGCAAAATTAACTTTTATTTGCCTTCCACGACGCAAAGACCACAAGACGCTGTAAAATTTGACCCAGAATTCATCAGTTTCGTTATAGAACGAAGTAAGAAATATCAAGTTCCTCTGAATCTATATTAACTCGGTCGGGTATCAATGAAAACAATGACAGTTTCTTATTTTTCGAAACACACTCAGATACAGACAGTCGGTGCGTTAGTTCGGGTATTCGGCATATATAAAATAATTCTATTCATCTTGGGATGCACTTCACAGGTGTTTATACAAATTTTGAACAGATTTCGCTTGACATCCACTGGCAAAAAGTCTCATTGTATCCTGTACCACAAGTAGTACGGACGTACGTAACAAGCAGATGTGCTTAAGATAGACCCACCTTTTATTATACCGATCGATTCAGAATCATAATCTGAATTGATATAAGTCTGTCCGTCCGTCTGTCCACGTAAATTTGTGTTCAAGCTACAGGTCGCCATTTTTTGAGATATTTTGAAGAAATTTGGTATAGTGACGCGTTTTGACCCAAGGCCTTGCCCGACTATAATATTCTTACTTATTTTTAATTCTTTTCTGCAGAGGTATAAATCCAGCTTCCAATTTGATCTTTGGTCGTAGGTGTATATGTCAAGTGTCAGTTTCCTTTTGTTATGGTGTTCTTAGCTAACTCTCTCACCTAACGGTGACCGCAGCATTGCATTGACTCGAAAGCTTACGCTAATCAAAATATTTACCATTTATGTTATGGGATCTCTGAAGCGTGTTTATCGATATTGTAAATGCAATGTTAGTAGTACTTTATAACTGTACTGTATGAACATTTCACAAAAATCGCTTCAAACACGCACATTTACAGTCAACATTACCGGGCAAGTGAACAGAATCGATCTTAACCTTTTTTTTTTTGTTTTTGTATTTTATTTGTTCTTTTAAAATAAGTTGTGAAGCATTGCGTAAAGCCGTTGCAAAAGGGGTTTAACCATAAACTTTACGCAATTAATTCAAGCGTGCGATTCATTCACGTATTTCATCTATCATTTTCCGTATATGCCGAGAGACCCAAATACATTTAAACTTGACTTTGTTTTGCGCATAAAAAAAAAATAAATAAATAAAAAAAACGGAAAAAAAATAACGAAAACTTTTTAAATCGAAAAATGTTTTCCTTCCTTTCAGTCGTTTTTCAAAGCAGAGAAGCGCTCTTAGAATACTTACGCACACTTAAGCATTCATTTATATGCACACATACGTATGCAATTTGTATGCATGTGTGAGAGTGCAATTGCATGCGTAATCTTTACTTTGTTATATTAGTCAAGGCTTCTTTCACACATACAACGATACTGACACACATAGGGGAATAAAGATAAACGAAACGATTCAAGAAAGGCATAAGACGAACTTAGTATACCAACCAACAATAGTTCAGGAAAGTTTTTAAATAAATAATCAGATACAAAACTTTACACGAAATATCGTATTCAACCTGATTCTAGACTGGCTCCGCAACTTGAGGAAAGTGCCTCTTCTACAATATCTGCATGCAGAGATTGACGATTTTTGTTATTATTTATCGTTATTCTTTTCAGTCACTAAACGAATGGTGAACTTAGTCTACCTTTCATCGGTCATCGGATGTTTCGAGTAGAGACTATAAAAACCCTTTATATTGCATTTTTATTTTTCCATGATACTCAAGTTGCAATTAGGCTTCTGTTTGTCTGGAATGAAAAGTTTTTCTTTTTTTTATAATTATCTGTTTCGACAAACACACAAACGGCATATAAACACACAGAAAACACAGTCTGACTAACTGGTAAAGCGAAGTCTTTTACTAAAAACGAGAAGACATTCTTTTCCGTAGCTCCACATACAACGGATCGTTTACTCTGTTGTTAAGATATTTTACTGTATTGCTTATTATACGGAGGGCTTTAAATAAAAATTATGATTAACTCGAACAAAAATATGCCTATGCAAGGTTACGCAAGTTATTACCTACATACATAATGCAATTATTTCCAAAGCATTTAGAAAAAATAAAATGGAGTAAGGAGCTGTTAAAACTCTGCCTTGAAAGTTTTCTACAAATGGGGAAAATTTAGAAAATCTACTGCGACCTGGAAGCTATCCCTTCAATAAGATGCAGCACGAACTCACTTGAACACTGCTCTATATCGTTAATCCTTTCAGAACTGCCAGGCGTATGCAATAAAACTGAACTCTTGTCCTTATAGCTCATAATATAATTCATTTGAATTAAACGTAAACGTATTTTGCGTTCCCTGATTCAAGTGTCCTTCGTCAGCCAACTTCATTTCAATCCATGCATAGCACTCGTACTGTTCATCAAGCAAAAAGTCTACTACAGTCCAAGAGGTATACCATTACGGACCAGCCAGTTTGCAAATCAAGCAAGTCTTCCGCGAATGTAGGGGAAAACTTGTTTATATATAAATCTTCTATTCCCTAATCACATCAGCCGGAAAAGTAGATAAAAATATAATTAAAATAAGGGGTAAGAAACACTGTAAACTTTCTCAAAAAATTTAATTTTTTATACCCTACACCACTTGTAACACAGGGTATATTAAGTTAGCGCTGACGTCTGTAACACGCAGAAGGGTTTAAGATGGAGCCACCATTTATCATACCGCTCCATTCAGAATAATAATCTGAATTGATCTAAGCCGGTCTGTCCGTCTGCCGTCCATATAAACTTGTATTCAAGTTACAGGTCGCAATTTTTCAGATATTTTAATATAATTTGGTACATGGACGTGTTTTGACCCGAGGATGAACGCCATTGAAAATGGTTTGGACCGGTCAATCTTTCCGACCTCTCCCAAATTGGAAGTGAAATTGCAATTTTCAAAGTTTATCGGCAAAAGTGGCTAAGAAGTAATACTTCGGCATTCTGAATTGGTGTAAAAGCTTTGGACCACCTATGGAAATTGTTGAACCCCCTCTCATATAATGAAAACTAAAGTTCATACGGCAAGAGGGTGTAATTTTTAATACTTCCTTATAAATATTAGATCATAATAATAATTTAACATAAAAAATTAAACTGTACCAAATTATGGATCATCTCGGGCTATTTTTTGGATTCTACCCTAATAAGGATTTTCATGAAAATTGATCCTTTGTAGAGCGGAAAAGTCTAAGTTTTAATACGTGGTGATACAAAATAAGAATTTTGTTAGATAATATGGTGTACGGTATTTAATGTTCGACCTTGCCCGATTATAACGTTCTTGTTTTTTATTGGCTTAATGGATAATATAAACCTTGAAGAAAATGTGCCAAAAATTTAGTGCCTGTAAAAAAGTTTTTCCTAGAAATTTCGAGCTCTTTGCCAAGCTTTCCGAAATTTACTATATATTTAGATCCTAATGTCTTACCGGTTGGTTGCTAACTCCTCTAATACGCTAACAGCAGTCTTCAGAAAGCCTTTACATTAATTTAGAAGCGTTTCCAAGTACCTGGAGTTCAAATTTGGCTGTGATTTAGATTTTACACCAGCTACAAGTACTTAGGATAGCTTCGTCAAAACCATTGTCAAGTACAAGTATGTCTCAAAGTTTGTAGCCCTTCTGCCAAGAAACTGAAAGCTTGGAAAGATATTTTTAGAGTCGCTTATGTAGTCAACTAAAGAGTTGCAACCTCTAGTTTTTTTTTTGCAATTTTCCTGTCGTTGCGTTACCCGTAAAATGTGAAATGGGGCACTTTCCAGAGACAACGTGGAAGATTGGCAGCGCAGACTGATGAAAACAACTAATCTCTAGCACATATTAAAACTGTCAGTGCATTCTTCTCAAACCACCGCAACGAATTTTTTGCAATACCTTTACAAACAGGAAAGGCATAGCACTTACCGATTGGGCTTACACCCATTAGGCTGCGACTGTGGGCGAATCGATAATACCATTTATTTACTTAAATAAGAAGAAACCACTAAGAATAAATGTACTTTCATAAGGAGGGAGAGACACAAGAGGGACAGGCGGGATTGGGCTTACACCCATTAGGCTGCGGCTACCACATCTCTATCTCTTTCCCTTTCTTCACTCCTCTCCGACCGTGGTTACGTGTTAAACGGATGGGCAATATCCCCTGGGTGATTGGTCAATATTAAAAAGAAGAAGAAATACAAACATTTGTAATTTAAAACTTTTTTATATTCCTTTCTTATTCACTTACTTGTCAATGAGACAAAACGCAAAGTTTTTAAAATTTTTTAGATGCTTTACTAACTAACTGTAGTCATGTAGATTAATTAATTTTATTTCTTCAAAATGAATTTTCGTTTCGTTTCTGTCGTCGGCCAATTTCAATAAATCATGTTCCGCCGAGAATGGCTGCGGTTCTGCAATTTTTTTTAATATTTCTTAAAAATAATTTCTTTTCTTCTAAAACTTATTGCTTAACATTAACAACAACAACAAATTTTTTCAAATGATGCGTTTTCTTGCATTTAGAGAAACCCTGCTATATCATTATAGCAAAGACCCAAACCATAACGAGAACAGGGTGCAAATTGAATTGAATTATAAATTTTCAAACCCAAGAGGGATTTCAAGCAGTTAATTGTGTATGGCGAGCGCATGCGTGCTTTTTATTTATTTTTTGGTTTATTTATTTATTCACACATGAAACTCAGCTAAAATAAATTAACAGACGAATTCAATTGACTCTTAGAAGTAAATCTTATACTAATTATTATTAAAAACTAATACAATCTAGTATACATCTAGCACAGAGCCACACTCACAACCGGTACAAGTCGGACTTGTAAGTGAAATCATGAGCGACTGCAAACATGCAAAAGCTTGAAGACCGAGAACACCAGTTCAATTTCTAATCACAGTAAGATGTAAAGATTGCAAGATAGTTTAGTATACAAATCGGGCGTATTAAGGATAGTTGTTTTGATAGACTTCAAAGAGCCCGTTATTGAGATTATGTGCTAAATAGCATTTAGCTTTCTGCAAACGACTCGGAAAGGATTGAAAAGCTCGTAATTATATTTACATTGACTAAACTTTATCAAGTTTGGGTTCCTAGAGATGCGACTCGAGACATTAAAGTTTTCCTCACCGTGCAATGTGGGCGAATCGATAATACCATTTATTTACTTAATTAAGAAGAAAACACTAAGAATAAATGTACTTTTCTCAAGTGATGCTAAGGCTAGCAGAAGCAATGTACTTTCATAAGGAGGGAGAGACACAAAATGGACAAGCGGGTTCCATATCCAAGGCAATCAACAGGAATTGCTTTTGAACGGATTCTATTGAATCTATATAACATCTATGGGAAGGAGACCACACAATAGAGGCATAGTCAAGTATTGGTCTGACTAAACTCATGCGTAGCCTATGGTAATGTAAGCATCATTAAGCTCTTTGAACTACCGTTTAATGGAACTTAGCGCCAACCTGGCTTTACTTAAAAAGATTTCAATGTACAGAATAAAACGTAATCTTTTTATGACAACCGTGTTAATATTGAAAATGGACCAAATCGAGCAAGTGACGCGCTTATCATACAGCATATACTATGAGTGTTCAATATTAACACATTGGCGACCGCTCGGAGATATCTCCCCATTTTTTAAAATGTCGGTGCACGACCGATCGGGGAAATCTCCCCGTCTGACAATTTATATTTATTGTATATAATAATACGCGAATAGACTATAAAAAATTTTTACTCAAAATTGCAATACAACTAATAGAGGAAAAAGAAACGCAAAATCTGGACATGGAAGAAGAACCTTCAAAAAGTAAGGAAAGAATAAAACAGTCGCCCAGAATTGATCCATCAGATAGACTTTCGATGGATATGAATAAACATATACTTATTCAAATTGTTACTGGCGGCAAGAAAAAATATCCCCACAGACAACGTAAAGTCCCTTCTGCGCATAAAAAAACAGGATATACTCGATATATTTGCAAAAGCTGTGGAGTACCGCTACATAAACTTAAATGTTTCCAACGATATCATACTCTAAACAAATATTAAATTTTACAAACTTGATTTTGTCACTTGAATGAAAATAAATAAATATTAATTAATTCTGTTAACACTATTTTACTATTTTATTTCTTTCAATGTTTATAAATACGCAATTGTTGTTTACATATATTTGAGGACTTCACTAGTTATCACAGGTAAAAGATGCCCGGCGGGTAGCATATATTGAGGTGCAATTTGTGCGGTCGGCAATGTGTTAACAAAATTGGATATTTTGCTAATTATTTATTAACTATAACAATGAAATAAGCCGATCCCACACTAGCTGGACAAAAACGGGAAAAATCGGCCACAGCCAAATAAAATTTAGTTAGATGTTTTTAATTTTGCTCATATTGCCGTTACCATTAATTCTGACGCTTAGCTAACGACAGTGCTAATTTATATAAAGTAAAGAGGTACACTGGATATGAAAAGACTTAGCTACTTACGTGCTCATCAAACGGGCGCTTGGGAGGCGTTGTCGGTAGTCTAATACATAGATATGTTAGATATAACCCAGGTAAATACCTACTCCTAATTTCAAATTCTACTTGCACTCTTTGCTTTCCTCGATCAGATCTTAATTTAAAGTAATCTATAGCTACTGAATTGATTCACTGGCAGATTAGTTTCAACTCGAATAATCAGAAAGCTATCTTGAATTATTTACGTTCATCTGTAAAAAAACGAGAAAATTATTTATTGATTTAATCTTACATTTTATTGAAAGCGGAAAAACTCTGTTACCATTATTACCGCTTTTTGTACAAACATGGCTTCAAAGTAATTTGCGGTACTTTGGCCACTAAGCCAATGTTACGCGTTTTCTTGAATTGAAAAAAATAAAAAATATTTTGTCCTACATCCTGTTTAATTAGCTCAAAACCGTATGCAGTTAATTGTCGCACAAATTGCGTGACATCATCAAAACGTGATTGTATCTCCGCTATGTATAAAAAACCGTTCACTTTTAGAACTCGATTAGCTTCCATAAAGCACTCGTTTAAATTTGTACCCATTAGGGAGAGACAATAAACAGCCACATCAAGCGAATGCGTTTTCAAAGGAGTTTGCACCATGTCGCAGGCTATTATATCGTTACGACAGCTAACCAAGTCTAGGGAATAGACTTTATGAGGCACCGCTTGGGCTAATTGCCCTTCCCCACAACCGAAATCTCCGATTTCTAAGGACTTAGGTAGACGATTTATCATTTTAATAATGCGTTTTAAAGGATTTAAAGGCCATTTCGCTATTTGATGACGATAGCCTTCGTGATAGGCGTGAAAAGTTTCCGGATCTTCTTCAAATATCTTGGCAGCTTTTCGACTACTCATTGTGTACAATTGTTCGTTGATAAAACGAAAGCGACCTCCTTTTAATTGCTCCTTAACTTTTGCGGCAAAGGTCGAGATAGAAGAAGAATCTTGCTGGCTGTTAGTCTTTTTCAAGCTTTCATTAACTGCTTTCTCCGCAGTAGCTTTGGATAATTTTAATTGTTGCGATTTGCTTGATTTTTTATTCTTAGGTTTTTCAATGCGTCCTTTTAGCAGTTTAGACGATTTTGCAACTTTCTTGGTAGCTTCGTGGGTTGAACTTTCATCTTCTTTCAACTTTTTCGAATTTTTCTTCTTTTTCTTTACCTTCTTATCCTTAACGCTTGTTGACTTCGTGTCAGGCACAGCGGTAGGCTTAAACTTTATGGTTTCCAAGCTTTTATCGAAGTCAGGTATAAAAAACTTCATTTTTAAGCCCAACTTTAAAAAGTAATTAAACAAAAAATGATTTTTATATGTAAATAAACAAAAGTAAACATGTGCTAACAGTTACTGACTAAGTGTTGCCAACTCTCGCTTTGTAAGAGTTTATCACAAGTTAGGCATTTTTTCTTAGACATACGGAATTTGCTGAATTGGCGTTGAATGCCGTGGGTGTATAAACAATATCAGCTACGTAATTACACCCCAAATTGTTCGTTTTATAATTATAATAAAATTTAAATTTAAAAATAAAAACAATTTATATTTAAAATATAAATATATAAAAATGAAAGCAAAAATATATTAATAACACGTACGAATTACTAAATACATAGGGATAAATAAATGTTATAAATAAACGGGATAATAAATAGTATAAATAAAACGTATATTTATGGTTTTAATACAAACTAATCAATATAAAAACCAAAGGCGATAAACATACGCACTTACCCTTTTATATAACCACTTTTGTTCATAACCTCCTGATTCGCTCCGTTTATCATTTATATATATATATATATATTAGGGGGACCCATAACTAATCAATTATT
>KK502688.1:118302-148548 GCA_000688735.1 Glossina austeni
CATTAAATTAAATTACATTAAATTAAATTACAAACAAAAAAAAAAAACAAATGAAAGCATTATAGTCGGATTAAGCCGACCATTCATTACCGTACACCACGTTGTCTAACGCAATTCTTATACTTGCCATGGAATACAAAAATTATACCTCGGTTTTATACGAACTCACTATTCAAGAACTGTTTATTAAAAATAAGACCTCTTTGCAAAAAAAATGCTTACTTTCCGTGAGAATGGTTGTGCCCAAGAGAGGTTCAACAATTAGTTAGCAGTTAATTGTTATATCAAACTGCTATTAGGGCATCAATTTTCATCATAAACGTATTAAAACTTAAATTTCTCTGCCATAAGAAAACAAAAATTTTCGTGAAAATCCTCATGTGGGGTAGGATTCAAAAATAGGCCGAGATGGTCCAAATTTGGTACAGTTAATTTTTTTATCTTAAATTGCTATTATCCGATCCGATTTTCATCGTGAAACATTAGCTCTTTTTGTCATATGAACTTCAACTTAGAGAAGATTCAAAAAATTGCCTCAATCGGTCCAAAGTTTTCACATCAATTTAGAATACCAAAATATTATTATTTAGTCACTTTTGTCAAGAAGTTTTGAAATTTCAACTTTTATTCTATATAATGAGTTGTCAAAATATGGCGTTATATGGGGAGTGGTCGAAAAATGGGCCGATTTAAAGCATTTTCAATAGTGTTTGCCGTTGGGTCAAAACACTCCAGTCTACCAAATTCCATCAAAATATTTCCAAAATTTGCAAGCTGTAGTTTGAATACAAATTTTCAAGAACAGAGATCGGACGGACAGACAGACAGACAAACTTAGATAACTTAGATCAATTTAAAAAATGATGCTGAATCGATCGGTATAATAAAAGTCCTTGAGCCCTTCTGCATGTTACATATATACGCATGTCAAACTTAACATACTCTGTACCACAAGCGGCGTAGGCTATAAAAAGCAAAAAACATATCAAATGGGGAATTTAAGTGCAGTGTATGTAAATGTATTGAGTTCGTTTGTGTATCATTTTAATAAATATTAAATTAACTTTTTAAGCTTATTATTACAACTTTTAAAGAAACATCGGTTAGACGAGAAAGAGAGGAAGTTAGAGGAAGTTAGAGGAAAAGTTACACTCCTCCTCCTTTTGCAAATACATTTGCGGATGGAATAAAATGATTTCCAAAAAGAAAACAATTTAAGATTAAATGCGCATTTTTTACTCCTCTGTTTCTACCTCTCCCTCTTAGTTCGTTATCGTGCTTTCCTAACCTATCAACCGATTTAAATTAGAAAAGGGTAGCAGAAGATCCCTCTCCTCTTACTAAAATGCTAATTGAGACGGAGAAGAGTAATTCGATAAAGGTGCAGAGTTTCTTGGGATTTAATAACGAGCGACTCTTCTTTTGTTTGTCAATTCACCGAGATTAACCCGTTCGGGGTCTCATACTTAAGACAATGGGGTGTAGGTGACCGTAGGTAGGGGGCAGAGAATGACATCAGTTTCCACGCGAGTATTTATTGAGTGTGTGTTGGATAAAAAGTGAACCCCCCGCCCCCCTCATTACTGCCGAACTAGCTAGCTTTACAATGACAGCTGCGTTTATTCGTTACAATATCCGACTGTCTGATCTTTTGACAATTGTTGCAATATAATAAATATATTATTATTTCGTTAAACAAAAGCGTTCGACTTTGACTAGATGACTAAAAATATTGCTTTGTATTGTGTTGCACAAAAGTCATAAGTATGTGACGGTTGGTAGCGGTTTCTTACCACATCCCGGCGTCACATATACGTGATAGTCGCTTTTGGGCAATTTGCTAAGAAATGTTTAAACGTCTTGTGTATTAAATAAATTTGTGAAGTTTTAAAGCTTCAAAATGAAAATGAAAACTGGGGTTGGTCTGTAGCTGTCGATGAAGTGTGCGACTTTGTTCATCTCGAAGAAAAGTCTACTTACTACGTACAATGGACAAGCGATTCGATTGCGTGTTAACAAAAATTTACACCCTACACCATTTGTGGTGCAGACCCACCTTTTATTATACCAATCGATTCAGAATCGCTTTCTAAATCGATCTAAGCCAGTCTGTCTGTCTGATCTCTGCCTTTGTAAATTTGTGCTCAGTCTATAGGTAATGATCTCATCATTATCTTATCTCTTTCTCTTTCCTAATTTATTTCTAACCGCCACCGTTTTACACGAGTAGAGGACCATCTCCTGAGTGCTTGCACAAGAAGAAAAAAAAAGAAGAGATTGACCGAAATCTTAGCAGTCTTGTAACATCCATGCATGCAGAGAGGTCGCGGAGGCCACATCTAGACAAAATGACGGATGGCGCAGCATCGCCGCTGTTCGGAAATGAGTAAACCAACGGCAATTTGTGACTTTCCAAGAAGAAGATTTTCCATAACACTTTTCAACTGTATTTCATTCCATCGAAAAGCAACCGTTAACCAACACATGGAATTCCGGTTTATTGGCTGCTTCGAAAATAAGAAGAGCAGTGCTGCTGCAACGCTTAAACAAATAATTAAAAGAATATGAAATTTTTCCAAAAGTAATATGAAGCTTTTTTGTGACAGATGCTGTCCATACGTCAATCCCCGGAATTATTGACCGGTGTGTTATTGTTACCATGATGGACTATCATTGCAATCTGTTATTTATTGGGATAAATAAAAACACTATTTTTCCAACATATTGTGTGTGTGTGAGAGAAAATATTAAAAAAAAAAAACGAAATAAGATAACAGAATAATAAATAAAATAAAGAAAACAGAATAAAGGAACGAGTGAAAATACCTAATAAAGCAAGAGTGGCAGCATATATATCACAAGTCCACACAACCATGCAATCGGGAGAATTTTCTTTTTCGGTTGGTTTTTATTATTTGAAAACCGCGTCCTATTGACATTGATCGCTCTGGATAATATCTGATAGATTTTTGTGCATCGATTAGTTCGTTAAAGTGAAATCTATCACTGCCGCATGTCTCACTGCGTTTATAAGTAGGGATTGGAGGTATTTCCTTCCTATATACTAATCATTTTCAATAAATTCAGGGGTTCTTTAGAGCAATGGGACCCCTATATAAGTATTATTTCAAAGTGACTTAAGTCCATTTTTTTAAAATCATTGAAATTTTGCAAAAGAAAAAAAAAAGCAATTGGTTTATGAAATGATAATAACGTTTGATTTGCAAGTGACTCGAACTCTGTAGGCGGATAGGAGGAGAGAAATTCATTTGAATCACGCCTATAGAGGATGCAATTTCTAGAAGTGAGAATGAAAAGAGAGTAAAGCAAATTATTGAATTTAATTTAAATTCATTTAATTGCTACGATTTTTATGCGATTTCCGTCGATAACTCGCATCATTCTATTATTGGTATTACATCTCTTAGGGCAGCTCTTGTAGGCTGGGAGGGGGGGGTGCATGCAATTTTTGTTTAAAAGTTTAAAATGTTTTATATTTTCATTTCTATTATTATCAGCGTGGCATCCATCACAAACGTTTCTAATCAAAGAGATATGAGATAACCCGGAGCGCTCGTCGCCGTTGCAAAGCACTATAAAATTGCTCCCTTTTCTGTGTGTGTCTATTATATTCAAAGCGTGTTTAAGTGTCTTATCTGCAGATATAGACATTTTCCACATCAAAGAGGCGAGAATGTTAGTCTATCTAATCTATGCTCTACTCTAGTATGTAATTAATTTTATTGCGAATAAATCTATAAGTGAATCATGCATAAATAATTAAAACTAATGTGTTGAGAAATTTATATGAAAATTTGAACGCCAAACGCCAAACGCCAAACGCCAAACGCCGAACGCCAAACTCTGTGTTTTACGTTCGGTTTAATTAAAATTAATGCATTTCATGGCGGGATTAAGCAAATAAAGGACACATTTTCAAAGGAAATGATAATCACACACACACACACACACACACACACAGTGTGGAAAACTGTAACAATTTACTAATAAGCATACAACAATGAAAATCCTCCAAAAAGTAGGTTACTATTGTTAAATAAACTGAAGTCACTTTAACCGCTAATTTTTTGTTTTTATGTCATAGCATACTTTTTCTTGTTCAAATTGAATGAATGAAAGCGAAGATATTTATTTAACGTTTACTTTTTCATTATAATCAAAAATTTTATTCAATTTTCAATAATAAAAGTATAATAATATCTTTAATAACGTTAATTAAATTATGTTTTTTTTTTTTTTGTGCACATAATTTTTTACGTATGACTTATTAATCCTCTTAAATGTACATGTACAGTGATGTGAAAAAAATTGCAATTTTATATGGATTGCAAAAGTAAATACAACTTTTAAGGGATGACACAATAAGAGACTTTCTTTTTTTTTTTTGGAAAATCGATAGATGGGTTTTAAGCCTTGCGTTATTTGAACGAAATTTTTCCCCTAACATTGCAAGCTCCGAAAGAAGAGCCTTAGTCTAATGCAGGAATAGGCAACCGTCAGCCCGCCGTCGTCGACCCATGCTATCGGCCAGTCCGTTAAAAATTCCAAATAAATCAATTTACTCACAAAGGGATTTGTATCTGCTTTCACTACCAGCTCAACTGTACAGCTATCAGTGTTTCTTTTGAGTCCATCATAAAATAGATGATTTAAAGAAAAGGAAAATTGCCACTCTTTTAATAATAGATGGACTTCACTTTAATACGAAAATTAAAACTTTGGCCCACTGATGAAAAAGTTTGCTACTCTCCTGAGCACTTATAGCCTAATGTCTTTTATTTGTTGATTTCCAAAATCTCCAATACGCTTCAATGCGCCAGATGTTGTAAGAAAGTGCTTATATTGCATAGCGGCTTCACCGAACCTACGGGCCATTAACGAGATATGAGGATGACAACGATTCGAAAGGACTCGATGGGTCTTTCTCCTAAAGTTTCTTACTTTCACTATGCACTCATTATAAGTTTTGTTGTTATTTTCGCAACAAGTTAAGCGTAAAAGAGCCAAAGGCGGCATTTTTTTGCGTAAACTCTTCGAAGAAAGGGAATGAGGAGAAATATTTGTGGCAGGTTTTTTGTCACGGCATGCAGGCTGTTGATAGAAATGTACAAAAAAATATATGCTGTTAAAAAGAACATGTGTACAACACGTTGCAAAACTTGAAACACATTTACCTCGCATCACGTTGTCTCCACACAAGGCCTACAGAACAACTCTTATAATTTCCGTTCGTTTCACTTGGATTTTTAAACAATTTGTAATAGCATTTTAAAGCGCAGTACGAAAAAGATTTTCGATAACTCAACTTGGGGTTTATTTCCTAATACTAGGCGTTGTTTTTTTTTTTTTGGTTTGGCCGAAAATTAAACATTTCCTTCCTCAATTCACTCGCTAATCGCACAAAAATCGATATTTTTAAAATTTCCAACTGACTATTCTAACTATAGACTTTTCGATTAAATTACTTTTTTAGACTAAAATTTGCATCATCTACACTGCTCGCCTAACAGCAGCTAAAATTCACTATAACCCGTTGTGTCCATTTTGTAACATTTTTGAAAGATAATTTTTTTTTCGTTTAATACTTAATAAGGTCCGCGAATATTATTATTCTAATACCTTTTCTTTCATTCGAAAAGGAAAGATTGTTTTCCAGGAAAACGCTTTTTGGTTCGTTCGTTAAAGAGTGGCACCAGAACCTTACCAGAAAAATAACGAAACAAGTGGTAATTAACAGAAGTGTGTGCGGGAAAAGGAAAAATGAAGATCGGATTGTACGAAAAGCGAGCTGACTCGTCTGAATCTTTTCTTTGTGTCAAAAAAGTAGGGATAAAAGTCAATATTTTATCCAAAATTAAACACAGATAAAAACTACCATCAAATCATTTGAGAGAATTATTCCGTTTCCTTAGTGTTCTCAGCTTGTCTTCCTAGAGCTGCCCTTATACTGCTTGAAATACAGGTATGGCAAACGTTTTCTCTTCAACTCTATTGATTGCTTGCAACAGGCTTTCGAGCCGCTTCAGCAGATTTTATCATTTCAAGCTCGAACACGTACACAAAGACTATTCCCACTTTCCTTGCTCCTCTCTCTACAAGTTCCGACTACCGGTTGTTGTGAACAAATGTAAATAATTCGTCTAAGCAAGAACATTAGGACCGAATGCACTGAGCAGTTTTTTGCTGACCAAAAATATGTTTAATGATTTTAGAAAACTAAAAGACTTGTGGTATATTTTTTCTTTCGTTATTGTTTACTTCAATTAAATTTCATTTATATTCATATTAAATATTATGAAAAGTACGTTTTACTAACACTCGAATAACAGAAATAAGGTCAGTAGTTAATTCAATTAATATCGTATATGAGTTTGCGTTGTTTTCATGTGGCTTTTTTGTTATGCCTTTCCCCCAACCTCCACCCCCCGCATCGTGTGTGTTAATGTAAATTTTTATACATTGTATTACATTTCATTACATTGTGTAAATAAAAATTAGGCACACACACACACACACACACACACACACAGTGCAATGTTATTTAATTCATCGATATTCATAAGATAAAATATCATTTAAAATATTTGTTGGCTTAACGCGATTTATTGCTTTAAAGAGTTATTATCCATAACCCGTATCCGGATAGGCTGAGAGAGTTCAGATTCTATGTTATGCACTAATCAAGATTATTCTCATAGGTTCTCTCTTTAGATGATTCATGATTCATTTATGTTTTATGCAAATAATCAAATCCCGAAATACAATCAATGTTAATACTGTGATAAATTAAAATATCATTGTTTGAAAAAGTTCTAAAAGTATTTACACAGATAAATCTAAGAGTCTCTCTCTCTCTCTCTCTCTCTCTCTCTCTCTCTCTCTCTCTCTCTCTCTCTCTCTTTGTTCATAATATTTCTTCAACATCATGCTACCAGTAGTTGTAGTAGTAGTAGTAGTAGTAGTAGTAGTGCTAGTGCATGGAAGTTATTAAAATTGTTTTCATCTTCTCAGCAAACGTAACGTAATATGCTAACAATAAATCTTAAATTCATTTTATTGAATTGCTTCACAATTTCTTCTGTTACCTATTACTAGAGTGCACTTTAGGTCCGTTGTCACTGCTGCTGCTGCTGCTGCTGCTGTTGCCAGATATTCTCTGTACGTATCATTAAAAAAGAATGTTGCACTGTTGGCTGTTTGCTAGTCATTACTTTTTGTCTTTAACTATTCAATACAAGTGCATTTTCTCTTACTTTATAATTTTTTTTATTTTTTTTGTTTATTAGGAGCTTCCATTGCACATGACTGAATTTTAATGATCAAATATTAATTTCGTTTAATTAGTGAAAATTAAAATTCCGACAACTAAAAGTTAAGTGTATTAAGTAGAAGAGTTTTTCAAATAATTTTATCAAATTTTTCAACGTAATATTTATCGCTTAAGCAAAGAATAATTTTTTGCTAGCTTTTAGGGATTACGTGAAATGTTTGGCATTCTTTTACATGCAATACGGTGTCTATTTTATATAATTACGAATATGTGGATGTGGAGTCTATGTAAAGTAGCTATTTTTTGCGTGCTTTTCCTTTTTCTATCCAGCAGTCGGCACAGTACATGCTACTGCTAGCACTCTAAGTGGATAAGTGACGACAGCATATTCTTAAGCATTTCATGGTTTGGGAATTGGGGATTAGAAAGAACGTGTATGCGGGGGTGAGTGTACAAGGAATCAATTTCGCGTCGTGCTCTTATGTAAGTTTTGGCAACTATTTATGTCGATCATTAGATACTTGCCGATTGTCACAGTATATCCTCAGGCAATTCATGGTTTAGGAACTGGGAATTCCAGAACGCGGGTGATTTTGCAAAGAAACAATTTCACGTCGTGCTCTTACATAGGCTCTGACAAACATTTAAATCAAATCGTAGATCGCCACAGTCGGTCGCCACAGCATATTTTTAGGTAGTTCGCGGATTGGAAATTGGGGATTAAAGAACGTGTATATGGGGATGAGTTTGCAAGCAAACAATTTCGAGTAGTGCTCTCTTGTATGGGCTTTGACAAATAGTTGTATCAAATTTTAGATTCTTGCCTATAATATTCTCGGGCAGTTTATGGATTGGAAATTGGGGATTAAAGGACGTGTATGTAGGGATGAGTTTGCAAGCAAACAATATCGGGTAGTGCTCTCTTGTATGGGCTTTGACAAATAGTTCTATCATATTTTAGATCCTTGCCTAGAATATTCTCGGGCAGTTTATGGATTGGAAATTGGGGATTAAAGGACGTGTATGTAGGGATGAGTTTGCAAGCAACCATTTCGTGTTGCGCTCTTATAGGCGCTTTGGCAAATATTTATATCAAATTTTATATCCTTGTCGATTGAAAATGAAAGAATTTTGACTTTTCCTCTAAAATCGAATTAACGGCCAAGTTTTAATTCTTTAAGGTCGAAAAAGCTCTCAATAGCTTTCTTCCATTTAATTTATTGCATACGCGATAATGTGCTGAGATGTGTGTAGTTCTTAATCCGAGTCATGAACCGGAATCATTTTCAAAAGTTTGTAATTGGTGAAGGTGTTGAATTCGGATAGCATCACTACGACCAGATCTAAGTGAAGTAAGAGACTGTTTTACAAGTACATAGTAAAGAATAAAAATATTTCCCAACGGTTTCTTTCTTCTTCTTTAAATGTAATAACCGAGCAATTTTTCAAATTTTTATATTAAAGGAAAACATACCGCTTAGTTACTTTATTTGTTCGGATACAGATAATTGGGTTATGACGTTCGTTGTCGCAAGCGGAGGAAAATTGACAATAATAACACACGAGACTGGAGCCAGTCCAAAGCATAAAAGCCGGTTATTGCTTGAATTTACTTACTGGGATTGAAAGCATCAGCCTAAGTGAGCTTAGGCTTAGGTTGGCTGTATCTGACAGCCAGCAAAAGCGCAAATTCCTCATAAGTTTGTGACCATGAAATCAAGTTAATTGTATCTATGCCACATAGAATCTCCGTTTGAAAGGCGCCAATCTAATCGGCATCAAAACCGATCTAAAATTCTCAAGCAAATGCGCTCTGGTTTACAACAAAAAAAAAAAAAAAAAAAGTACGAATTGATGAGGCAAATGCCACATTGGCCAATGAGGCCAAAAGTGGTGAAAGAGAATTGTCAACTTAAAGTACGCGAGCTGTTAGATTTGATAAGCATTTCGAAGTCTGCTGCACATCGCATTTCGAGTGGAATAGTATCGCCTTTACTAACAATGATACATAAAAGAAACGCAGTGAGAATGTTTCAATCGATTGTTGTTCGAATCTTCGGAGCAATAAAACTGTGCTTCCGCATCAATTCGAAATCATAAATGCAATATTGATTCATTATACCAGGCTTGAGATAGAGGAATAAACGAAGCAGTGTATTAAGGGGGACAATACACTTCAAAAGGTCCACTAGCAAACTGATGTCAGTCTTTTCGAATCATTTTTATTGATTATCTTCAAGATGAAATGCAATCAAGGGTCAAGGATAATGCAAAATTATTGGAGCGTCCGATTGATGAAATCAAGGAAAGTGGACCGGTTCACAAAATTTGAGATTAAAATGCAAATTCTCGCCGTATGTGTTGTATTCGGTAGATTTAATGGCCTCGGATTTTCTTCCTCTTCCCCTTACTAAAAGATTTACCAGCAATAGCTAAATGGAACATGCAGTTGCCGGCTAGTGGCTGAGGAGATTGACAATTCCCACGATAAGCCGGACGTCGAAAGTGTTGAACATCGTTGGAAACGGTCTCTAAATCAATCTAAGAGCTCTTTCAAAAATGGAGATTCTCTCCATTTTCTTTCCTTTACTTAGTTTGGATACCCATGCGGCTACTTTAGTATTTTTGTTTTCACCGGTATTAACCGGTTATGAAGTTTCCGAATATTTGAAGTGCTGAGTAGATACAGAATTTCTTTACAAAAATGTAGTTTTTGTTGTACCTACCATGGCAAATAGATAAAAAAAAAATAAAAAATATGTATCGAATTTAATAAGAAGAAGTTAAAGAATGCATTTCCAGCCATATTATCTTGAGATTGTTACGCATTTTCACATTTTCTTGTATTAAACTAATTTTGTATAGATATATGTGCTTGCTCTCGTTGCAGTGGGGAGAGCTCATTACATGCTCAGTACTTGAACTCATTGCGCCCCCTCCGCTCCTAAACACGAAAAGAAGTTACAATTTAATTAAATGCAATTGAGAGGATTTAATTTGCATTAAATTTTAAAAGTCATAATAAAGTCAAACTCTGCATAGATTTATATACATATATATATATATATATATATATATATATAAGTGAACGAAGTGAAACTGTGAAAACCCAATAACAAATCTTAATATGTAATCAACCACCCAATCAAACAGGCTGTAGTCAACCCGACAGTCACCCACTAGAGATAAATGTGTGCAGCAGATACCCTAAGCGAAATGGGTGCATAGTGTGATTATGTGTATAGAGACACAATCGAACAGCATAACAACCCCCAATAAAGCCACCTTTTTGAAAGCAAGTAAATTATTTTATATATAATGTAGTTAGTGTTGTTGTTGTTGTTGTTGTTGTTGTTATTATTACTGTTCTCATATAACTCGAGCAAATATTTTACAAAATATTCCGTACTCTGGGTGACAGGCAAGCAGTACAACAAATCTATATATATATGTATATATATGTATATATGTATACGTATTGAGGAATAGGAGTAGGAGTAATAGTGATGAGAAAAAGAAGGGAAGAGAAGAGAAAAGTAAAACATTTGGGTAGAGATAGATTAAAAAGAGAAAAAGAGAAAGGGATGTACTTACTGCTCCTATAATAATATCGAATGCATTAAAATGACAACAACAAATAACCATAAATTTTATGCCAAAAGTCCATTTGAAACCATTATAATATTAATAAATTTAGCGCAAAAATTGTGGAATGAAACGAAATTTACATTTCAAGTCAAATATATGTTAATATATGCAGGAAATATACATTTACTCACGCATATGCATATACATATTGTGTGTATGTATATAATTTTATGCGACCATTTGGATTAACCATATGTATATATTTTCCATAGAGAGTTAAGTAGAGATTAAGTAACTAATTTAAAAAGAATTTAAAAGGTTTTTATAGAAGAGCTTAAGATACGAATACAAATTCGTATAAGAGTTTTTTTTCTTCCACGATTACATACAAGGGGGTTGAAATCTTTGCTTTGCTGACGGATCGGAAAGTAAAGAATAAACTAATTTTAGGCTTTAAATACCTGCTCGAGTGTATAGTGTTTTCGTGAGACTTAATTAAGTGAACCCCACTCAAATGTTGCTAGAGTTTTAATGCTAAACCAGTTACACTGGATTTCGAGCTAACTGACGATAGTCTCTCTTAACCGGTCTTTTTTTTTGTATTTTTTTTTTTTTGTATGTATTTGTGTACATGTGTTCACTTCAATGCAGAATATATAGATATGCTTGAGATCAATCCATCCAAGTCACTTTGTCGTTATGTAATCTGAACAGACCAGAATCGAAGGAAGAATCGAAAAAGGATGAGTTGATGGTGGCAATGCATCAAAGGAATCAGGAAAGGAATAATCGGTGGAAAAGGTTACGATCAGTGTTTTCTTTGAAATCTTTATCGACCAAATTTTTGAATGTTATTCAGCGCAATTCAATGAGTTGGATAAAGGAACCAAAAGCAAACAGCAAACAATAGTAGAAAAAAGAAAAATCCCTTCCATGAAACGTCAAGTGCCAGCCAAACATTACACTGACATAAATTGGGATGTGTGTTGCCTCCGCAACTGCCGTATTGTGCAGATTTGGCCTCCAACGCAAGTCATCTCTTTGAAAATCTCAAAAGCTGATTACGTGTTACGCATCTTGGATCAGGCGAACTGATAACTATTTAGTGTTGCTTAACGAATCACTTTACGGGAAAGGCATAAAAAATTGTTGTAATTGTTCAAATCAATGCATCGAACTAACAGAGATCTTCCCAAAAAAAGGTGGATTTTTCTTCTCAGATGCTTTGCTTATTGGCCCACTATTGCAAGGTTGGTATTGGATAACCCTATGATTATACCGTTTCAAAAGAACCTCTGAAGCCATTGGGTTTTTCGAAAAGGAGAAAACAACATTTCTGGGAAGCTGTTGAATATGAGGGAATGATACGGAATCATAACTGATGATGGAAAGCTAAGCCGTTATCAGCACCTGAAGAGCAAAAAAACGTAATGCATGTTAAGCGAATTAATGAGTTATGACTGCACCGAACGAAATGAATGCCATGAATGCAACTGAGCTTACAGTTAACCAAAGAAAGAAAGAAAGAAAGAAGATACCAAACACCGTGTTAAAATGATTTTTTAATATAACAATGCTTGGCCCGTTTCATGCAAAATATATTAAGGAAGCTTTAGAAACGTTGAACCGGATTGCATGCTAAGCGGATTAATGTTAATTGCACCAAACGAAACCGCCATGAATGCAACTGAGCCTACAATAAAATAAAGAAATAAAGAAACATACCAAACACCGTGTTAAAGTGATTTTTTAATATAACAACTTTCGGCCCGCTTTGTCCAAAATATGTTCAGCAAACTTTAGAAACGCCGAACCGAATTGTAGTATACAAGCCTTCACTCAGCATACATTGCTTACACTCTGTCGAGAGAAACATTCCCCATTTTCCCTCTTTCCTTTGGCGGTAGCGAAAAGGCCTTTGAAAAAGTCTGGGGGAAGATCTCAAAAGATGAGTGGTTTTTTCCAGTCGATATTCATACATGAGAGAAAGATGAAGGGAAAAATAGAGAGATCGATGACGAAGATTTCTTTAAATAAAACATATCGGGCGAAATTTGATTTGAATTTTGGAAAGCATGGCCGTTAACCGGGAATAAGTTTCGTTGGGAAACTCGTGGTTTATATTCACTGACTCCTTAATTGCAATAGATATTGCATTCACTTTTCCCTTTTTAAGCACTTTTAAGTCTTCCATTGGTTTCTTTCTATGCTATCGTCAGATTTGCTGTTACACCGGCTATCGGCGAATGAAGACGTACTTGACATTCTGGATCATTGGATACTTTTACACTTTCTTCACCACCTTTACGAACAGTAATGTAGGCGGGCCGGTCATGATCTAGAGAAGTTTACACTCAATGTGACTCGAACATATACTGACGCTCCTTGGGGGTGCGGAAGCACTGTTGCTTTTAGTTAATAATCTTTTGAAAATCACTGCATTCCTTAATGATCGGTTGCAAGGATTTATTTTTAACCACTACATAGCGGTGAGATACGTTGGCTTTAGATTCATTTTTCACATGACTTTCTTAAGTGTATTATCTGTTGGCTGATAGGTGAGCAAATTTTGACACCAAGCACGCATTTGATTGTAAGTAACATTAAAAAGAGTGAAAGATTAAGATAACTAACAGTTAAAGTGGACACAATTTTTGAACTGCTTTTTGGCAGTATTTACGAATATTTTTGCCGCTTACTTTTTAGCAAGTTTTTCATCACATGAGAGGCTGACCAGTTGGAGGCCATTTATTACTGCGACTGTGTGCTTGAACTCTTACCGAGCTCTCCGATATCTTCAAAATTTATTCGTGTTCGAATAGATTTTAATATAATTTAATATAGAATACGCAAATACATTGTAATCAAAGGTTGTGCCTGACCTTTCGTATTGACTTTAAACAAGCATTTTTCATGCTAAAGTCCCTCAAGTATTTTATATAAATTTTTTATATAATTTTATTTTTACTATCACATCAAAATCAATAGCATTTGGGAAAAATTTAGCAAATAAAATAACAATCTGTATAATTTATGTAAAGGTAACACATGCTTACACATGCCCATGTATGCATATACGCAGGCACACGTGTATCTTGTATAAAACTTCGCATCTCTTTACCCGCCCTGCATACTCGCACATATATACACACACTTAACTTTATAAAGCATTTTGTTATTTATGGATTTTTTTGCTTTTCTATTTCTTTTTTATTGTTTTATGTATATTTACCCTAAACTATGCTATGAATATTGCAATTATTATGCAAACACTGAAAATTTAATGCATTTAAATTCTCGATTACTAACTTGACAACAACAATAAGACTAACAACCACAACACCAACTGTTGTATTGTATTATATATCTACTGAATATTGCACAATTGAGATGCTAATAACCATTTAATACTGGAAACTAAAATCAAATAAAAATAAAATGAACATGATTCCAAAAGCAACAGCAGCAACAGCAGCAACAGCAGCAGCAGCAGCATTCACCATCAGCATCAGCTATAGCAGAAACAACAATTACTATCAGGACATAAATTTAATAAAATAAAAATAAAAAACACATATAAAATAATAAATATAAAAATATAAAATACGAAAAGCTCAAAAGTTGGCAAATCATCCATTAATCCTTTGTATTCATATGGGAGGACAACAGAATGAAAGTCAAAACTAACATAAATTATAACCAAATTTTAACAGAATACGTACTTAACGTGTTATCCTAAACAATGCGAAATGAAACTAAAACCACAAACAAAAACAAAAATTCTGGCAATGATTTCTTTACACACGTTCATAATTTACCTAAGAATTGCCGAAGCTCGAAGTGAAATTCTTTTCACAAATTGCTCGCAAATTAAAACCTTTTTGCAAACGATTGCCGCTCGTATTGACTTTGAGAGAACTCGATATTTTTTAAAGCGTCTTTTAAAACTTTCTAATTGTGAATATGAAATGATTTCTAGGAGCTAAGCCCGAGCATTGCTACTGCGAATTGGTGATTTAGTGAATTTAATAGTGTTTGCAAAGTGCCCTTGGGTTGGATTTTATTGAAATTCGAATTTGATGTTCAAAGTTTTACTTAAAAATCTCTTGTAAATTTCGTGTCCTTTGGTAAAAGGCAGATATATGACAAAGAGAATGCTTAAAATTTCACCCCCTTTCCTGAAGATTAGCCTTGTACTATAGTTAGCTATAAGTGTGTAAGTGTATATAGAAGCAAAAAAAAAAAAGGGAAAAAACTTTAAACAAAGTCCGAAAATAACTTAATGTTTATATGTAATCAAAACGAATGATGACGTTATTTACTTGTTTATACCGCCGTGTTAATTAAAAATAGACGAGCTAAAAAGTTAAACTTGTCATTAAATAAAGGAGAATGACATAAGAAGAGAAAATGCTAAAATTTAGTTAAAGGTTCACTGCTGCATCATCAGTTATGGCGTTAAAAGGCAGAAATTCGAGATTTTAACAAGAAATGCTTTACGATATTCAAAATTTTTTGAAAATGTTTTGAAAAAAAATTTCTTCTTAATCGATTAATATATTAATTTTAGGCCAAGGGAATTAAAATTTTCATTCATTGGCGAGAGGGATAATTAGCTAGGAAGGGTATCTAAAGTCTATTTTCAACCTTAAGTTACTTTTTTGGTTGTTAAGTTTTCCTAAATTTGGAGCGAAATAAGTTTTTGGTTTATGCTATGTTGCTATACATTTGTTGCTTTATTTTTCCTTGAAACACAAAATACTTGGCAAATAATTGCCTACTTTTCAGAGCCAAAAAAAGAAATCTTTACTGTTGCATAATTTTAAGAGTTTTATACATTAAAGCCCATACTTTATATCCATTTTAATTACCCCATAATGAACATAGTTTAGAAGTGATTTAATAAAAAAAAAAAATAAAAAATAAAAAATAAAAAATAAAAAATAAAAAAGGAAGAAGAAAAAGTTGAAAAAGGGATATCTAGAATAAAAAAAATATGCACAATTTTGGAAAACTTTTACACAACATAGATTACAAATATAACTACACACTAACTAAAGAGCCGTCTGTATTAAATATTTCTTTTAAATATTATTTCTTTGCCATTTTTCACAACAATTTACTTAAAAAAAAAATAAATTTTCAGTAAAACTGAATAAATTACCAGCGTTTTTTCATCATTAAAATGCACAAACAAAAAAAAGGAAAAAGAAGAAGACAAAAAATGTGTTCGAGAAAATCCTTTAAACATTATTATTATTAATTATCTCCTGTAGCAACAAATAGTTTCATTGCTTTTCTCATAACGCAAATTGTTTGTTTATATATGTACTTAACATATTGAGCTTTCCAACTTAATCTCTCTCACTCCACCAGCTCTCTTGGCACTTCTCTCTTGCTTTATTTACCAGTCGCACTCTCTTTCCATCTTTCCATCTTTCACTCTCCCCCTCACTCTCTCTCTCTGTCTCTCTCTCTCTTTCACTCTGTCTCTCTCTCTCTCTCTCTCTCTCTTTCTATCATTCTCGTTGTATGTGTTTAACTATAAAGTTAATTTGTGTTCATGGCTTATATTTCACAAGAGTCAACGCATTTATGTGGTGGTTTTTCAGTGGATATCAATAAGTGAGTGAATGTGTTCGTATGTTAAATATATTTACTGATGGGATAATGGTGTAAAATTCGTTGCTGAACTATATAAGTTATTGTTGCTGTTATTGTTGCTGTTGGTGTTGTATTGTTATTGTTGACATATTAATTGTGAGTATTTCTTCATAGTATTTTACCAAATTTTCATCTTTTATGAAAATATATTTTTCGGAAACTCTTTTAACAAAATATTCAAAAGTATTGAAAATATAAAGTTTGAAAAAAACGCCATACATACATACATACATATGTATATATATATAAGTATATCTTTGCTTGCAGTACGTGTAATGCGGCCTTTTTCAAATCAGGGACTATCGGCTTTTCCAAGTAACAGTCTGCGAATATTTGTCAAACCGTAACTTGTTCGAACTAATAACAAAATTTTGCGTCTGAAATCCACATCATATACATACTGATTAATAAGAGCAAATGACGGCTGTTCGCAAATCAAAACGATGCGATAGTGCAAGTGCGTGGTAATATAGTACAAGCGATTACCGTTACTACGCGATAAAGCCGAATAAGTGGATACATCGACACAGTCCTGTAGAGGGGAATTAGGTGGTTGTAGCATGCTATGAGCATCAACTGATGTCATCCGGCGAATTAATAAAAGAAAAACGACCGCAAATTATGTGAAATATTTTTCAGCGTGATAACGCAACGTCTTGTAATGTAAAAACCCCTTCACGACGTGTATTGAGCTGAAATACATGAAACACACACTTCGGCTTCTCATTAACAACCACTAAGTAGACGTTGACCAGCGGTTCCGTTTTTATAAGGATACGCAAAAAAACGGGTGCTTTCATAAATCGCCACAAAAGTGATGATGCCGCGGTCATCCCACCGCGGAAAACACATTCTATCAACTAGGGGGGAAAAATGTGAAACTAGTCGGAATGTCTTCGTACTCACCGACAGAAAATGGTGATGCTTAATCTACTATTCTTTTTGCCTAATATCCCGACGACTGTCTATTAGTTTACTTATTTCATTGTAAACGCGCCCGCTTGTTTCCCCGTCTGTTTCTCATGCATGCAGTGCGTTTCGTTTTGCGTTGATATACTCTTCAAAGTAAGCCAACGCAAGAAAAATAAATAAACGCTTGTTGCGTGTTTTCAATTTCCACTCTTGTTTTTATAATTCGGAATAATGTAAAGAATAGCAATAGAAAGCGTAAAGATTTTTATTGGTTAAGAACGTATAAATGTAGTTGTAAAAGTATTCGGGCCGGAAAAGAAAGTCCAATAAACCTACGAAAATATAAACACATATAATAAATATATAAAATCTTCTTAGATCGGTACCCTTTTATCAGCCATTGCGGTGACCGTGACAATGAGCACGCAAAACTGGATGTAGTTTCGATGAAACACTTATGTAGATATTCAAAGATATTCAGATTATTTGCGGAGCAGTACACAAAGCAACAACAACTTACAGCACGTACAACCCAATACCCTGTAGACCTAGCTCGACGTTTAATGGAATCATCCTTACGATCTTATTTTTGTTTCACTGTAAGGAAAAGTGTCCCTCTTCTTAAGCATAGCTTTCTTATGTCGGAATTCTCAGCCAATATGCGTTATACCGCAGTATTGTAAATGATTATCATGTGCGATCACTTGGGCATTTTCATTGTGTGAAGCGTATCTGACTTCTTTGATCAACCGCAGAGAAGCTTTGGTTGTCAACCCGTATGGTTTCCTCTAAATTTAAGGAACAGATCTCCAGGTGGGGTTTGATATCGATTGGACAGACCTCGATCAACCGACAATGTTATATCACTTATCGACAACCAATTGCTTCCATGTTTGCATCGAAAGCCATCGTTGTTAAGCGTTTTTAATTGAGTACAAACAAATGTTCAAATTTAAAGATGACAGTTTCGAACATAGCGTCATAGCGAACAGTGCGTGAATTCCTATCCTTCTGGAACGACATCTTAATTCGGTGGATAGATCTGCTTTCGAGCAGGTTGGAATCTGTTAAATATTTAGTTCACATTCGCAGAAGAGCTTTTAAGCCCGGTGATTACAGCTCTTTGGATGTTAGTCATTGGCGACGCTGTTCATTTTCAAAGTTTATAAGCCTTAAATGGCAGCTTAAATCTTATTTTTCCAAGTGGAACAAGTTCTAGCAAGGAGATAGAGCTCAGAATAGCCAAAGGTGAAAGTTGAAGCAATCGCTCGACGTAAACTGGACATATGTGAATTTCGAAAAAGAAGATTGTGACAAAGAAGTTTATTATGATACAGAGCTCAATCTAAAAGCTGTTTTATGTCCTATAAATTGTTGCTGAAGTCCAAAAGAATTTTAATGACATTTTCCAAAATAATTGCGTTTCTACATTCATTTTTGAGTAAGAGTGCTGTGCTCTGCCTTTAAAATAATCAACCAATCAACCAATCTTGAATCATACTGAGGACTATAATAAGCGACTAATCAAACCACTACAACTATTGGAATCATACAATAAAGCCTTTAGAATGCCTCGACAATATATATATATATATTATCTGCGTCGTCACATTTTCATTTTTCATTTCGAGGTCTGTCGGTATACGACCACAAATAGAATTGTGTACAAAATTGAGAGGATAAATTAGTGCCGTTAGCAAGCATCGTAATGGATGTATGATTGTTAAAAAAAAAAGACCATAACTATGCATATTGTTTCCATCAATGTTATTTACTTCATAATGAATTTCGTTTCGTTTAACGATTAAAATATGAATGAAATGCTTTTCAATAGTAAATAAATTTCGCAATTTTTTTTCTACCATCGTTCTCTGATACGTGTGGCGATTTGGTTTAGTGTGTAAATTGTTCAATTATTTAATTATTACAACAATTTTAATTTTGATCGATTGATGCCCATGTTAGTTTTCTCTCTGTCACGCCCCTGTCTATAATGATAAAAGTAATTCTGCAATATTGCACACAATAGATTTCATTGAGAGAAACCACATAATTACCATAAAATGTTGACATAATCTGTTTGCTCGAATTTTAATTAAAAAAAAAAAAAAAAAAGTGCAACACGGATTCTTCCAATGGGAAGGGGAACTTTTTCATTTCAAAGTTCATGAAACAAAAAAAACTTTAGCGACAAAAACGAATTAACAGCGGAATGAAAAACGTTATTAGAAAAATAACTTGTAGCATACTTTTGCGAGATGCCTTTAAGCAGAATTTGAAAGCATAGCTTTAAGGTTCTCCCTGTTCTTTGTGTTGACAATTGGGAGGATTCCACAGCATGTATCCATTAAATCTGTACGAGACACTCGTGTGAACAGAATCGCATAATATTTTATAAAATCTTATTGCAATCTATCATAAATCCATTATTGCATTGCTGTGACAACATAGAAGCCGTAAAATTGTTCGCTAATTTATCGATGGATTAAAAGTTCGTAAACGATTTTCATACGCTACAATAAGTACCGTAATATTGCCTGCAGCTGAATTGATGACATTGCAATAGTGTACAAGATCGGATGACCATCGTTGCTTTCATTAGAACCTTACAAGAGAGGAGATCATTCAAACAAAAGTCTTCACTAAAACACAGCACGAATTTTATCTGCTTGGTATTATTGCAATATGATTAGGTGAGAGATTCAGAGGAGATGACGTAAGCCCTACCGGAGAACAGGCTTTGAGAGCTCCTCCCGTATTAGGGTTAACCTGTATGAACATATTTGTCTGCCTTAAGTCAACCGTGCTGGTGTGTATCGACACCGTAATCTGTCCCTATTATTTCCAATCTATATCAGATATGCATGGAGCTAAAATTTGTGCACTCTAAAAATGTATTCGAAAAATGCTATGAATCGAAGACGGTCTAAATACGTAAATTGGTTAGCTTGCTTTAATATTTTCTGGATATCGTGGGTGTGCTTACCACGTACTCGAACATGTTGCATTGTTTCATTGTTGTTGCATTTATTCAAAATATTTTCAAAAGTATTTTTACTTTAATTAAAAAGTTTTGCAAGCAGAATTTTTCTAAATATCGAAATTATTTCTTAGTCGACACCGAGGAGTTATTAAATAATTTATTGTTAAAGTTTTCGTTTTAAAATATATGTGAAGAAATTTATGTATTTAGATTTATATAAGCATTTCTTATAAAATTTCTGCTGAATATATAAAATTCTAAAATTCATATACAACAAGTAACTAACTGACTATCTGATGTAAATTAAAATGAAATCTTTGTTTACAACGTAAAATATAAAACAACAGGCGCAGGCAGTAACAGGACTGGCTAGAGCAACAGTCAACCAATATTACTGCAGAACTATTAAAGCTTATTGCCGCACGAATATAAGGAGAAAATTACAAAACGCTGTACCGACGTACATATACTTACAAATATATCTATATATATATATATATATATACATGTATCCATATATACATATATATATACATATATATATATATATGTATGTATGAAAAGAAGAACCCCTTGGCTCGATGGTAGGGAACCGAAAGCTGTAGGAAGAAAAGTAATTAATTTGAGGGCATATAGAAAATGTAAACGATGTACTTTGACTAGCAAGCACTAACAGCGGTATTCACTTGCTCATCATCAGTACTTTAGCTCACCGCACATAGCATCTCTCTCATTGTAAAACGTAGTTTTGTATCCTACCAATAAAATAGTAACGATAACCGAGCGAAAGAGGCTGAGAGAAAAGAACGTCTGATAAAAGTAGCAGCATAGAGACAAATTTATTACGCTCTACCCTCAGCATCAACCAACGTTAGCAAAACGAGAATTTTCATATGCACATCAACACCAACGTACAATGTTTAGGTTGTGCTACAAAGTATAAAGCCAAACACACATATACACATGCAAATATATATATATATATAACGCAAATATATATATATATATATAGTGTTATGTAACAAACTGCACATGTTGACGATGACTACAAAAACTACGATGATGATGAAACACGTTCCTCTTTATTTCCGAGTTTTACTGATTTTATATCTTATATATTATTTGTTGCTTTTTTTTTTTTTTTAGGCCGACCATTGTAATAAATTGCTTGCATTTAGTTTTCTTTTCTTTTTCATTATAATGCAGTTCATATATACACACGTAGCAAACAACTTGAATATAATATGTATACAGTTTATGTTTTACATCTGAAAGCACGTGTGTGTGTGTGTTTGTGTGTGTGCGTGTGTTTGTGTGTCTACATATATAGGCATATATACGTTTTTTAAAATCTTTGATATGACATTTACAGAATATTCAATTAAATGAATTTATTTTCCATGTACACTTATTCAGGAAATCTATTCCTTTATAATATTCTCATAAACTACAACATCATGTCAGTTATCTGTTTACTATCTTTACTGTGACTGTCTTCATCTCTTTTATTTTATAATTACATTGACAATTAAAATCATAAATAGATAGTGTAGTACACTTCTCCCAAAAATATGCTATAATATTAGAGCGTGCAGTTGAAAGTAGGCAATGAAATATTTCAAAGCTCAGCTGTTTGATAAAATTAAACCAAATCTAACAATGAATATATGGGTTCCGAGGCTTATTTACAAGCATTTAGTTCCAGGAATTCTTTTATATATCAATCTATTAGGTGCCACCAGGTATTTTGACCATTTTTTTCACCACGGGAAAGCATTTATTGGGAAAAATTTGATAAAATATATATTAATTAAAATATTTCCCATCATTTTCTGCAACTTTTCTCCATCTTTTTAACTGTACGGTCATACCTTGTTGAAAGAAGAAGATATTCGTTTGGCAGCGATCCAATTATTGATCCATTTCCGCACGTCTTCAGCACTACCGCAAACCGCGGGCCAGTCAAGCCGATCGGAACAGGTGGCAACCATAAGTCGCTATGTCTTGTGAGTACGTGACAGTGCATCTTTAACACTCTGGCAACGCGTAGCCAAGCGTTATCATGTAAGAGAATGACTTGGCGTCTGTTAACCTTTATTGATAGTCTGTTTTTGCAACAATACATCGTTCATTTCGTTCGATTGAAAGCAGTAGATATATGCAGTAAAAGTTTCATTTGGTTTTAGCAGCTCGTAGTATACTACACGTTGCTGATCCTGCGATGCGCACACCAAAAATTTATTGCGACGAGTATTTTGCCACCGCGTCGATGTGGATGGCTCTCATGGCCTAGCCCATGAGTTTTGCGCTTCGAATTGTCGTAGTAGATCCCTCTTTCAAAGCCACTCGCCATACACCACTGAAAACTTATTTTTTTTTTTGTCTGGCAAACGATGATACGGCGATGACGAAATTGTTCGAAACAGTATTTTCAGTCAATTCGTACGGTAGCCATTTGCCCTCCTTTTGGATCTTTCCGACCGCCTGTAAACGTTTAAAAGCAGTTGATTCATCAACTGCTAAGCTGTTCGAAAGTTCTTTGAGATATTGAGCTGGCTTTTTGTCCAATAAGTTTTGCGATCCTTTATCCTCAAACTTTTCTGGTCCGCAAAGGCCATTCTTTGTTATTGACATCCAAATTACCACCTGTAACTCGTTGAAAGCAAAACCGACAGTTGGAGTATGATCGAATAGCATGACCATACGCTTGCTTCGGCAGAAAATTTCTTCAAATCAAATAAGAAAAGTAATGAATGTCGAAAATGCAATTTTGAGCGTTCCATGATTAGCGTCCGTATAAACCGAATAACTCAATAGTTCTAAATGAAAAGGTATTATTTTATGTAGAGAACCGTCCACTTCACCGATTGATACTTCGCGTTCATTTATCATTTCGTATCAATAGATGCAAGCACCTAATGAAACAATAATTAGTCCCGCGAAATAGATTGAAGCAGAGAATCTTAAGAAAAATCAGTCATTACGAAGCTTATAATTAAAGTTTCAAAGTCAACTGAAATGCGAAAAAAAGACGTGTCTTCGAAATACAATAGTCTTCGGCTAATAATGAACGTGGTGTTCTATGAAAAGGGGTAATGCAAGCATTTATCTTCACAAACAATTTGGGCTCAAACTAGTTTTAATTGAAATAAACAAAGAGATTCTCTTCAGATTCGGACTAACGTAACTCTATAACCCCTTTACTTGCGTTCAAAGAATTATAAGATCATCGACTTTATAGGTTTTTCGCTTTGTTTGCTGCGAGGCCGGCTTAACCAGCAAGTTGGCAGGATATAAAGCTAAGAAGAGAACAAAAATCAGAAATTGGAAGCTCTACTTAAGCTGAGCAATTTCGGTTAAAATATTAGAACTTTTTCCGAGTTAATTGATTAAATATATGATGACAGGTTTTGCTTGAGAAGTAAAGGTGCTATGAAAGGAAAAATGACGACAAATTTACATCGTTTCAAAAAGCAATTTCACAACTTGTTTCAATATTTTGTAAAGAGAGCGTACCTATCAAGACGCCGTGTGACAATGCTAACGCTGCGATAATTCATCGAGTTTAAGCTAAACTTTTTACATAAATTTTAATTTTATTATATTCAGAAGCATTCTTTTATCAAACTCGAGCTTAACTTTTTTTTGTGTGTGAAAATGCAGATTAAGCCAAAAAATAAAAGAAAGAAAAGGAAATTCCATAAAATTTCATTAAGTAGAAAATTAGAGAAAATATTCTTAAGCACATATAAATAACGTAAAATGAACATGAAGAAGAGAAAAGTAATGTATTTAGGTTTGCAATTCTCCGGGGGGATTAACAAAGTTAAATGTATTAAATTAACTACGTAAAGACAATTACAGGTATGTGCATTAAAATTATCTCTTACACTAAAATATATTTGGTTTGGTTTCTTCCTCCTTCTTTTCTTTCTTACTTGCCAGCGAGCCAGCCAGCCAGCCAGCCATCCAGTCAGCCAGCCAGTAAGGGCAAAAGTAGAAAGGTTTATAATAAACATAAAATTTTATTTAACGCAACATAAAACACTAAAAGGAAATTAGGAAAACAAAGTGTAAAAAATTCCAAAGCAAGACGAAGACAACGTTTTTCGTTTCGCTTTAAATTAACAGGTAAGCAGAAAATGAGAGACAGGTAGAAAGGAAGTAAAAAATAAAAAATAAAAAGGAGTAAAGAATGTAAGCCGTAGAAAGTCAAAGTTAAGGCAAAGTTAAATGTATCAGTTACAAAACGGTTCCCAATAATAATAAGTAAAAGTAAAGTTATTTCAGATTAAACTGAACCAAGAAAGTAATAAAAGCGCTTTTCAAAATAAATTAAAAACAAGGGATGCGCTCTCATAAATCTTTTCATATTCAGTTAGATTTGTAAGAAGCTATTTGTCTTGCAACGGCAACACAGATGATATTAATTATAAAAATTACTTCAATGGCGCTTACAATAAATACAAATAAAAGTAATTTACAAAAAAAAAAAAAAAACAAAATCTAAAGATAGATAAGATTACAGTTACAGAATAAGACAAAACATCCCCCTACGTAAAGCAATAATTATATAAAATAAAATTTAATCTAAAAGTATGCTATAGAATATATATATAGATATATGTATAATGACAAAAAAAAAAATAAATAAATAAACAAAGAATTAATCGCCTACGGAAATGCAAAGTAAATCAAAAATGAATTTAAATCAATTTAAACAACCAAACAATAACTCTGCCAGGCGATATAATATAAGCTAAACATGCAAACTTATCTGTCTGTCTGTCTGTCTGTCTCTCTTTAGGTTTGTCTGCCTATCAATACCAGCGCCTCGAATGTAATCATAGAACAAATTAAAGAATGTACGTTGAAAGAAGAAAAAGAAGAAGAAGAGGAAACAAAAAAAATATCGTCGCAATGGCATACAAAAAAATGCACATTTGCTGGTGACAACCGAAATGTTAACAAATTGATAAATAGGCTGAGTAGAAGTTAAAGGAAAATAAAATGATAAAGAGAAAAACTAATAAATAAATCTTGTTTGATTTCATAAACTGAAGAGGACAAATGTAATTGGTTTCGTTAAAGGGAAGGGCAAAAGAATTTACTGAATTTAAGCATTGATAAAACACGTAGAGAACATTAAAACCCAAACGCGCTGTAATTTATGAGTCTACAGAGACTTAAAACGCAATATAGTCAAAGTAAACGAAAATTCAAAAAAGAGAGGAAAAAATGAAAAAAAAGCAAAAAACAAAAAAAACAAAAACGAAAACGAAAAGAAAGAAAACCGAACACGAAACCAGTAATAAGTGAAATGAAAGAGCGCAGAATCCTTACAAAGCAAAAAACTCAACTCAAATTTATCGAGTTTTCAACTTGGCAGAGAAAATTACTCAACACATTTGAGCGTTTCTCGCATTACATAGGCAGGCAGGCAGGCAGGCAGGCAGGCAGGCAGGCAGGCGACTGTTGTTGTTGTTGTTGTTATTGTTGTCTCTCTTTTCACTTAAAAAAAACTTTTCGTTACATTGGGTTAAATTTTAATTCTTATTTATATTAACAAATAATTTATTTATAATGTTATTACGACAAAAAAACCGCACACATTGCCACCGCAGCTTTGTGAAAAAGAGCAGAAATCGGGAATTTTTATGTGAAAATTTAATGCATTTTTTTGAAAAATTTTTTTATTTTTTTTCTCTCGCAACGAACATGTCATTTAAATGTACTTTTATTTTGTAAATATTTTATTGAATATTTTTTTTTTTTTTTTTTTTTTTTTTTTTTTTTTTGTAGAAGCAAAAAAAAAAAAATAATAATAATAATAATAATAATAATTTAATTAAAACTATGAATACATAGGCAGACAATTTTCCTTTTGAAATTTCTCATTTCAATGAACTTTTCGCATTTTGCACATATTCACGTATGCATGATGTTGTTTGTGTGACGATATAATTTTTGTAAACTACCTTTGCACATATAATAACGAGTTATAGTAATATAGGTGCGAGATTGTGATTGTGTCAGTGTGTGCTTATGTGGGGGATGAATTGGAAAACAATTCGTTAGACAGCTTGTTATGCTAATATTTACTGAAGTTACATTTGTATTACACATAAACTCTTCTTCGCTCTCTTTCTCTCTGCTGCAATTATTTTCTCTCTCATCAGATAATAATTTTATCCACAAAGGATAACAGCATACCGACTTTACCGATCCATTTGTTACCTTTATAAGATTCTATAATTCTCTCTAAGTCCGTCTGTCTATTTATAGCATGAATTGCTCGATCATCTCTTACAGATCGCTTTCGAAAATGTCTGATTTTAAATACATTCACGAGAGTTGAAATATTTTTCAAATTCAAAAATATTCTCCTAACCATCTTCCGATTGATAGCCAATATTGTCGTTTATCATAACTATTTACAAATGTTTTCTGCAAGAATCGATCAACTTACGCTCCCAATCAAAAGGAACAAAAAAAAAAAACCAAAATTGTTAGGTATCAAAGAGTCGCCATAAGATGTGTATATATATATGTATTTTTTTTAATGCCTCTACTCAGTTAAGAATTTTAATCCGTGCACTAACATCAAATACATATAAAACGTTCATCTGTGCTGTGTGGCAGTGGTGGTGGTGGTGATGGTGATGGTGATAGTGATGGTGGTGGTGGTGGTAATGCCGTTGTTGATGGTGGTGGACAGTTCCGTGTAGTCAGGTAATGTGATAGTTTCTGATTTAAGCAAAGATATGCTGGCATATGTATTTATGTACATGTATCCACGTGTGTGTGTGTGTGCTTGTTATGTATATGTGAGCTCAAATAATTTTTTTTAAGGGTTTTTATGTCGCTATGATTTTAGGACTAATGAGTAGAGATTATATGACAGTGATTTTTCTAAATGTTAAAGAGATTTTATAATCAACGTTTTTCGAGTTTACCAACGTAATTGCAGACCAAAAGTTCCCTTATCTCCTATTTGTTGATTCAATTCGAACAAAGGCGAGTTTATAAATTTTATTGATTCACTAAAGATAGCTGGGATGAAATCATAGCAATTTTCATTGGGGGAACTCTCAAATAGCATAAACTACTACTACTGTAAACAGACTTATTCCACGCTCTATGTATTTCGACCTTTTTTCACGTGCGAAAAGAGAAATAAAAAAAAACGAAACGTTTGCCTTCAGCCGAATCTTTGACACCCACTATCTCAGGCTACGACTTAGTAATTGTAAAATATACCGTAAGAAAATATTTGCAATGAAGTCAGTACCCAACTTTAGATTAACACTTGCGAGGTGTGCTGGAGATTAGAGACTTTTTTTTTGCTGTGGCCTAGAAACTTGACCTGTAGCCACCAACCTTGTAACACTGTGGTTAATAGCAAGATTTTTCCATGTAAACTACGTGGGCGTAGAGCAGTTTTTACACCCATCACCGCGGAATGAGGGACATATTTATTTTGTCAAAACGCATGCACCCTGTAGAAGAAAGCTTAGGTAGGTATATCTATACCTACAAGGTAGAGATATATTCTTGATCAGCATCAACTCTTGAATCGATTTCAGCATATCCGTTTGTACATCTGTTCAGTTGTCCGTCTGTCCACCTATGTAATGTCGTAAACATTCCCGTGGCCGCAAGCCGCAAAAATGAAGCTATGGCCTTCAAATTTAGGAAAAATTGTGGAGCTACCTGGCACTCAAGTTACAATTGAAAATCGTCCACATCGGCCGAAGAAGACGCCTACAGTACCACGTAAACTGAAAACAGCTTTGTTTATCAAAAGCAATGCAGGAGTGGATTTTTGTTCTCTACTCATAAAGTACGGCAGATAAATGGACGAATATCTGAACGTATATATAATGGGCGATACTGCAGCGTGTCTACGAAAACGATCGAAGTTGGCCACGTCTCCCCATTATGATGGAGTGCATCAAAATTTCATTATTTTTTTTCAATATCTTTACGACGCACTGAAACAACATTCAAAAACTCCGTGAAGCTTATAAACGCTTGACCAGTTTCAAAATCGAAATGGACTTGAGGATGTCCGTCAGTTCGTCTGGCTGTGATCAACATTCTCGCGGTTACAAAAATTAAGATATCGCCTAAATATTTGCAAAGAAATTAAAAATGACCCGAACCAGTCAAAGGACAGGCCTACAGCATCCAATCATCTATGAAAAAAGAACCGTGGAAATCTTTGCTTTCCGTGTTTTTTGCTTGTTACTCATAAAATGCAACACATACACCACATAAAACTCCGGTTCTATTTTGCAAATAGAAAAAATCAGCCTCACCCGCCCAATGTTAATTTTTTTTCTTTTTTTTAGTTGGTGATGGTTATAAAAGCCTCGATATGAGCGTTTCTTGTTTTTTTTCAGTGGTTTATGAGCTCAAATGTACATTTTTGAACTTCAAGTATTGCTAGAAATTACAAGGACCTAAATCCGGTCAATAGGATGAACTTTCGATGAAAAGGTAACGTAGAATCCATTCAGTATGAATTGCAGGTAAGTCTGATGAGCAGCTTCACACAGCACATGAGGTCCAAGCAATAAGTCTTGTTAATGTACTTGTTATGTAAACGCACTACGCTACTATTGTGGGCCGCTATCGTAATATATGCTAACCTGCATGACCGCGAGTGCTCGCAGAACAAAACGCAGATATGCTTTGAATACAAACATGGAACACGATATGTGCCTGAATAACCTGAATTTCTCAGATCAAGTGTGAAAACGGTTTTGAATTACACATAAACACTATTAAGACAACAATTTCAGTGCATGCACAGCAAGATCAAGTTGAAAAAAGCTTTAAAATGCAGTTTTATGCGATATCTTTAGAAAGCGGAAATTGCTCATCCGATAGCCATGGGCGAAGACACGATCGTCCCGGCTTTCGATACGATCATCCCGACCACTAGAAAGCTCGGAATTAGCAAAACGAACTTGGAAATTTTCAAATACCATCCGTGCGACGAGGGGTATTCAAGCCGGAATTTAATTGATTCAATTTTTCTTTGCTTGTTCTTCTTCTTTCATTTTTTTTTTAGGTGAAAGGCTTCCTGTGAATTCTCATATTCTAGTGATAGAAGTAAGATGTGTTACAACTTCCACGAAGTTGTCTTTCTTAGGTCTTCTTGGGTATTTGCCAAAGGTATTTTATTCCTTTTTCCTTTTCCATGCAGATTAGAGCAAGACGGGGATTATTACGCTTCTGGAAATGTGGTGGCCTATTTAACCAATGAGTAGGTAGGTCAGAAAATGGTGATTGGCTTCTTTCATTTTGAGCGTGCCCTTCCATAAGACAAGCAATTTTAAATTATAAACCAATTGCTATCAATTCCTGTTTCATATAAAATATATAATCAAAATCTTCGTCATCAGGTGTGTTGTGAATATCTGCCGACATATTCAAAATTCCAAACGCTTGAATGCGAATAAATCTGCAAATTATCTCTTAAGTTGAATCACTTTTTCGAATTAAAACCTGCTACTGTCCTTCATTCCTTCTCTTGCTAAAGTAAATCAATATAATCAATACTCATCCTATTCGACAGGAATTTTTATCGAAACCAGGCGTGGGATGACATAAAAGGAAGGAATGAATTTGATAAGAGGCAAGACGACATAACAAAACAAAACAATGCGATCTACAGTAATTCCAATGTGAAAACATAGAGGATGTATGGAGCTCATTAGAATTGCCCATGCTTATGTATGACGTAGTTTAAGTGCGATAATAAATTTTTTTTTTTTTTTTTTTTTTTTAAAAAATTTTT
>KK502688.1:148648-163894 GCA_000688735.1 Glossina austeni
AAGGGGGAAAAAAAATTTTTTTTTTTTTTTTTTTTTTTGACAAAGTTGTACGATAGCTGGTCGTAAATTATAACTTAATTGTGTAGAATACGTCGTTTATATAACTTCCACTAAATATAATTTGATATGCTTTTCAATTTAATCTCCATCAAGTATTTAGCGAATTTTTCCATCAAGTAATTGCTCCATAAAATATAACCTACTTTCAGGGATGTTTTTAAAAATATATTTTCATATATAATTTTGTGCGCTTAATAAAAACTTTGATATTGATAAAGAGAAGGAATTGAACGCTATGGAAACAATTCTTTTGATCCAAATCGAAAGTAAGTAAGCCTTTCATGCATGTTATATCATTAAACCATTAACCCTTTCAAAAGCTTGAATAGCTAGCTAGCTAGCTAGCTACTGACTACAATTTCGGTCATAAACATTTTACATAAGTTTGGCATACCCTTATGCATATGGAACATATAAAATGCATTATAAGTTGTACCAGCATGTGTAAGTAACATTTTCCCATAAGCAAATTTAGGAAAGAAATAAAAAAAAAAATAAAAAGAAAAAAAAATGAAGTGTTTTAGTGTTAGTTTTCGGCAAAAACAAAACTTTTTAATGTAAAATTTGTCCTCTTTGTTTTGCTAGTGAAAAAAAGAGTTCGGAAAAAACTACAACAAAACAGCAAAATACTTCTATCACCTTCGGAAAATAGCAACTGCTTAGAAGATTTGATTAAAGTTTTGTGTCTATTGTGTACCATGAGCTTTTCAAAAAAAAACGCAAAGAAAATAAAATCACGATACGTGCAACACGAATTTCAATTTTAAGCCAATTTTACTGACCGTACGAAAAAACGAAAATGGTCGAAACAAAGCAAAAAAAAAAAAAGAAGAAGATATGAAATAAAATAAAATAAAATACTGGAAGCTGGGGCTGTAAAGGGACATTCATTGAGCAGCTTAAAAGGTTACCTACAAGTAACTAAAGGAAATCAATTTTTTTCTTAATTGCAGTGCAATCAATTGGCTCAGCAGAAAGAAGTTTTATAAAGCTCTCCATAATCAAATAAATGTATGTGAGTCAAAATTGACAGGAATATTGGCCGAAATATAGATTCAAATCGATATCAGGCTACCAAGAAGTTGTCTTCTTTTTGGAGCCTTGAATATACATAGCAGGGAATCAATCGTAGCAAGTGGAGAGGTTTGTCCTTAAGGGTTTTTTCAACAAGACAGCGTTACTTGCACACATTGAATTATTTACAAAAGGAGTCAAGTAGGGTAAGCATTTGTTTTCCTTTTCGTGTGATAGAAGAAGGGCAAAGACATTGATGGACGCATCGATGGTGAAGTTACATTTTGTTAGAATTGAAGCAGATTATTAAAGTGTAAAGTGGATTAAGTATTGCTGCAATCTGGAAGGACCATCGATCCATGAAGAACGTTATTAACAATAATCATTAAAAAAAAAAAAGAAAAGCAATATTTTTTTTCTTCACCATGACGACGCTCGGGCTTATTGGACTTTATACTTGAGTTGAACTTGAACGTAGCGCCTTCAGCAAGCATTCCACGATCTTACCTAGACCTATTTCGTTCGATGATGTAGTGCTTGTGTGAGCTGATGGCCCAAAAATAGTTCTCTCTGATCAGATCTCATTTTTGATCGCTTTAGAGAAATGATTTTGTTTTGGATAAAATGTTTTTATTATTTTCATTCAAAATGGAAGTCTTTTTTCTGGGAGGCTGATATTTATTTGTTGTGTACTTAGTTCTCGCAGGGACAGCAAGCATTTATCTTTGCTTACGTGAAGTCATAAATTTTCTCCCTAACCTAAGCTGTAACCGAAATAAGCATAACTGGTGATCAAGTAGTTGTACGCAGATCGAAACGAGATTTCAATGAAGTATAATGCGGTTTACAACACTATCGCGTTTAGTTTTGCAATGCGAACGTCAAGATCGTCAAGTAGATAAAATATAAGAAAAAAATACGGCACAGAGTAATTATGGAATTATAGTGTGCTTCGAGCACTCAGCAATACGAATAGAAAATCTAATCCTGCTAGAGATAAGGAATTGTGATCAAGCCCAAATATGTTGTGCGAATTCTTTCGGAATTGTCGTCAACTCAACAAAATACAAGAAAAAAAAAAAACACGGCAGAGAGTAATTATGTTATTATTGTGTCCTTCGAACACCCAGCAGCGCGCTTAGAGAATCCCACCCAATGTAGAGGCAAACAAGTCCAAATGTGTTGTGTGGTCGGCATTTTCAGATAGCTGGACTCGCATTCCCGCCGTAGGATTGCGTACTGGAGACTATTGAAATCCATGGTGGCCCGTTTTTTTGAACAGTTTAGTGCCTTTAACGAACCTCGAATCCAATGGTAATGACAAGTGCTTTTAGATTCTCATGCTTTTGTTTCTATTTTGTAAATTTGCTCATAAAACGTAATCAGTAAAGCTTTCTTATACTTCGGCAGTGCAAGAGTTACTATCTCTACCATTCGAAATTGAATTTTTAAGAAAATGAACACAAACATATGGCCTTCAATTGCCTAAAAATGACTACTGAAAAATTTCAAAATAACCGTCATAATGAATATAATATTTATTATATACATTGGAACGTTGTTCAGGATATGTAATAACACATAAATGCTTATATATAGATATTTTTCGTAATTATCGTCGTTTATATTCAAATTTAGAATGAATGAACTGTAAACTAATTTAGTGATTAAAAAGAGACAGAGACTAACCAACTGGTTTATCATAAAGTCAAAAGCAATACAAAAGATTTCATAACATACTTTTTTGCGCAGCAAAAAATAAAGAAATGAGTTTTTCCCAAAGAATGCTGCTATAAAGTACATGTACATGAGCACAAGTTTTTGTCGACTTATTGCACTCACACCACACAAAAGAGTTGTTTTAAGCGTCCGAGCGGATTTGAGTGAAAAGCCGAAGGAACATTTTAGCTGAGACTGGATTGCGATAGCAGGCGGCGGTGGCGGTGGCGGCGGCGGCGGCGATTCATATATGCCTCAGTCATATGTTGCATTTTTAATAAAACTTTTCACAGAGGGATTCATTCAATTGTGTAAAAAAGGAGAGAAGCCTTCGGAAAATACTATTCAAGTAAATCACTTTCAAGCTTTTGTAATTTTCTCTTTTCCCAAAAAGCGATGTTATCAAACATTAATTTTTAGCTCAAAGACTAAACGAACAAAGTTAAAATACCTCTCAACCCTTAAGGATATACAGCTGAGTGTATTTTCGCTTTGAGTTTCAATTCAAACGACATTTAAGTTATTTGGCGTAAAGATTTTTTGATTGTAAAAACGTCAAATGACTTAAGTTTTTTCTTGTTTTTTTTTTTTTTTTTTTTGAATTTTCTGTTCGTGAAGTGACCATATGTAAGCAGTAAATATATGTGTGCTCGACTTTAAAGCAGCAGAACTCTCGGTTTATGATAACAGTTTTTGACGAGAACTTGCCGCACCTGTGTCCGTGCGAGTGGTCAGGATTTGACCTCAATCGGTAGATAACCGCTTCAAAGTAAAAAACGATCAGCTGCTAAATCCCGTTTTCGGCAATATAATCAAAATGATTTTGTCTCACGAGTGGTCACCTTAGCTAGGTAAGCTTGTAAGTAATAAAATCTTTTATTTAACAATATTAGTAAATGTATTCACCCATACGCTTACTACAAGTTAACAATACAAAGTGAACCCATAGCTGAGAAGCAACAAATCTATTGAAAAGATTATGAGGGCATAGGAGGCGAAAGGCCGAGAAGAATGTAATAGCATAACCGATAAGAGAAGAAAAAAGAAGGATAGAGCGTTTACGTATAAACGTAATAGAGAGGACATAAGATAAACAAAACAAAAACGAAAAAAAAAACAACCTCCTACCTAATTCCAAATTTTTGGGCCACAATAGACTATTGTAGCTTATGAGACTAAGTAATTGATATAATGTTTCGGATGTATGACAGAAGTACGACAACAAAAATATAAATAATAGATTTTCGTATTAGAAAAAGAGGGAAGTAAATGTAAATGGTTAAATTTCTGCAATCGTGCATATACGCACAAACATAAAGAAGGAAGGACAAGAGTAAGCGAGCGTGGGCGCTTAGCTCTTCAGGTTTACCTCTTGGAAAAGAAATTTTCTACTGTTTCCTTTAATGAAATGTTATACGAGTTTCAGTTTAAAAGCCAACGCAGAATACTGAGCGCGCACTCCAGCACTATTCTAAAATGTGAAGTGTGTTTTGCTCAAAGGTTTTTCTTTTTATGTATGTTCTGACGTTGTTTATATTTTTAATATGCATAGAATTTACGTGTCAATGGAATATTAAAAGAGTGTTCTTTTCAGTGCTGTACACAGTTTTACAAAGACAAAAACGGCTTCTCTTTTATGTTCACCATAAAGCTGGTGTGCAAATCGCTTAGGTCCTCGTAATGATCATCCCATTGAAATTCAATTTGTAGCCATCTTTGAGTACATGCATAAAATTGACAAAATTTATAGTCTTTTATACCACTTACCTGTATACCATGAGCACCGCCTTGTTGGCTAATGTGCAATTGCTGCGTTTGTTTCATTTGCAATGTTGTGGTGGTTGTTTGTTGTTGCGATTGTTGCTGTTGCTGCTGCGGTTGAGCCATATTGGGGCTAGCTTGTGTCTGTGTACCATTGGGACCGTTGCCGGTAGCCGGTCCTCCGCTTATATTTGCTCCAGCATTCGGCACATTTTGATTGTTCGCATTTGGATTGTTAACGCCAGGGCATCCCGCTAAATTGGCCGGAGTTGGACCGGCATTATTAATGCCTCTGTGATTATTGCTTTGCGCCTGTGGCTGTTGTGCTTGCTGTTGCTGTTGCACTGGTGACATAGTTGGCGGCCCTCCGCTATTTGGGCCTTGATTCGGACCGCGTGTTGGCACATGCATAAAATTACCTTGTCCCGCGTTGGATTGACCAATACCGCCTGGACCCATCGGGGAGTTATAGGGCGAGTATTGTGGCTGTTGCGTAGGATTTTGTGGTTGTTGCGTTTGCTGAGGCTGACCGGGACCATTGGATTTAGGGAAGCCACCAACAACATTCGGAATATTAGGGCCCATCTTAGCCATGTTGGCATGGGCCATATGCTGTTGTTGCTGCTGCTGCTGCTGTTGTTGTTGTTGTTGCTGTTGTTGTTGCTGCTGCTGCTGCTGCTGCTGTAATTGTTGCTGATGCTGAAGACGTTTGAGATCGAAATCGTTTTGTTGTGATGAATAAAAGAGCTCCTGTTTGATATCTAGGAACGATTGCTGCCCAACCCCGCCACCTGGGCCCATAGGTCCGTTTTGTGGCATCTTTTGCTGAAACTGGGATGGAATATTTTGATGCTGCTGAGGGTGTTGTTGTGGCGGTCCAGTCATAAAATCATTTGGTCCCCCAAAGCCCCCACCACCATAATCGCCGTAGCGCCCGTTGGGTGGACCAGCTCCCATCATTTGTTGTTGTTGCGTCTGATGCATGGAAGGACGCGGAAAACTCATACCACCCATGGCATTTTTATGTTGATGCTGTTCGGCCATTTGTTTAAGAGTTTGAGCCGCCAAAGACAACTCAGACATGGGTCCTGTATTCGGCCCATTTTGGAATTGCGAACGCATTTTATTCATTGCTTGCGGATCATTGTTAACATTACCCATGTGACCACCACCACCACCACCACCACCGTTACCTCCACCGCCCATTACGGCGCCCATATTATTACCCATAACATTATTGGTAGGCCCGCCAAAGGCAGCATTAAACTGTGCCATAGCGTTTTCAGATTTGACATTTAAACTATTGATCAGATCTTGAACATTGGGCGGTTCTACTTTAATACCATCCTCGGTTTTTATATCTAATAAAGGCTTCTCATCCAAGCCATCCAAAAAGACGGGATTGAAATCTTGCAGACCGTCAATGAGATCCTTGAACGTTTCATTGCCTTCAGCAGCATCATCGCCCATAAATTCGGGAAAACCAGGAAAATTACTATTAGGCCCGCCATCTTTTTCTAAACCCGCTAAATCGGGGAAATCGTGATCGGGTTCACGTTTGCATTCGACCAAATTGGCCAAACCACCCATAGCCGCTTTTTGTTGATGCTGTTGTTGCTGTTGCTGTTGCTGTTGCTGTTGCTGTTGCTGTTGATTTGTATTCATATTATGGCCACCCATTAAATTGGCACCCGCATTAGGACCATTACCACCCATATGCAAACCACCACCAACACCACCACGTCCATTATTAGTGTTGATATTCACTTGGGAATCAGCTACACCAACACCCTGACCTGGATTGACGCCACCGCTACCGCCGCTCCCAACAACACCTGGTTCGCTTTTAACGGAGGTATTTGTTAAAGCCTTCACTGTAACATTAGTGCTAATCTGTTGCGGTTGGGAATTGGCAGCCGATGTAGTAAATTCCAATTGTTGAACAATTTCGACAGAAAATTTGGTTAAATTTTCGGAACCATTATTGTTGTTGTTGCTGTTGCTATTATTGTTGTTATTGTTATTATTATTATTATTATTATTAGTATTGGGCAATTTATGAGGCGGTTCAAAGTTCTCAGCACCATTATCGCCATCATCGGTAGGTCGTTTTAGGAATTTTTGTTGCTAAAAAGAGTAAGCGAGAGAAAAATATAAAAAATTTAATAATAATAAAATAAATTGATTTGAAATTAATTTGAATCCTTAAATGAAATGAAATATCACTTAATTACCCAAATATTCATTAATATGCGATTATTGAAACTCTGCAGAAAGATATGCTATAGCAAGTGCGGGGAGAGTTGTAACGATGCAGATAAAAAGAAAAGCGAGTCCTTGTTACGACGAAACTAAGACGAGTTTTTTGTTCGTTAAGAGATTTTCCTTCCTTCCTTAATATATTGGGAGACAAGTAGATGTCGAAACTTTAGAGTTCAAGAATATGTTGTTGCAACACTGCATTTTAAATTGTTTTCTTTAGAATATTTGATTTGTTGCTTTACCACCGTCTTCATGCTGATACAAAATAATTTTAGTCTGTTTTTTTTTTTCTTATTTTTCTTGTTCCTTTTTTTTGCAAAAATTGTAATAAATTTTATTTACAGTTTTTATTTTGTTTTTTTTTTTCTTTTTCTATTCCTGGTAAACATCAAGTTATGCGTCTAATTTTAGCATTAAATTGATTGCTTAAAAAAAAAAACAAACAATTAATTGTATTTTGAGTTTTTCCCTCCTTTAATCGCATGCAAAGCGCATAAGGTTTTTATGTTTTGGAAAATTTGCCGTAAAAAATAATAACAATAATAAAATGTGTGTTCAATAAAAAAAAAAAAAAAAAAAAAAATATTTGCAAGCTTATTATTATTATTACTCTTGCTGTTGCTGTTGGTGTTGTTGTGTGTGTGGTTGTTATCTTTACTGACAAAGGGCGCTGGTAAGTGCTTAGGGCTTATTTACTTTTCTTTTTTATTTTTTTCTTATTTTCTTTAATTTTATTACCGAACTTTCCATCTTAAAATATTTAAAAAGGAAAAAGAGAAAAAAAAAGGTTAGGAGAAGGAGACGGAGACGGAGACGGAGACGGAGACGGAGACGGAGACGGACGCTCTTATTGATGATTGTATAAATATAGATTTATAAAGGCGTTCTATAAGCATTTTCATACATATTGCTTGCTGGTCGTATTTAGCTTTATTTTACTTCATTTGTTTACTTTTATTTCTCTGTGTTTTCATATTACATTTAATTCAAATTAATGCCCCTGTTGCTGTTGCTGTTGCTGTTGCTGGGGTGTTATTTCATTGTTACGCATCGTTAATTACAACCATTTTAATGTTGAATACTAAGCTGATTTTTACACTTTACATCGAATTTGTATTGTGTATATATAAAAATTGGTTCGTCAAATATGTAATGGGAAAAAGTATCTTCTTCTTTCCATTCTTCTTCCATCCATTAACATTATCAAATCACATAAGGACATATTATAAGTGCTTTTAGATGAAAATTTGCCATCGATGGCATGACCATTCCTCCACTATCATGTCCGTCTGTCTACTTGCTATCTTCGTCGATTAGGATTAAAAATTGCATTTGATCTTGAATTTGTTAATAAAAAATGAACCACACCCATTAAAGGCAGATTTACTTTTTTTATCGCCAATTAATTCATATCCATGCAAGGACATATTAAATATATATATGGACTCCCACATAAATATTTTCAAGTTTTATAATCGAATAAATTATTCGATTTATTTCTATACCTGCATTGGCGGATATGAAAAAAGATGATGATGTAAACGAAAAATGTTAATAGCAACTACTAACCAGTGAACCAATGCACAATATATTTGTAATATACTTTACATCTGAAGTGAACTGAAGTGAGTGAAATTCCATAAGTAAATGTGTGCACTTTTGTTAGGAGTTTTCATTAACGAAATGTAAGAAGAGAGTCGTAAACATATTTTTATTTGCCTTTTTACTGCAACAATAACAAAAATTATATTACTGTACTGACTGCAACATCACATAATACATGCGAGAAGAAAGGAAGAAAGAAAGAAACAATCATTAAGAAGTCATAGCTTATGTGTCTGTCTGCCTTTACTAAAAGTAAATGGAAAGTCAAACGTGCGTACATGGATGTGATGTCAGTCAATTGCTACATAAAAACGTTGCATGCAAGCACGTAAATATGTATATAAATATTTTTGTCTCTAAAACCATATGAATCTTAGTCTATAAGCATGTGTAAGTGTATTAGTTTTTAATACACGCTCATCTATTAATGTTATTTGCCCAATTTGTGTGCAGCAATGTTTGTGAGAAAGATTCCTTTCTAGCTGAGCTTACTTATGCTTATTTTGTAAGAAAATTTGTGTGGCACATAGACACATAACGTGCACATATACGATAACAGATAGTGTTTGTTATAAACCCAGAGAAGCTTATGAAAACGTATCGAAGGCCTTAACTCTTAGGGGAGTTATGCTTCCAAAGGTCTTATTGCAATCGTTGTACTTAAAATTAATTGTAATTAATTTTGATTTTAAAGATCTTGTTGGGTGACAGGGTAACGCAGAGGAGAAGTGTAATATTGAATGTGAGCGAGAAGATAGAGAAAGCGTGGGAAGGATACGTCGTGACACAGAAAGAGAGACAATCGAGTCGAGCTGATTGAGGGCAAATATCATTTTTGCCCTCAAACACGACAAATCAGGCCAATCAGGCACAACATTTAGTTCACCGATTCCTTTACCATGTATCTAGAACTACCTAGAATTTTTCTTTGACATAAAACGTTGACATTGTTTGTAGTGCACAACAATTTGAAACAATTCAACAGAGACACTTTTCACTGCAATGCAGTGCGGCCAGCCCTTCTCTCACTTTTTTTGAGGTTTCTCCAACAGTTTTGCTGAAACCGTAATTTGCGTTTTTCCTGAGTTGGTGTTTACCGTGAAATAAAGAAAAGTCAATAATATAATTATAAAAACAACTTAGAACGTTATAATAAACACCCTACACCACTTTTCTTATCTATGTAATGACTTTTCAAAATAAGGCTTTATATGATGAGTGGTCGAAAAAGTGGTCCGATCCAATCCATTTTTAACGACATACGTCCCTCGACCAGAACAAGTCGGTGTACCAAATTTCAGACAGACAGACTTGGAGCGATGCACAAAGTAATACCGAATTGTTGCTAACCATTTAGATAGCATGCAGAGCCCGTGATAAAAAAGAAAAACTTCGGAAAAATAAATCTTCCCCAAGTTGTCAATAAAATTTCAAGGACTTCAGCAAAAAAGTCTAATTTCATGGCCTTATCGTGGGTTGCATTGTCGGCAAAGCATACCTTATGCACCACATACGCCTCAGATAATAAATTAATTGTAAGAATATATAAAAGAACACACGCACACACGGCAAATTTTTCATATGTCTGAAAGGACGCTAAAGCCTTCATCAGAACAATTTAATTTTATGCCGATCACGAAGTCGTCCTATGTGTGCCACTGGTAAAACAAACTTATTGTTGATATGTCTTGAGAGGACTGGCCGCTATTACTATCAATAAATTTTTTTATATTTTTTACAATATATTTAATTATTGTTTGTTTTTTCTAAATTTATTTGTATAATAATTTTATTTTTGCAGCGAAGACGCAAACCAGTGTGAAGGTCGTCAACCCTTTAGCGAAGACAAATAGACGGAATATATGCACGGTGAGCAAACTTCACATCAGCGCGTTTTCGTTTTCTCCCTAAAGATTGAACGAATAAAGGTATGATTAAGTTGCTGCAACAGGAACCGAATTCCTACCCGAGACGTACATCAGCATTTTTAGTCTTTTTTTTTATTATTTTGTTAACATAAATAAATTACTTTTTTCTCAATACGACCAATCGTACGCACGACCATCAGAACGAAGTAAGGGAAGGAAAAGAGATGGGCAGATGGCCGTAGCCTTGTGTGTGTGTGTCCCCAATCGGTAAACGTTATGCCTTTACCGAGTAAGCATTCACTACAGCGACAAGCAAAGTAAATTGTACCGCGCTGAGGTTTGAAACTACGAATACTTGCTGGCATGCCTTTAACAAATCCGGGGTAATTTTCTTGCGTCTGTGGTTTTCTAATTTGGGAGCAAAGGATATCTCAGTAGTCGCGGGTTCAAATCTCAAGTACGGTAGACTTTTTAATAAAAGCCGATAGCTTTAGTTGTTAGTGCGTTAAGACTTTAGTCTTAGATTTTATATCGCTGGCGGGCTAACAGACAGACAGACAATTGAGCTTTTTTATCATTATAAATAATTAATGATCGAGAGGAGGAGTAGACTATTCTTCGCAATCATTAATACAATGATAAGCGCTTAGCATTCATCTAATTCCCATATGAAATTTTCTTCGCTTTGAGAACTTTTAGAAGATCTCTTTATTGAATAATATAAAGATGACGATATAAATTTTTTTATTTATTGATTAAGATATGCTTTTAGAATGCGTTCACAAGCCAGACTATTAGTCGCTGGCCCGAATGATTGGTTTTTCGGGGCGGTGGCGAAACCTTGTCCTTTAGCACATATTTCGTGTATGTCTAGCAAACATTACGTAATTGATTAGAGTTTCATTTCATTCAAGAGAGAAGTTAAGAAAAAGAACTAGACTGTAAGAACTGCACAAAGCGTATTCGAATAAATCCCGAAAGGATTTTATTTTACAATAATTGTTTTAGACGCTTCAGGGAATACGTGTATGCCAATTAATACGCATTCACGCATACACACACCCTCAAGCATGCAAGCCCATGGCCCTTGGAGGGCGTAATAATTGGACCGCTGCAGCTAATATGTAATTGATACTCGCGCTGATTGATTTATAGACATAGGCAGAAGAAAGAAAAAAAAAACTTTGTTTTTTAAAACCAGAAACCGTTTTTGCATCTGGATTAGAATGAAGAGAAGCAGAAAACATTGAATAATTTTTACTTTTATTTTATCATCTAAGAATTGTGTATAATAAATATATATATATATATATATATATATATATGCATACATAAACATAAACACACACACACACATACACATACACACATAAATATTTGTATATATTTATATTTTATATATCAAAGAGGATGAAGAGAAATTTACGCATACAAAAACAATTTCTTAATTTGTTATTGCTTTAGTCGTTTATATTTTCTACTGTTTTCTACTCTTATACATTATTATGTCAAGGTTTGCGGCATCATTTTCTACACATACGTAAGTTTGTATGCCTCTCTATAAATATGCACGCGTGTGAGCACTTTGTGTGTTTGCATACGTAATGCACACACACATATATTAAACAATTTTTCTTTTAACTTTATAATCTTTAATAGAGTTTTGCTTTGTTAAGTTTTTTTTCGTTTGTTGTATGGTGTGTGTGTGTGTGTTTTTCCTTCTTTTTTTTTTTTTTTTTTCTATCATTAATTAAAATTTTTCTGTCATTCTTTTATACCCAACGCAGAGGTGTATTATTGCGTTCGCCAAATGTTTTGTAATAAAATGAAAAACGTGTAGAAGTGAAGAAATGATTTAACAATGTCTATCTGTCCGTCCACTAAAGTTTCGTTATTGTACTTGAAATGTCTAAAGTCCAAGTTTTCGAAATTAATCTTTAATTTTCCTGTTTTACTGCCACCATTTAGCAGAACCCTTAGGTTTGTTTATTCGTAATTGTGTGAAAGTCGGTACATACACATATCTACCTAGTTATGGCGTGTTTTGCTATCATTTGTTGTCCAAATATTCCGTTTTTATATACATTGTGTTCAGTGTGCCGCCCTTTAATATGTTGCAGATATCAATACGTTTGTATTTCAATCATATCTAGTAGAACGATAACGCTGACATACTACGTTATGCTTAGTTTCTGATGTGTTTCTTTGAGAAGCTTTTCCGATTTAAAATTTAGGAAATTCGGTGTAAATCTATTGCATTTCTTTCCTTGTTAGACCTACTATGAAAAAATGAGGCTATACTCGATTGATCCTTGATTTTGTTGTTGTACATACTAATGCACGGTAAAATTCTCAGCCCATTTAATGGGATCCTGGAACGCTTGCAGATACCGTAATTGGGGTTTATAACATAGACCAAGTTAAAAAATGGGCATGACCAGCTGAATGACAAGCGGTAAAGCTCAACTTGCTTAGCTAGGTCTTAGCTAGGTCTTAGCTAAGCGCCAGATTTTAATGGAAAAATGGTAATTTTTTACCTTAAGCTTGCCAACCGGGGAAAGAATAAGACGTAATGTAACAAAATGTAACAAAATGTTTTGCAATTTCTATGCACCGATGTGAGTTGGAAGGCACGAAATGAATATTCGTTCTAAGACTGATAAAATTTTTCAAGTTCTGTTTTCGCTTAGTTAAATTAATTATTACTATTTTTAATGGCTTTCTCTATAAAAGGTGCGCATTTTTCTTTTATTTCTCATTATTAAGCATGAGTGTATATATATATTCCCTTGTAACAGGTTCTCAGTTTTCATTTCCATTTCTTACCTTCGTAGTTAGTTAAGTTGTCTTGTTCTGCTAAGTTCTGTTTTTATGCTCGTATCTCTTGCATTTTGCTAATAATGTCTGTTTGCCTTTATATTATTATTTACACGAGCTGTTGCCAGGGGATTCTTAATCGTTATTACGAATGGTAAAAATATTTGAAATTACATTCGCTACATTTCGGATATTCATTCACGATATTGTTGATTCGTATGCAACAGTTAAGCAAAAAAAAAAAAAAATATATATATATATATATCTTCCCATGCATAGACTGAAAATGCGTTGATATCCGCGCTTGTGTGAATTTTCCATTTCCCTTATTTTTTTAGTATCCCAAACGCTTGTGTACGATCAGTGAGAGGGACGCGTATTGTTTATGCTTGCGGAATATTTGTTGTTGTTAGTATGTTTGAAAAAAAAAAGCTTACGATCCTGGAAAAGGATTTTTGGGTAAATCGGTTTGAACTTATTTTAAACGAAATTTCGACCCAACGTACAATTCAAGAAGAAGAACTTTGAATGCTTGCAACCTACGCACAAAAATCGACATTCATTGCATTAAGTCCTGTTCAATGAAGTGATATAAGGATATTTTCGCTTAGTTACAAAAAATGTTGTAAAAACATTCCCTATAGGTCGTAGCTTAATATCAGTAACATCGGTCAATAATTCTCGGGTCTGTCATTTATGCTTCGCCTGCGACAAAAAATTCATGTTAACTTTAAAAATTAATTTAAAAATGAAGCGATGCTCTCCTGATTATTTGCTTAGGAGCTATATTGGCCTTGGTAGCGCTACTTAACGTATTTTCCCCGTCACATAAGGAGTCAACTTTCAAATGATGCTCTTTCGACCATTTGCTTACGAGTTAAAATGGTTTTGGTCACGCAAGTTTTGGTATTTGTCCAACAAATGAAAAATCCGAAGCTATAGATCGTCAACTAAAACATCGATCTATAAAGTTCCAATTCTCAAACGATGCTCTTCCGACCATTTGCTTAGGTGCTACGTTGGTCTTGGTAACGCTACTTAACGTATTTTCCCAACAATACAAAAATCCGAAATTCGGTGGAGGTTGTCCCGGGTTTGCCACTTAAAGTGCCAACTTTCAAAGGATGCTCTTCCGATCATTTGCTTACGAGATACATTGGTCTCGGTAGAGCTACCTTTGATATTTTTCCGACAATTGAAAAATCTAAAGTTCGTGTGCCTTTCATTTCGGAAAAAATACCCTTCAGACAGGATATTGACTGGGGAAGGCGCTGTCAACGTTGATGGATTAGATCGAATTTTACAAAAAAAAAATATTTCTTACTTAGTCCTCAGACTTATTGACCGATATACTACCGCTATAGACATCAACCACATCAGATCCATTGCACCGATTTTAGTGGAATAGCATAAGAATTTCAGTGAGATTACGAAAGTAACGGAAAAAAGACATCCTGTACATCCTTTTTGGTGGCAGTATATTGCAGTGGCCATGCGCTTTGTTACCTGATCAATATTGAGCATAATGTGTTTCAACTTTTAATACATATATAGCAACCGAATGAAATGTACTTTGAGTACTGAAAATATGGTTTTCTCTTCGTTTCGTCTTGTGCATCTTTTTTCTTAATCTCGTTTTTGAAACTTGGAAAATTCTGGAAGACGCAAAAATCGAATAATTTTTGAACGATCTCGAAAAGATCGAAGAAAGAGCAAAGCATTTGAAATGAATTCGAATTGCTTTGCTACTGTAATAAATTAATTTCCTGAATAATTATTTGATCGAAACAAAGGCGCAAAAAAAAAAAAGAAAAGTCATTTACTTATTAATTTAATTAGCAAAATTTTGAAAATTTTATTTAAAGCTAATAACTTTTCCCAATTTTTGCAAATCTTATGGAAGTTTTGCATGGACGCAAAATTCTTCTCACACATAATATCAATAGGTTCTCATCGACAAGACCGCACTTATGCACGCAAACATTATCGCATAAAAAAAATTCAAAATTTATCGAGATTCACTAAATTGGCAAAATAATTATGTATAATACTTTCAATTAAAATATGGGCATATATATATATATACATATATATATATATATATATACATATATATATATATATATATACATATATATAT
>KK502688.1:164626-176329 GCA_000688735.1 Glossina austeni
GTTTTTTTTTTTTTTTTTTTTTTTCGTTTTTTTTTTTTTTTTTTTAAAAAAAGGGGGGACGGACTGTGTTTAGCACAGTCAGTGCTTGACACTGTCACTGCTGGTGGCTGGCTGAGACAACAAATACAAACTGATTGCAAATGTATGTGAAAAATAATTTTTAAACTCTATGCACATAGTCAGTCTGAGACATATACACATACACAGACACAGACACACGCACACACAGACACATATATGTACACATACACACACATACACACACAACAATAATGATAAAGTAAGAAGAAGTTATGTGCGCTTAGCAGAAATGGTCGTGTGCGCCGTGTTTGGCTGTCAATTGAGTACTGTTGGCACGAGCCATACATTTATCGCATGGCATGCCAAACATAACCAACGAGCCATCCATCCATCCATCCAGCCATCTATTCAACCAAGCAAGCAAGCAAGCAAGCAACCAACCAACCAACCAAGTCAAGTCAAGCTAGCTAGTCAAGCAGCGAGCCAACAGCCACATCCATTTATACATGGACGAGAAACGAATTACTCGCAGGCAGCAGCAAACTCAACTCAATAGAAAGTTCATTTTGTTGTTGTGATTATTATAAAACTTTCTGCTTTTTTATTGTAATTTTTCTACAACTATTCGTGTTCGCACCAGAAAATTTCTCTCTCTTTGAGTGCTATGTTAAAATTAGAAAGTCATAGATATGTTGAGTAGATAAGCGTCTTTCTCGCTCTTGCTCTCTTTGCAGCAAAACAATTTAATTGCATTTACTTTATAGGTTAACAGACAACTTCCGCTTCCTTGTCCCTGTTCCTGGTTTTCTATCGTTGAAGCAGGAATTTATGTACGCACACTTTTTTCTCTCTACTTTTTCTAATTATCTCTCACTTCTTATTCTCTCTTTCTCTCTCTCTCTTTCTCTATTTTTGAAACATATGAGTGATATTCTGTTAAAACCTAACACGAGTATCACACCGTTCGTGTGGTAAGGTAGCTGCTGCTTACGATTGAGGTGGTGGTGGTTGTTTGCTTACTAGCTGGCTTAATATATCTGTCTGCCCGCCTTTGTGCTGCATGTGAGTGTGAGTGGTGTAATTTCAAAAATCATATTTATGTTGCACACGCTCATGTCCACAGTTTAATTGTCATTTGTTTTTAAAGAGGCGCAAATGTTTACAAAAATTTGTTGCTTCTCAATACGTTCTGGTTTGTTTTTTTTTTTCTTTTTTTTTCGTTTCTATTAGATTTACTAATGTGAGGAATACACACATACACACATACGCATCTACATTCATACTTGCATTAGTGGGAAGTATTGTTGATTTTCACACATGGTGACAACTAAACTGTTATCCCTTATACTGGTTATGTGTGTGTTGGAGTGTGTTTGTGTGTGTTTGTGTGTGTGTATGTGTGTTACATATGTGTCAGGAGAAGATTGTTAAGGAGGGGGAACGACATTATAAAGTGTAATATAATGTAATGTAAAGTGACTCTTGATTTTTTATAAAATTTTTTGTTGTTTTTTTTTTTTTTTTTTTTATATATTTTTTTTGTCGAAACATATGTTTCACTTTACTGGCCCGCTAAAGGGTCATTGCTTTGTAAGTTAATGTAATGTAAATTTTTTTTTTTTTTATGTTTTGTTTTCATAGAAAATATTGAATTTTTTCAATGTTAATTTTAAATAGCCAGTCAAACAATTCGTCTTTGACTTCATTTATAAACATGAATATTTTTTTTTAAATAAAATTAAAGGGAAACAACAAAACTTCAAGCTTAGTCGAATCTTTGTTACCCTTTTCTTATTGCTAAATTAAACGCTTTTAAGCTATTTCCAGTTTACAACAACAAGTTTTAGCCCACACCCTAATAACATAATTTGATGTTTCAGTACAACGTACATATATATGCTCTACTCATGTTGGCTTGACTTGTATGAGTAGAAGGTAGGAAACTATGATGGATTATGATGATCGGTTTCTTTGAGGACTTTGGCTTAAAAAGTCTCGCGGTTACCGACTCGACTCTTACTCTGATGTACTTTTATATTCATTGCAATAGCTACTTAAGCTTCTTAAGTTCAAAACAACAGTACAACTCATAGCATGTAAAATAAATGGAATCTTAGGGGATCTGTTTGATCAAAATTCAAAGTCGAAATGTTTCGAATCGCCTTCAGCAGAGTTGTTCGACAAAACCCTTTCGCCCTCGTCTTTTGGCAAAGCTTAAAATGAAGCCAGAAACAAATGGTCGATTCTTGCACCTTATTAGCTTCTTTTCTTCTTAGGGTGAAAGAACAATGCTATCAACTCTGCAGTGATGTAAAGGCGAACGTAATTGCAATTTCAAAACTAAAGGCCAACGATGTTTGTTTACATTTCCTCGGAAAGTATTTTTAATCAGCAGATCAGCAGCCTCTTATCTTTTTAACATATGTAATGACTAATTTAATATGCCGCTTCACAATGGGAAGGTAAAAAAACAAAACTAGAATATTTAACATTTTCTAAGAAAAAAAACCGTCTCCGTTTTACTATTGAGTTAATGATGAAGATATGCTCTATATATCCGAGATAACTATTCGAAATCATGTTTATGTAAATGTCTTTTGAACTCGACAATGTTCAGTTATTTTAGTATAAAGCAAAATTTGAATTCTAATTAAACAAAATAATGCATTTTTGTAATTTTTACTGGGATAAACAGCGGAAACTGTTAACATGCCTTCCGGAATCGGGAAAGACAAAGGAATTGGTGCAAGCACTATGCCTAAACCAGCAAAAGTATTGGTTAAAGGGCCAAGTTATGTAAGTAGCGAGAGAGGAGAACCGTCGTAAAAACTCTTGACAGATAGCCTGAGAACAATGGATTTGGCTTGACCGGCATCATACTCGGCCGTAAGTGATGTCGTATCAAATTTGCCCCAAGTTAGTGATCTGCCCAAACGCAGGAAACGCTTTCTCTACAACAAAGTGCATATGGGGTGGTCTGGGAGACGGAAGAGAGCAGATCGTTAGGGAAACTCAGAATATCGATTTGATTTGATTTACGAGTTCGCGATCACCAAGAAAGATGGACCCAATACATATGCTTTAAAGACTTGGAAAGGCAGGACATAGCACATAGGTCCTGAAAATTAGGCAAAAGTCATTATAAAGAAGACCCGTCTCACCAGCGTGCTCTCAGAATGCACAGTTACCTTGAACGGTAGACGTTGTTTTAAGCTTTGGTCTCTAAAGGTGAAATTAAACTCTCCATAAGTTCCGAGATTCCGACTTTAGAGCGCCCTCTAAGGAAGTATTACAAGTACCTTGTCACAGCTTAAGCTGGAAGAGGGAAAAAATACTTTTGCAATTTTTTATGTAGGAAACACTTAATGAAACCCCGTGAGTGAACAAAATCTTATCAAATTTAGTTGGCAGTGAGAATAGGCCGGATCGAAGTCAAAAGGCTAAGAGTGTAGCTTCGTGTCGAACAAGCAAAGATGACTAAGGCGCTACTACGCTACGCTACACTATTATGCACTATTCCCACTTGTCGTAAAGATAATGATAAATCTGCTATGTATATAGACCATCTTCAGTGACGTAATAGTAACACTAAGCCGCTTAGCTTGGCATTTACTTAATTCAAACTCAAGTAATTTTTTTTTTAATATTTCGCAGTCTTCACCTTCCGTATATATATTTAAAGGAATAAGACTTAAATTCTTTCCACTTCTGAGAAGCCAAGAAAAACTATTTTATATTCGTAACATGTAACTTTTCTAGAGACACCGGCCGGTAATGGTGTAATTTAAATGTCAAAGTTAACTGTAATCTTACCCTTCATAGGAGAATTAATGCAAAGAATTTCGATGAAAATTTCACATCGAAAACTTGCAGTAAAAGACAAGGAGCAGAAGAAAAAAAAGAAAAACTTTTTAATATGAAATTGAAATTCAGACGAAGTTGATTGCATTCTAAATGAAAATCAACTGAATTTTTATGATTTTTTTAACCAACAAGTTAAGCACGACAACAGCAACCGAAGCAGAAGCATTGATTGCTTTAACAAATAAAATATAAGTGAGCATGAAATGATGATTCGGCGCAGGCTAAAACTGACAACAACAACAACAACAACAACAACAACAACAATTGAAAACTGAACAAAATCCCATATAACCTTTTGAGTAAAAACACACACAAGAAGCCAAGCATCGCTTTAAAAAGAATGTTGAGCACCCATCGCTTAAATTAATTTGCAAAAATCTCATATAAAGTCTCGAAATAGTTCGTGCGAGTCTTGCGAGTCTGTGAGCTGTAAATGTTACGCACCGCTTGGGCATATTTCTAGACCCGATTTGTACAAATCAATAGGAAATCTATTAAGTTCCACTTTTACACATAACACTAAGCAGTCGTAGTTCGTGCATATGTCACAAAAAGGGCAACAGATTTAGTATATTTTCATATAAAGAGAATCAGCGTAGATATGAATAATGAGAAAATCCGAGAGAGAGAGAGAGTGAGAGAGACGCTCGAACTTTAATTCAGTTAAAATCGAAAAGAGTTGAGTTTTAAGGTCTCACAGCAATGAAAACAAGAAAAATCACTCGACAATATGTCGGGCGTGAGAGGTGCACTCAACATCTCGCAGACCAGTCGCAAATATACACTCGGTTTATATTACCTTCCAAATGCATAACAAAGCCGACATACAAAGTGTATGAGTGGATATGGTTGACGACACACAAACAGTAATAAACGAACGAACTAGCAGTTAAGCGCAAGCAGAAGCTATGGTATTGAAAAGAAGACTTAAAAAGTCACGTCTTGCACGGTATCTCTATATAGCGTATATGTGTAATAGGAAATTACAAGCATTCGTACACATATATTTTACAATTCTTTCAATGTTTAATTATTAGGTTTTGTGTAGAGAGTGTGCAGTAGTTTTAGCATTAGGGCAGTGAAAAAGTTAAGACTTGTGACAGAAAAATATAATTTTCTTCTCTTACTTTCCTTAGAGATTGAAAAGTAAGACTGCGCTTTCCATAAGTGATGAAAAGGGGAAATTAAGGGAATCTTGGAACGATTACAGGCACAAGATCAAGAGTCATTGGGGCGGGAAAGATCATGCAAAGAAAATGGGAAAAAAGAAAGCAACGCAATGCTTTTTCTAACGGACTGACAATTGCTACATAGCAGTTCCCACAAAGTGCGCGTTGAGTACCACTGCGATCAAGATGTTTAGTCTTGGTGATATACGGAAGGGCTGAAGCATTGTAATCTGGAATCTGGTAATAAAATCGATTATTATTCATTCGATTAATCGTAATCTTTAGGCGGATTCTTGATTCGTTTGCATTCGCTATTTATATAAACACGCTGACCATTTGTAAGATTGTGTGAAATTTATGTTCGAATATTCGAAGTGTCGCAATAAAAAAACAGGAAACAAAGGTAAAGACCGAGCAAAAACCTTTAATATAACGATTGGGCAGTCAACCTGTCCATTTCGTAATCGCAGTGTAATGAGTTTTACGTTCTTTAATAATTTCGGACATATAACGGACGTGGATTTAGCCATTTTTTGTTAAATTAAAAAAAGAAAAAAAGTGATTTCTCTTGCACTCCCCACGTCTCCTCCACTGTCGGTGGATGTGAGCTAATGATAAATGACACTTTTTTCATTTCTTATTGCGATTCTCCACCCAACTGTCAAATATCTGTTCGTTTGCTTATCATACACAGCTCGTATGGATGTAATATGTATTCCTACCCACATACATATATAGATACGATTATTGTATATTCACATAAGTGTGTGTGTATGTGTGCGCGTGTGTATGTGTGTATGTGTGTGTGTGTGCATTGTAAAGTGTTGAGCTGATTTTCAATGCAATTCATTGACACGAAAAATAAGTAGCAAAACATTCCAGATGTACGATGAATACGAACAATCCGAACAAGCAAAGGTTTCTTTTTTTTTTTTTTTTTTTTTTTAGTAGAGAAAAAGCGCACTTATGTGAGCGCAATGTAACAACAGTGCTCTTTTATGCGAGTTAACAGAGTGGATAAATGCTCAGAATGTTAAGTGTCGCATATATATATATATATATATATATATATATATATATATATCTGTATTGTAATGTGCAGCGCTTGTGTGTCGTGAAACATGAAGAAATCGACCCATTTTAGAAGAACAGCAAAATGTGCTGAGCTCTAAAAAGTACTGAATAATATTTAATGAGAATTGCTATACCGCCCAACACTATATACAAATGTTTTTTTCTTCTTCTTGCTTAAGAAATTGTAAGAAACAAAAATACAAATTTTGTAAAAGTTTATAACAATACTGAAGTAAGAATCCTTCACACACACACACAAACACGCACAGATATATATATATATAAATATATATAAATATATATACACGCTTAAGACTTTCGTTACAATCGGCTGTGATCGTTTTCGTTTCGAATTATAAAACAGATTTCAAGTACTTTACAATATTTTTATTCATCAATTCCTTAAATTATTTAAAAGATTTTTTTTTTTTTTTTTGAAATTTATTTCTAATAGATTTACTTAATAAAGTATTTTCAGTTCGTTATTTGCTTATGTCAGATATCACTTCTCTTCTCTATGATTTATTTATTTTCCTACACATCCTTGTCGCATATTAGAATAACAATAAAATCTTTCATTGCTTTTCGAAACACAAATAGCTCGTGAGAAAATCAATTAATCCTCTAAATACTGTTAAACAAATGTTAGTTAACAGCGATTCGTATACATTTGTCACTCAATTACATACAAACTTTCAGGCAATCTTTCCCTTTCCCCCTAATCATTTCCTTGACTGTCTTCGCATTTTCCTTTTAAAGGTATTTATTTTCTTCTCTTCTGTTCTCTGCTACCCGCATATGTTTCGTTTTGATGCCTTTAAGATATTTTGATATTTGAAGACTTGTGAGTAATGCCGATTGGTTTAGTTAAACCGTTATGGATGTTTGGAGTTTATAAAGAGGATATGAAATGACATCTGAACTGAAGGCAAGTAAGTGTAGATGGGTAGAATACATGAAAGCTTTAATTAAGTATAAAGTATGTTTAGAAATCGCTCAAAAATCGAAAAACTCTATAATGCATTAGATCTTTATCAACATTTTTTAGGGGGTGCTGAACGCCGTAGTAAATAGTTGCTCATAAACATAACCAAAAAGAGAAAGATTTTTAAAAGATTGGACTAGAAATGGAAGCCTTGTAATTGTTCGCGCAATTGTGTTTCACCTTTTCCTCTTTCCACTTCACTTCACTTTCATATTTGGGTTTCATATTTGGGTTCAGTTTCCCCTTTTTTTGATCTTCAACCTAAATCCTCTCTCTCTCTTTCTCTTTCTCTCTCTGCCTCTCTCCCTCCCTCCCTCTCTCTCTCCCTCACTTTCTCTCTCTCTCCGTCTCTCTCTCTCTCTTTCTCTCTCTGTCTGTCTCTCTCCCTCTCTCTGTGTCAATGGATCCGACGAATTCGGTTATTGCGTAATAGTGAGCAAAGGTCACCGCGAATATTGCTCATTAACTGAAAAAGTTTGGAAAATTTGCATTCATTTAAATTTCTATTTAACGAAGAGGCTTCCTGCACAAGACTATTACGGCGGCATCGATAAGCTAATTTGACTGACTGCAGACAGGAGTAAACCTTCTTGAGAAGAGTTATTTCTTTCTTTTTGAAGAACCTTTGCTCATACATTCATACTCAGACGTCACCTTGAGACTACCAAGGAGATCTTATGAAGGTTTTTCAAACTCTCCTTCAATGCTTGCTTTCAGATAAATTGCGGATAAATTGAAACAACTAAAAAGAAAACCTTCGAATAAAACTCAATACCAAAAAATGGTGGCGCCAAGCATAATAATTTAGATGTACGATAAAATAACAGCAAAAACAATTAACACAAGCAACAGCACAGGGCATTATTTGTTGTCTTGGGTTTTGCTAAGAAGAGGTAAAAATGAATAAATAAAATAAAATAAAATAAAACTCATGTCATAATATTTCTCCGGGAAGTTTAACAGGGAATCCTCTAAGCGTGACATTAATCATAGGAAAAAAAAAAAAAAACGAGTATGTATAGGTTACATGCATTGCCACGGTCAAGACAATAATAGACTTATACAACCGCCAGTGAAGCGTTAATATTTTTGTTATTTCCACAGAGACTGAAATCATAATAGAATTATTTTTCTCCTGGCCTAAGAACGACAAGTTATTAATTATAGTGAAAGTCGGCTAGGAAGCGAGTAACTTTCGAATAGTGTATCACTTAAACTGTATGTGGGCTAAAAAGAAGAGAAGGATATGATAGATAAGATGAACGTCCAATTTGCCGAAAAGTTACTTAAGTTAGAAAAAACAAATTAAGTAAGTAACTGACTCTTCTTGTTATCAAAATGGTGCTTGCAAGACTTTTTAATGGAGTTGCATTAAAACATGATCAGTAGTCTTAGACATAAGAAATTTAAAGTCAGGCTCGATCATTACGAACCAACCAGATCCTGTTCAATGAAATCTGAAAAATATTATACGGAATCCTTAACTCGTTTATTCATTCCTCAATGACAATGAAAATATTAGAAAGTTTCTCCCATTGAAGTGTTCAGGTTTGCACAAAATCGTAAGAATTGAAATTTTTGGGTGGTTCCCATCGATCATGTTTAATATAAGAATACGGGCAAGATTTTTAAATTATGTTATGCTCCTACCACAACACCCCTTATGCATATACTGTTAAGGTAAATAAAGATATTTGTATACGTCGTGTTTAAAATCCGTTTTGCATCTTTCATATATAAAAATGTTATTAAACTATTGCTATGCAAATTCAGCCAGAACTGAGTCTTAATCTTTCGCTTGTTTTCGCTCATTTATTCCTTAATTTCCTTCATCTTTTTTTTTTTCATTTAGAAGGTGAGATAAACTACAGACTTGATTAAAAACTTATATAAAATACACTTGAAAGTATATACAATAATAAAAATAATAACAAAAACAAAAATAAAAATAAGATCTACAGCAAAACAAACAACACAAAATTCATAAATAAAAAGCTTTAAATAAAGTTTTATGTAAATTAACAGATATATCGAGAGCATTATAACAGCTCTGTAAACCGTATTCAACAGTAAGAACAATAACAAAACAAAGCAAAGCAAAAAAAATGAAAACACTTAAGCTAGAAAGCAAAAAAAAAAAAGAAGAAAAACAACACTGGGACACAAAATGTAAATGATTGTTGTCATGTTGTAGAGGGAAGGAGAGCAAAATTAATTGCTCTCTGCCTCTCTGTTACAGAATGCCAGAGTTTAAGTAGTGATTGAGTAGAGTAGAAATTAAATTTATATATAGATTATGCAAATTTTTTTTCCGTTTGCTTTTCGTTTCCTCTCGTTTCCCAACCTCTCCCTTTCCCGCACTCGCTCATCCCTTCTCTCTTCACTCTTATCATAGCGCGTTCTCGCTTTGATTTAAGGTGCTTTTGCAATTTAAATAAGTTTAATGAAAATTCAATGCAATCACACTTCATTTATATACCATATGCGATACCGTATGCTTGTTGTATGTACAGTATATACATATATATATATATATATATAGGGAGAGATATAAACATAAATACATAATAAAATCAAGATATCATCATAATGAAGTGATGAAATGAATAAAAATAAAAATAATTGTTTGTTATTCAAACGAAACGAAACGAAATCATTTGCATCCAACTGGTACTTGATGATGAACAAATAATGAATTTAAACAAAATGCTGATTGTAATGAATTCAGGTTAGAGAATAGAATAATTAAAAAGATTATTTTATTTAACTTGAAGAGAGACAAACGATTCACCAAAAAAAAAAAAAACAAAAAAAAAGAACGCACTCGGCTTTTAAAGGAGAAACCAAGATGTCTGGCATGTTGCAGGAGCTTGTATCAGACGGGAATCGAGTAAAATCTTTGGCGGTAAACAATTTCATTACCGCGGAAGAACAATCTCTCATCAAATACGGGGGATGAGATGTAGCAATAAAATTGTGGTTGGTTTTCTTCTTTTTTTTTTTGTTTCCGAAATCTTTCCGATGTCCTTCTCGTAAGAAGGTGTTTTCAAGCATTCGAAGAATCTAGATCATAAATCTATCATAGATCTAGATCATCTAAATCATAGATTTCTACTATTGGTCTAATTGACTCTTTTAGGATTTCTAGTCTAACCTGACATTCTTCTCAGCCAAAGTACTTTAATGAACTTGCAATTTGTGTACAAGAGATTTTTTTTATCCAGAATCGAAATGAAGAATAATGGAAAGATTCATTTGATTGTTACACATAATCACTTGTTTTAACAAACTTTTGCAGGGCATACATACATGCATACATGTACATATTTCTGCAATAAATCTTTAATAACTTTCACTGTCGTTAGAACCAAGAGCTTTTTACATTCGCATTTTTAATTCGTCGTCGTAGATGAGCAATGGAAATCTTCATGGCATAGGATACGAATCGTTTCGTAATGAAACGTTTAATAAGTAAAGTATGTTTAACAAATATTTTTTCTATACACATTTTCTTTCATATATGACTTTCATTACATTTTACTACTAGAGCGGAAATGGCAAATTAACTACATGCACACATGTACATATATATATATGAGATATATATATGTATGTAGATATATATATATATATATGCAATCAAACATTAGTAGGAACATAAAGTCATACGCTATATATGTGCATATGAAGAATGCACAAACGGTCAGATATACGAAATTTTATTATAATATACATATGTTTGTTATAAATGTTTTTTTTTTTTTTTACTTTTGATTCTTTGCGTTGCCATAGCGAAATTCTGTTAGTCAATATGCGAATGCAAGCATACAGTAATACTTACGGATATAGAAACACTTGAAGAATTTTTATAAAAATTATTTATGAAATTTAAGATTTTTGCACAAAAACTGAAAAACGGTAGAAATGCGGCCGAAAGATACAAATTACAAAAACTAGAAAGTTCAGGACAGACGCTACGCTTGCTTAAGCTAACAAGAGAAGAGAAGGTATATAACTTCTGGCAATAAATGATCTTTTGATTCAGTTTACTGTTAGTGCACCGATTTTGCAAATCAAACATATTTGCACGGTGAGCTTTTTGAAAACAAAAAAAAAAATTACGATCAAAAACCTTCACATTGTAGCCCTGGACCACAGAAAAGCTGACCCGATTCGCTAATAAGGAAGACTTTTGATTGGGGAAATCGTTACTTGGTTCAAGAACTTGGCAAGTTTTGTCACAGCTGACCCGATTCGCTAATAAGGAAGACTTTTGATTGGGGAAATCGTTACTTGGTTCAAGAACTTGGCAAGTTTTGTCACAGCTGACCCGATTCGCTAATAAGAAAGACTTTTGATTGGGGAAATCGTTACTTGGTTCAAGAACTTGGCAAGTTTTGTCACAGCTGACCCGATTCGCTAATAACGAAGATTTTTGATTGGGGAAATCGTTACTTGGTTCAAGAATTTGGCGAGTTTTGTCATATCAGGTACAAGAGGTGCCAGATGCTGTCAACATCGTCCTCTATTTCAAGTAATGGTCCTTCAGTTAATTTCCTAGTACGTATAGTTATACTCGAATTAGATTTG